>JAPKLY010000006.1:1680526-1710000 GCA_026898435.1 Prunella vulgaris | reverse complement strand
ATTAGCTGAAAATTAGACAAAATTTACACACTCATCTTAACTAAGAATATATCTTTCATTGTCATGCAGATAGGGAATCCATTAATTGATGTCAATGATAATGCAAGGGGTACATATGACTATTACTGGACACATGCTCTGAATTCAGATGAAACCTACCAAGGAATTCTGGACAACTGTAATTTTTCGTCGACGGATCCTGTGTCAAACAACGCCTGTAACAAATACGAGGAACAGGCGTATTTTGAGATAGGCGACGTATACGACTACGACATTTACGCACCATTGTGCGATCTGTCTGCCCCTCCTTCGTCGGTACATGCTAATTTTGATACAACAAATATAAACATAACATATCTTGATTAATTTCATTACTTATGATGATAGGCATCAGGATTTGATCCGTGCTCAGATGAGTATGTGTACACCTACTTAAACACCCCGGACGTGCAAAAGGCCCTTCATGCCAATGTCACTGGAATCCCCGGACCATGGGATACTTGCAGCTTATATGTAGATTATAAGTATGATGACATACTAGCAACAATAATACCAACAATTGAAGGGCTAATGGCTTCTGGTATTAGTGTTTGGATCTACAGGTAATCATGCAATGCAAATAAGTGTGAAATTATTGTTTAACTAAAACATTTGACTTGGAACTATATATATATATATATATATATATGCAGTGGAGATACAGATACGGTGTGTCCGGTTACAGGAACGAGGTACTCATTTCAAAAAATCGGGGCACCTGTAAAGACGCCATGGTACCCTTGGTACATTGGAAACGAGGTAAGATTTTGTTTAAAGGATAAAATTATTTATCTGTCTGTCGAAAACATGCATGAATGAATTGACAGAGAAATGTTGCACAGGTGGGAGGCTTTGTGGTTGAGTATGAAAACATAACATTTGTGACAGTACGAGGGTCTGGACATTTTGTACCAAGCTATCAACCGGAACGTGCTCTTACCATGTTCACCTCCTTCTTACAGGGGAAGCTTCCTCCAAATTAATATATGTTTGTTATTCATAATTATCATTACAACAATTTTCAGTATTTCCATAAATAAGGAACTGCTTATAACCACACTTGCACTCTGACTGTAATCCAGTTCAAGGAAGAGAGAATGAAGATGCCATTGCCAACTGATTTATTTAATAATATGTACTGTTGAGTTGTAATGTTGGAATTAGAGTTGTACTCTCATCTTATCTTTTATGTTATCAATAATACACATTTCGGATCATGTGATGTCCTAATATTAATCTGTCTATCAAGGAGGAATACATCAATCAAAATAAAAGTCCTAGATTATACTTCTCCTGGTGATCTATTTGAGATGAATACATAATACTCCCTCCGTCCTAGAACTATTTTCACACTTTTTTTATTTGAATGTCCCAATTTTTCTTTTCACACATCTAAAAAAGAAAACTTTTTACACTCACAAAAGTTAATAAAATTCATTTTTTTCTTATTTTATTATTTAATTTTACACTCACATATTTACTTTTTCTTAATTCCCGTGCCCAGAACTACTATAAAAATAGTTACAGAACGAAGGAAGTATGTTGTTTCCAGATATATGTGCACTTAATTTTTTCATCTATATACATTTAAATTGGTATATCTTTGAGTATACTTTTTCTTTCTTTCTTTCTAATAATGGGTTTAAACACTTGATATGCTTGAAAATTGTTTTTGTTTTTATAAGATTTTTTTTTATATTGATCTATAGTAAATCATAATTTTATAAGATTTCTGTTTGTAAATGACTGCTCAGTATCTTTTTTTTTTCAAAACAATTAAACAGCATATTTATTTCTCATACTAATCACCTTAACTAAAATTTAGCCCATTAAGTTGTTTATTATAATGAACTTTTTTTTAGTTGAATTAATTTTTGGTATAAAAAGTATATTTTTTAAATTTAAATAACCTACCTTTGACTTTGGGTATACAATTTCTTTAAAACTATACACAATATATTTTTGAAAATTATAAATATAAATAAAATTTAACGTACATAAAATTTAAAATATTTTTTATAAACGAGTATAATTAAAAAATTTATTATATATATTTAAAAATAGATTATACGTTAGTATTCGAGGTGCATTAAGTGCTACCTAAAAAAATATTATTTTAAAATAAGTATACAAAATAAATTTAATTTATTTTCTTACTACAATCTATTTTACATTATATTGTCTATTGAAAAATTTATCAATATTTAAATTGTGCAATCAAATAGAAAAATTCGTAGTCATATGAAATAAAATAACGTCTATACAGGCTGAGTTACACAGAACTCCCTCCCATATGAAATCCTTTGTATAATATCGAATTACGCAGTGAAAGATGCATATGTTTTTGGGACATGAAAAAAAATAAAAAAAGTAAGCATGAGTTGGGAGAAAGAGGGAGCATGCTATGGCCGGATCAATTGTTGTTTTATCCTTGTCACTCTGATTTATATACTTTCATGTCTTTCTCTGATTGCAAGAGAGAGAGAGAGAGTTTTCTTTTGCCGCATCTTCTCTTTGTGTTGTCATAAATGTCTCAACATATATTTCACAAATCCAACAACCCTTCTTGTTTACGATTTGCCACAACATTTCCATATTATACTTTACTAATTGTGTCATAACAAGTTTATTTATAAATTAGAATAGGACTAAAAGCTTCAAACGATGTTACTAATGTAGTTAATTTGGCTGCATCATGACTATTTCAACATATATATAACAGCCGGTGACTACTATCCCAATGTATTGATAAACTGTTACTCATTGGTGTTTGATGAGCTCTGTGAAAATCATGCAACTCCAAAACAACTGCACAATAACGTTATTTTCAATATCAGAAACATTTATAAAAGAAGGAAGTTCATGTAATTAATAGATTATGCAAGGAAAGATGAAATCCGCATGCATTTTTCTTCTTTCTCTTGTGTGCCTAACATTTTCTGTACAATGTTATGGCAGGGGGAGGCGATTCGACAGTCTCAGGGAAATCCTTAGAGCTCAGAGGAGGAAAGGATCGCCGACAAGCTATGTTGCTGAGGATAAGTTGGTCGGGGAAGAGTATTCTCCGGTCTACATAGGAAGTCAAGATGGATTGAAGGAAGCTGACAAGATCACAGAGATGCCTGGCCAACCTGCAGAGGTGAGTTTCAGTCAGTACTCAGGATATGTGACTGTTGATCCTAATGCCGGCAGAGCATTGTTCTACTATTTCGCCGAGTCTACAGACTCTTCAACCGACCCTTTGGTGCTTTGGCTCAATGGAGGTCAGAAATCAATTAGGACGAATGGAACTACTGTTAGCAGAGCCTAGTGTTCAAGAGTCTATTTAAATATGAACTTGTGATGAAATGCAGGGCCTGGATGCTCGTCGATTGGAGCTGGAGCAATGAAGGAGCTTGGACCCTTTCGTGTCAATCCAGATGGGAAAAGCCTATGGCATAACCAAAATGCATGGAACAATGGTGAGTATGAACATAAACTTGCTCATGAACTTTTGTTGTATGTCCAAATTTAGTGATTGTAATCATTCTTACCGGGTAACATGGAATGCAGTTGCAAATGTTCTCTTTCTGGAATCACCAGCAGGAGTCGGGTTTTCATACTCGAATACGTCATCAGATTACACGACAGGAGACAAAAAAACAGCAGCTGATGCTTACACCTTCTTAGTTAACTGGTTGGAAAGGTTTCCAGAGTACAAAACCAGAGATTTCTACATAACCGGAGAGAGTTATGCCGGCCACTACGTCCCCCAGCTCGCCGCCCTGATCCTTAAAAACAACCAAAACACCAACCAAACTGTCATTAACTTGAAAGGGATAGCTGTGAGTACTTACAGATTGGAAATTCATTTACTCAAGTTACATAAATTTTCATGTAACCAGAAGTTTCCTGGATTGTTTCCCAGATAGGGAATCCATTAATTGATATCAATGATAACTCAAGGGGTACATATGACTATTACTGGACACATGCTCTAAACTCAGATGAAATCCACCAAGGAATTGTGGATAACTGTAATTTTTCTTCGGGGGGTTCCCAGTCAGAAGCCTGTTACAAATACCAGGACCAAGCATATGGCGCGATAGGCAACATAGACGATTACAACATTTACGCTCCCTTGTGCAACTCCTCTTCCCCTGCCTCTTCGGTATATGTTAACTTGTGTGCAAAAAAATATATCCATTATACATAACATATAATTCTCTGGGTCATGATTCATTTATTTATGATGATAGGCATCAGGATTCGATCCGTGCTCAGATAATTATGTGTACGCGTACTTAAACACGGCCGACGTGCAAAATGCCCTTCATGCCAATGTCTCTGAAGTCCCTGGACCATGGGAGCTTTGCAGGTACTACAATGCACCATGCACAAGTTCTTGTTAGGGACTTCTTTTTTCACTCTCCTTTTCTTGGCATGCAGCTTTAAGTTGGATTATAATTCAGATGACATACCAGCAACAATAATACCAACTATTCAATGGCTGATGGCTACTGATATTAGTGTTTGGATCTATAGGTACTAATTCCTATATATAATGCAATTAATAAGTAGACTTTCATCATAGTGTAAGCTTGTTTAACTAATTGAACATGCATGCAGTGGGGATACTGATACAGTGTGTCCAGTTACTGGCACCAGATACTCATTGGAGAAAATCGGGGCGCCTGTAAAGACGCCCTGGTACCCTTGGTACACACAAGACGAGGTGAGAACTAAGGCATTTTACTTGCATTTGGTCTAGTATTGATCATTAGTGCATGCATGTTTTGACATATATATGTGCAATTTTAAGGTGGGAGGTTATGTGGTTGAATACCAAAACTTAACGTTCGTGACGGTACGAGGATCGGGACATTTCGTGCCGAGTTATCAGCCGGAGCGCGCTCTTACCATGTTCGCCTCCTTCATAGAGGGAAAGCTCCCTCCAAGTGAACCCTAAATGCAATAATCATGCACTCGTGAAGAAAAGTGTTATGTTTTTTGTGTTAATAACAAAATTTTCACATTTGTACTGTGAAAGAGCTATCTTGAAGCTTCATAAATTATGAAAATAAAATAAATTTGAGCTTACATGAGCCTTAATTAATTATCTTTGAAGATCGAAATTGATCATTTCAGAGCTAAATTTTGTCATTTATGAAATTATATATATGAGTACTATTGACTAGTTTAAATATGTGATTAGTTCGTTGACTTTATTTAATTAGATCAATTTGAGGCATTGGACATGCAGTGCACCTCCATTTTTTTATTTTTTTTTATAGTATTGACTAGCTACCATGTGTTAATTACATAAATTTGGAATTAATTTGTCTTGATCATGAAGTCAAATTCAGTGGATTGAAATTACGTAAAATACTGTATGTACCGCCATAAGATCGTTTCTAGTAGTTTTGTTTTTTAATGTCCACCTTCGTCATCTTACACCAATATATATATATATATTATTTTTATTGAACTTCATATGTCATTTTATTCAAATATATATATATCAACATGTACATCAATAATAAACATATTGGACAACATGTCGTTCGGAAACAGCTTCAGATCAATATATATATTTCAGACAGTAATTTGGCATTGTTCCATGCTGAAAAAATAATTTTGGCAAAATCATGAGTTTACAAGAACAATCGTTTAATGAATATACTATATGAAAGAATGGTTATATGGCTTCAGGAAACTAATATATATTATTAAATTAAAGAAAATAATTGAAGAAAATCTCACATATTTTTGTAAAGAAAAAAAAAATAGACTAGTAAAAAAAATGTAATTTCTTTTTATTTTGCAACCCTGACCTTGAATTCATGACCGTAGTTAGCTTAAAAATAGTGATGGAGTAATTCCACTTTATATTTATTTACTTAATAGAATAACCGATCGAACAAGTATTAATCAAATTGGTTGGAGTGAACAAATGAGAACCTGATTAGCTAATTAAACTCAAATAAAGCGGCAAAGTCTGCGCGTTGGCGAAATATAATTAATTAGAGTAATTTATACATAATTTGGTTGATATATATATATATATACATATATATATATATATATAGACTAATCATAAGTTTTAAGGTGGTTTCTATCTACACAGCTAGCTTATTGAATTTCTGGACGCAGCCATTTCGCAGTCATGCTCCATTTATATTTATTCATATTTGTAATCTTTTAATGGTTTAAATCGGCTCCCAAAAATAAATATATTGCAATAATAATATGATAATTTGGTGGCCGTCAATGATTGAATTAATGTACACTTTTGCAATTTCTGTCAATAAAATTGAATTATATATTTTGCGTTAATTGCAAATTAAGTTTAGTCTGGTAGAATTTCATATCAGGCTCAAATTTTAAGATAAGTTTTAATTTTTTTTGTCAGAAAGATAAATTTTAATTTTAGATTTTAATTTTGATGCGTTTTAAATTAAGATTTATATTTTAATTTTTTTCAATTTAAGATCTAATTTTAATATATTTGTCTCAATTCAAGATCCGACTCATTTATCTTTATTTCAAGTTATCGTTCAACCAGAAAAAATAAATTTTAAAGTATGTTTAGTATTTGCATAAAATTTTATTTATTTATTTTTAATTTGATATATTATACCTAAATATTAATTAAATACAAAAAAATTATTATGTTAGTGAAGCTTTAAAAAAAAATGGATCGGGTTTTAAATTGAAACAAAAATATTAAAATTAGATCTTAAATTAAACAGCAGACTAATTTAATTCCCATTTTTCATTTCTTTTTTTTTTCTATTGGGTGTGACAGCAGACTGTGAACTATTTAATTCCACTGGTTCTTTTTTTCTTTTTGTGCGTGTGACAGATTTTGGAGATTGGAAAATACAACGCCTTATCTTAGGATAATTCTGGTATATTTGTCAGATTTCCCAGTTCAATTGATTCTACATTAATTTAACACAAATTCTCCGTTTATATTATAAATTAATAATATTTAATATATTTATAAATATTATTATCTATATTTACTATTATTATTTAATTTATAAATAATATAGTAGTAACATAATATAAAATACTAGAATATTAATAAATAATAATATTAATTTATATTATAAATAAATTTAGAGGGAGTGATTCTTACATACATAAACCTAAAAAAATCATATATAAAAGATAAACATCAAATAAAGGGGAACGATCAAAAAGTAAAAACTAAGTGATAAAATAAAAATAAATAGCAGTAACCGCAAGAAATACTAATGTACCCTTAATCCCTTATTTAGGGCATTTCTTATTCATTTTTAATATGTGTTTTGTACATTAAGTGGACTGTATAATTTAATAATATTTTGGACTATATAATTTAATTATATTTTTAATCAGTTAGAATTGTATTGCAATCTTCACCGGTGCTGTTTAAAATTTGTTATCAAGTCAACTCAAGCAAATTTTTATGTTGCTTGTACGCAAATGATTCTTGTTCAATTTTTTTTATCCATATTTACAATATACAATAAAACATTTCTTATACTCATTATAAATATATGAAGCCCAAAATAAAAATGGCTCTTGACGATTATATCTCTGAAAATAAGATGAATCGTTAAGTCTTATGATTGGTTTTAACTTTTTTTTTATATAAAAACAGATAGTTTATCTATTTTATAACAAATTTAATTCATACTCCCTATGTACTTTTCAAAAATATAAATTTTATTTATAAATGGATTTCACAATACCTCAAAATATCCTCCAATATATTATATATATTAAATCACGTATAAAGAAAGATGCATATATTTGATGGACGGATGGAGTAATATTTATTCGTACATAATCAACTCATCTAACATAGTATTAATATATAGAAACAATAAGGACTCGAGCTTGCCCCATATCAGAAATAGCCCAAGCCCAAAAAAAAAAAAAGCTCATGTAAGCCATGACAATACCAATTTTTCAAGGGTACCCTAATGACATCCCAAATAGCATCCGAAATGACCCTAATGTCCCAAGATATGTGATTTAAAAGAAAATTTTCACTCTAACAAATCAGAGTTTCCAACATGCCCCAAGGAGAAGATGAAGACCTCTGATCTTAAAATGAGTTTCATCACATAAATATAACGAAATAATTATATGGAAAAGCTGTGAATAAGTTGCATGTGAGGTAGCATCATATAAATATAAAAGGATTATTATATGCAAAAGCAAATACTTGTATGAATAATTTACATGTCTTGCAACTTAGATTCTTTCAATAATATTATTACCTTCAAATAATACTATGTCACTTCCTTACCGAAAAAACTACGTCGCTTATTTAGTAATATCAATATGCTTACAAAATATTACCATATCATACTTTTCCATGCAGTTCAACGTGTGCGTATAAAATAATGTGCTATTACTTGATATGTATTGCGCTGGAGTTGGATCTCCTTCATTTAATATTTCTTCAATTTAGTATAGATTTCACTTATTATATATCATGGATTTCATAAATATATATATTTATTAATTATTTTAATTATGCATGTGACCCATGATAATAAGTAAGATTTACACTAAATGGACGAAATATAAAATAGAGGAGATCTGATCTCATATTGTGGTATTAAGAAATGATCCAGTTGCATGCCATGTAACTTATGCGTGAAAATATGATTCAAACGTAAAATATAAATATTTTAACAAGTCACATCAATTCATACTTTCTTGAGTGAAATCGTCACACTTATAATTTATTTTAAATATAAAATTTGTGTGAAATTTTCTTAACCTTCGTTGATTATCTATAGTAAAAAATAATAAAGAGAAATACTTTCTTAAACCTAATTCCACATTAAAATTTATAGAAAATGAATTGAGAAAACCAAAATCGGATAGGAGAATACTTGTTTTTCATCAAAATTTATCTAATCATCCATATAAATAAATAAAAAAGACGTGAAATGTGCAAAATGTGAGCGTATATATATAATTCCGTTAGAAAGTGTTAATCAATATATTGAATTCCTTAAGCAAAACCAAGCATGCATATGCAGGCGGCTTAGCCCTGCCCTACCCCAGCCTGGTCAGGTCAAATAGTGAGCCACCTTCCTCCCTCTTTCCTATCCCAACCCAACATTTATATAACAAACAATCTCCATTCCTAATTTTCCATCCAACCTCTCTCACTACCATACCATGGACGTGGAGGTCATGATCTCCTCTCCCTCCAACTCCAACTCCAACTCCAACTTCCACAGCGCCTGCACAACCCCCTTCATCAGCGCCCCCTCCTCTCCCAAGGCCCTCCCCACTTTCTTCTACAGCGCCCCCGCCAGCCCCGACAAAACCCTCTCCGCCGTCCCTTTCATCTGGGAAGAGAAACCAGGAATTCCCAAATCGCACCTCAGCACCGCCACTTCTTCCAATTACGGCGACGCCGATCAAGAATTGGACGACGCCGATTTCGCATTCGATTTCAGCGGCCATTTGGAACGGGCCTCCCTCCCCGCCGACGAGCTCTTCGATGGCGGCAAAATCAAGCCGTTGAAACCGCCTCCCAGATTCCAGTACGACCACAACAGGCCGTTGGATTCCCCCAAATCGCCCAAGAGATTCATGCGAGAAGCATTTTCCCCTAAAATCCGGGCCAAACCCCCCGAATTCGACCCGTTTACGGCGGCTCTGGAGCATACCCGGAACGACAGCGTTCAGGAGAAGGGGAGAAGGGGAAGGGAGAGAGCGATCAACAAATCGAATTCAAGGAATAAAACCTCATCGCGATCCCTATCTCCATTCAGGGTATCCGACCTGCTGTTCGATCCTCAAGAGAAGGCGAAGGATTCATCTTCATCCTCCACCTTCTCCTCATTCTGGTACAAAAAATGGAAGATCAAAGACCTGTTGCTATTCAGAAGCGCGTCGGAAAGCAGGGCAAAAGACAAAGAAGAGCAGCTCAAGAAATACTCGATGTTGAAGAAACCCCGACAAGACGATGTCAAGAACTCCAGCTTCAGGTCCACCGACAGCGTCGGGTCCGGGTCGAGTCGGAGAAGATCCGGGGCCCCGATTTCAGCTCATGAGCTGCATTACACTGTAAACAGAGCGTTTTCAGAGGAAATGAGGAAGAGAACATCGTTGCCGTACAGACAAGGCTTTTTGGGGTGTTTAGGATTTCATCCAACGGTTCCTGAGATCTCCAAAGGCCATCATCCGACGGGTTCTTTGTCAAGAGGGTGAAGTAATTATAATCCATCTGCTGGTTTTTTTTGTTCATCAATCCATGTATACGGTGGTGTCTTTTTCTACAGACAGTGTATTTAAAGAATAAAGTGATTTAATTAATTAATTAATATAGAAGAAAAAAATTGAATTTATTCACGTAAGAAATAGAGGCAGCCATGTGTGTTTATGATGATTTCTGGGCAATTTGTGCATATTTGAATGAGAAAATGGTGTACATGCAGGCTGCAACTGAAAGGCAGCCATCTTTTCACGTTTTAACAATCCAAAAGTTGACTGCTAATCCTTTTGTTCACACCTTCACGTGTTTTATGGTTTAATTTGTTACCAACTTAATTTGTGTTTATCGTCGAGATTATATATGTAATTAACTGAAATATACTTTCACTGTCCCACAGGAATTTGCACACTTTCTTTATTTGGACGTCCCATAGGAATTTACACACTACTAAAAAAGAAAACATTGATTTACGTTCACACTCACAAACCTTTACACATATTTACCCATATGTCACTACTTTATATATAAAACATATTTTTCTTAAAAAATGTGCCGTCCCGTAGGGTGTAAATTCCTACGGGACAGAGGGAGTATTAATCATTTTGTTTTATATCTTCTTTAACAATATTAATTTACACAAACTTAACTCAATTAAATTTTGATACTTCAACAAAAAAATTGTATATGAGATTGTCTGACAACATGAAATAGTATATCATTTATTAATAAAAATAATAACTTTTTATTAATAAATATCGTGACTGGGATATCTTCATGTAGCAAATGAATCTCTGAAATTGTGTCCGACATGAGGTCTATAGATAAATACATTACATATGTGATTTTTTCAGGTAAATTAATCAAATACACCTTGCAATTTATTTATTTTTAAATAATGTTGGTTTCTTTTTTCACAACTAATAATATTATAAAATGAACACGTTTATATGAAAATATTTCACTATCTTAAAATATTAAATATTTAATTAATTATATCTAAATATTTTTCAAGAATATCAAAAGTTGGGATGAATATAATTTATAACAATTATAATTAATATAATATTGTTACAATCTTATAACAATTAATATAATTAATAATTTATAACAATTATAATATAATATTGATGTTGTATTTGATATTTTATTACAATCTTATCTTAATTTTACAAAGGGTCCGTATAATGGATTTATTAGTAGTTCTTTGTTATCCAATCTGTTGGCAGATGTTCAATTTACTTTTCCGTATGGTGAATAGTGTGATTGATGATAAATTATTGAATTGATTACTTTAATTGAATGTGCTACTATTTGGCTATAATGATTACGCTTGACACATAAAATATGTGCCCCCCACAATCAACGACTTTTACACTAATTATATGCATGTTTTAACTCTCAACAATTCTCCAAATCAAAATTATAGCACACTTATTTTATTATCATATCTCTAAGTCTCAATATTATTTATATATTTTAAATAATAAAATATTAATTTATATGTGATCACAAAAATATGCATGTATAACTTTCTCAAAATTTATATACTCCATCAGTTCATGATAAATGGTCCACATTATCTTAAATGGTCGTCCACAATAAATAGCCCACTTGCCTAAAATGGAAAAATTACAATCATTATTTTCGTTTTTTATACACATATAGTTACTTTTACACATCACATCAAATGTTCTTTAATAATTAAATATTTTTTTTATATCAATACACTCACTTTTATACATCAAATTTTTTTTAATAACTGTGCACAACCAAGATAGACCAATTATCATGGACGGATGTAGTATATATTTTTAATTTGCAAATAAAATTTAGTGTGCAAGTAATCCATGTAATCTAGAGAGTATTGTATTATAAAGTAATAATGTTAATGTACATTACGTTTTAATATTTTTTTTTAAATAGAAAAATTTATATTTTTAAAACATAATACTCCCTCCGTCCCAAAACTACTTTCACACTTTCCTTATTTGGACGTCCCAACTCTTCTTTCACACACCAAAAATAAAACTTTTCTCTCTCACAAAAGTCAACAAAATACACCTTTTCTTATTTTATTATTTAACTTTACACTCACATATTTACTTTTCATTGGTTCGCGTGCCCGGAACTACTATGAAAGTAGTTCCGGGACTGAGGTAGTACTAATTATCCTAAATAATAAGAATAATTTCAGATTGATATATTTTTAAAACATAATTTTTAAATTGGTATAAAATTTTTGCATTGTGAAATAGTATAAGTTGAAAAATATAGTTTTTTTTTTTTTTGTATATTATACCAATTTAAAAATAATGCATTAAAATATATCATTTTGTAACTGCCCCTAAATAATATTACTTCGTATACAAAATAGTATTATTTTAAATTTTAAAAAAAAAATTCACGTGAATTTGATTCATTACACAAAGTATATATATTCCAAATTTAACTTATTCAAAAAATAATATTAACTCATTTCACATTTTATATTGAAATTTGGAAAATGATTTCAAATGTATTATCTGTTTGTCAAGTCTATTCTCATTTTTAAAATTATTTATTTATTATCACTCTTATAAAAAAATTATTAATCCGTAAATAGCCTCACAATATTTTCACAAGGACTAATGTTGGTATATTTTAAAATATTATTTTTAAATTGATATAAATTTTTTGTATAATAAAATAAATATAAATTGAATAACAGAGTTTTTTTTTTTTACATACTGTACCAATTTGAAAAATAGTACTCCCTCTGTCCCATAGGAATTTGTACACTTTCCTTATTTGGATGTCCCACACAAATTTGCACACTACTAAAAAAGGAAATATTGATTTACGTGCACACTCACAAACCTATACACATATTTATCCATATGCCACTATTTTATATATAAAACACATTTTCTTTAAAAAATGTGCCGTCCCGTAGGGTGCAAATTCCTACGGGACGGAGGGAGTACTTTAAAATGTACCAATAATCCTAATTAATAATAACATAGATTATTATCATTTTGATAATAGTGATTATAAATAAATTAACACTAAAGTAAAGTATATATATATATGTGTGTAATTATATATGTGTGTGTGTGTGTGTCTTTTTAGGTTGGTCATATATTCATTGCAAAGAGATCTCGTCTCTCTCTCTACATCACAATTCAATCACAACCTTTTTGGTGTGTTTATATGTGAACAAGTATATGTTTAAACTGTGTGTTACCGTGCATGTATTTGTATGTTATATTGAAATAAATATGAGTAAATTAAAATAGTGGATTCAACTATTATATTGTGAATCAGTTATTCTCGTAAATTTATTTGTAGTTTGGATGAATTTTGAATAATATTAATTATTTCATTAAAATTTATTAATACAATAGTAATTATTATTACACGATGAAAATAATGAATATTATCTTAAATTGCACGGTAAAATTTGTTTATAACATGTTCATTTTTAAATTAGTAACCCCTCCATCTCTTAATAATTTTATTTGTGTTTCACAATAAATTTCATACATTATACATAGAAATAAAATGTTCACAATATCAAATTTATTTCAAAATTCTCTATCCAAAAGACTAAACAATTAAATTATGCTCCCTCCGTCCCAGGGGTATTTGCACCCCTGGGATGACACACGATTTAAGGAAAATGTAACTTTTAAATAAAATAGTGGTGTATGGGTAAGTGTGTGGAAAGTTTTGTTAGTGTGCACGCAAACTGATGTTACCCTTTTAAGTAGTGTGCAAATTGGTTTGGAACAACCCAAAATGGAAAGTGTGCAAATTGGTTTGGGACGGAAGGAGTATTTAATTATCATAAAAATAAACCCTATATATGAAATTTAATAAAGAACGGAGGGAGTATATATTTTCTTAAACAACAAAATAATTATACATACATCACCCACCAAATTCAAAGAACTCATATCTTTTGAACTTTAATATCAACCAGCAATCATCCATGAATAATACAGATACAAAAATATAATCATAACCAGATGTTACAACTAAAGTGGATAATTATTAGTAATTCATTAAAAAAAATAAAAAATTGATCCCAACACAATGAGAAAACCAATCTTTAACATATATAGTTTTTGAATTAGAGGATACATAAAATGAAATAACCATCATTAGGAGGGGCCATATATATTCGATGAGAGTAGTTATTATTCATTAAACAAAAAAGTGTTACACCAAACCTTAGCTTTTTATTATCAAAAATTAAAGTTGAAAAATGTTACATAATGTAAGAAAAGAATTCAAATGAAACCGTGTAATTGTGGCACCTTTTTCCAGCCTCTCTTTTTTGCCATGAGAGCATATTCTGTTACTCAGAAGGTACTATGAATTTCATTTGCCTAATGGTGGGTGTAATCATTAATCACAGGTGTTTTCTTTTCTAATTAAATATTTATTGTTAATTCATTCATTATTCTTTTAATGATGACAGCTGATATTTACACTCTCAAGTCTCGTCATCTTGATGTTAATTAATAAGAGGGAAAAAAATATTGGGTGTGTTTTGTTTAAGAATAAACTAATAATCCCGTCAAAATGTGCAACGAAAAATAAATGAGAAGAAAATAATACCATCCTTAATTGCTTTGCAAAACTAAAATTAACTAGCCATTATCTTAACAATTAATTAAGCGGCGTGTTAAACATTTTGCAAAATCGTCCTCTAAATTTGTTAGGTTGATTCTTGTATAGTATCATTGAGCTTTTAATGTCATTATCACTAAACATTGATATATAATTTATTGATATGTATGTAAGAATAGTTAGATAAAATATTAAATTTATTTTATGAATGTGTACAAGTAAGACACTTTTCATATAATTTGTCATTACAAAAAATCCTGTCACAATCTTAATTAGAAATACACATGTTTTGTTTGAATTTTTGGTAATTATCTTTCATAAATTAAAGATGATGAATTCAGCATGCTAATTATCTTTAATAAGAGATAATATTATCAATATTAATTTATTTTGTATTAATAAAATATAACACAAAATGTTGAACTTGTCAAAAAGTGAGTACTGCATACATATGAAAAAAAAAACCATCGACAGTGATGGATGGTAAGGTAAAAGTCTAAGGTGTTGACGAATAAAAAGTTTAGATTTTATTTTTTTTTGAAATTATATATTAGAATAAATGCAATTATATATATGGTTAATATGTCGTGTGACATTTTGACGTGACTCGAGATTAGCTTCGTCGGACTTTCTTGGTAATATATTGAGAATACGTCATCTCTTTAGCACCACACCCTTATCACGTTTGGATTATTTTTATAATACAAATTATTAAAATTAGTTATACATTTAAACTTTTAGATAAAATAAAATAAAATTCTTTTCTGCAAGATTAACTTTTCACACATTCAAATGAGGTAAAATTATTTAATAAAAATTTCATAACACAAGAGTACAAATTGATAAATAAGAGCAGATACTACCATTCTTAACTTTTAAAAGTCAAGTCGCGAACTGGAAGGTTTTTCATTATTTTCCATGTTTTAATGTTAAAACATTTAATTTCTCATTAATAGTGTATGCATGTTGTACTACAAGATAATAACAAAACATTATTATTCTACAATAGTAAGACTAGACATTAAACAAATAATTAACACATAAATCACATAGAAATAAATCAAACTTCTAATTAATGTAACAACATTTAGGACTTTGAAAGAAAAAAATGGTGAAATGTGTTCTTTGAGGAGTTCAAAATATAACAATTTATTTAATCGATCCTAAAAAGTTGTTACCTACCCTCCACATAGAAAATCCAAAAACAGACTTCCATCCACCACAAATGACATCCAAAATTGATCATAATTAACAAATACAAATCATACACAAGCTATAATAACCCTAAAAGGTATGTTTCTCAGCTTCGAAATCACCAACTCAATATGTACATTGAAACCATTGTAATGAAAGCTATTAATAAAAAACAAAAATGTGTAAATTCATATGCAATCACAAAATTAGCATGATATTAAAAAACCAATGGTTGTGGGGGTGGGGGCCCGGGAGGGAGATGTGGAAAAGAAGAGGCCTAGGCCCCGGGTCTACGTTTGAAGAATAAATTGGGAAAGATATGGATAGCAGAAGAGCCATTAATTTCTTGTTTGACTAATTGACTTTGACAATAACTAAATGCAGTGTCAGCCAAATCCCACCCCACCACCACATGCTGCCGTCCTCCGCCCAGGGAACCACCGCCGACTTCCTTGAACTCAATTCTCATCATGTTTGCAACAAACAACCACCAAATCTGTCAGTATATCATTCATTCTCTTGTATATAAACTCTAAAAGAAAAAAAGATTTTAGATGTTGCCACTTGTGACTTGATAATGCAACGCATATAATCCCTCAACAGCAAAGAAATTTGGTACTCTTTAGTATCAGATATAGGAAAGAATTTTACTCCATGAAATATTTAGAAACATTATACAAATGAGAACCCACCTAATGTAAAGCAATTATCTTTAATGGAAATATGAAGAGGGCAGTCATCTCCACGTCGAAATCAGCACATACTTTTAATGCATTGCTCATTTTGCTCCTGCATATATAGTATATAATGCAGGAATAGTCAGGTGATTTTGTTGTGGATAAATTAATTGTTATACGGAACAGATTTTAACTGCCAAGCATTGGTATATAAGTTCTCTATGTATAGTATAATGAACTATGATCCTGAAACTTACCACTTACAACAAACACGAAAAAGTCTACTGAAGCAATCAGACATCACCGCTTGTAAAGACCAAGCAACGGTTTTTCTCTCTCTTCAACTCTTTTCCTAGCAGCCTCCCTAGCCTTAACTGCTGCTAACTCCTCTTTAGACAGAGCTTTAGGCTTCTCGTCTAACCTTTTTCTCTTAACAGCAACTGAAGACGTAGCACCTTTCACAGATCTCATGGGATTGAGTGGCGTTGAAACCACACGTCCGGGTGGAGGTCCACTTTCAGAGGTCGACCCGCTTTTACTTGGTCTATTCTCTGATGCTGACACTGGTTTCCCAAAACTAGGTTTCTTCTGGATAGACCCCGAAGATGCTCGAAATGCTGCAACAGCCTCTTCCTGTGTCACCCATTTACCTTTTGAATTGGCATACTATTAGCAATGTATCTGAAAGAAGAATCTCCCAAGACGAAATAATATAAAAAAATTCATATACCCAGAGAATCAGTATAATAGAAGCCAGAGTTGGGGTCGTAGTGAAAACCAGTTGTTTGATTATAGTAGTAGCCTGATGAACTATCATAGTCCCAATCTGTCCAACATAACAAAGGCAAAAATGAATTAAAAAGGTCAGTCAAGAAATAGTAATCAATCTGTCATGTTTCAAACAAATAACTAAGGAAACAAAATCAAGTAAAGAAATCCCTAACGAAATCAACTATATACTACGAACATGGAAGTGCTAGTTTATAGAACAGGTTTGAGCACCTGCTAGCCTCATCACAGCTTTTGAGTTTTGACAAGGTGATGACAAACTTTTTATAATGGTGCTACCAGTAGGGCACGTATCAAAACAAACACAGATGATAGACAAAACTAATACACATAAACAAAAGAAACCATTATCTAATTACCTCCAGGCATAGTCGAACCATCACCAGGTCCTTCATCAGGATCTTCATTAACGAGTGCCTGAGCATTGGATTCTCTTGCCTCCCGAAAAGATGCTAAATCCTTCTGATAGCTGCGATTGGCTTTCTGACACACGTGTAATTTATTTAAGAGATAGTAACAGTAACATACACAATAATAAATAAGTCGAAAAACAGCATCGCACGGGTTTTGTTAAGTGATATGAGGGAATATCAGAAGAGAAAGCAATAGAAGTCAGGAAGCATTACTTGGACATCAAAGAATTCTCTTAAAAACATTATGACAACATAAAATTTAAATTGAAGTATTATCAGTGATATATATAGTTACTTCATAAACTGTTCAACTATAGGAATATTTTAAACAAGTGGGATCCACACTGACAAAAGCAGGTGAAAACCCAACGCTGAAGAAAATCTGAAAATTGGAGATCATCACGCACAAAACAGAAAATGACTAATGTGTAAGTGGAACGTTAGCAAGCAAATAGCCAATATCAGTGAACTAACAAAATTCGTGAAAAAATGTGGACATCATTTGACTTGTGATTGTTCATGCTTATGACCATAGAATTCAACAGATTATTTATAAACATCAGATTTCTAGTATGCCTCAAAGTTTTGCATTGCATAAATTATTGGCCCTACACAAATAACAAAAATCGAACAAATGAAGGGAAAATGTTACTATAATACTGGTCTGCAAGCATGATGATATAAGTTACAAACTAGTTTATATTAGCCTTTCCCCTTTCTTTTAGATTAAGGAGGTCTCTTCAATCAATATACCACATTAGAAAATGAGACAATATGATTACTCACAGCTTCTATCTGTTCCAGGACTTTAGCTGCTTGCTTTTGTTCCTTCTCTTTTGCAGCCTTTTCTTCCCGCATAGAAGTAAGCCTCTTGGCAACACTATCCTTGTGTCGCTGCCCGAGCTCATGATTTCTAATGCTGGCAGGGTTGTTTGATATGAAAATTTTGCAAGTGTCGCACCATTTGTTGCCCTGACTGACCCAGTACTGTAGAAGAGAGAAAAAAAAAAGGGATTTTTAAATATCAGAGATATGATCAAGAAACCAAAATAAGCATAGAACAAAAGAAAAATAAAAACGGCATTAATGCATCAAGAATTACAGCTTATTTTGCCGAAATTGAGGAATGCAAGCAACCAAACACCTTAATACTGCTGCCTTCTTTTAGATAGTAATACCAATTCGTAAGCATATTGTTTTCAAGTTGGACAAAGGACAATACTGGGATTCATAAAAAACTTATCTCTCCCATCTTATGTTTTAAATGTTTACTACACAAAACTCGGAGCAGCATGTGGGAAATTTGTTCGTTTTTTCGTGCTCCTAAATCTATCAAAGGGGATTCGATTCAAGAATAAACGTGATAATATCACAAGAAATTTAGACTTTTCCTGATAAAATTTCAAGAAACTGTTCAAGATTTTCTCCATCCAATTCGATTTCTTCTTCCAAATCGTACTAAATGACATCATTCCATTATTTCAAAGCTGCCCAACTGAAATTAAAAAATATTCTCCTACAAGGATAACTGCATATGATTATGAATTCATCATTACACCCAGGACACTAAATTAACTATTTAAACACAAGAAACAAACCAACATAAGCAGGCATACCTCTGTCATTGCCGCAAATTGACTATTGATCTACTTCACTTTTCGGATGATCAGCAAAATATCAAACGGATTCCGAAATGGTTCAACCTTTTTACCCCGAATTCGAACTTTTCTTGACGAGCACTAATAAACCCTAACAAATCATTTTTCTGCTTTTCCTTTTTTGGTATTTCTTCCAATGCGATGTCGTTTAGTTGCTGCTAATATTTTACTCGAGTAAATTTTCACATTTAATTGGGCCTTCATATTGGGATGGCTTAGCTTGTTGGAATAAAAGATCATCATAATATTATTTTCTTTTTAAATAAGATAACTATTACTCAATTTGATTATATTTTTTTAATCTTAAAATCATTTTCTTCAATTATTCTTCTAAACCACATTCGATAATTATCCAAATTAAATGATAATACTAATGTTAAAACCAATATAAATACGTTCATTTATGTAATGCTTTAGCCTTGTATGCACCACCGTGCAATTTAACTTTATTTTTTAAAAGTTACATAAAAACTATTAAAAATTCACACATTTTATGATTAAAAAGTATATCTTTAATGGTGTAACTTTTCAATAATAATTTATGTAATTTTTTAATAATAAATAATATAATTTTTTAAAAATATATTTGAGTTGAATTGTACACTTGGTGCAATTTATTCTTTAATAATATATTCGAGGATGGAGAGAGATAATATATTTTATTTTTATTCTCATTGAAAAATTGGAAATAAATGCTCCTAAAATTAAAATTATTTATATTTTTTGTGACTTTTCATATATTAATCAAATTTTAAAATATAATTGTGATTTTTATGAATAGCTCTTAATAGTAAATACAATAAAAAGATTCAATTACTAAATAATTGGTGATAAAATCGGTAAAATAAAAATGAAAAATCAGTATGCAAAATGAGTTACAGTTGTGTTTGCACAAAACAAAAGCTATTAGACAGAGCATCGGCATATTATAAAGGAAAACAAAACAAAACAAAAAACAAATTATTTTCAATACAATTTTGGTTACTCTCAACAGAAAATACTTCATAATAATAATAACAATAATAATAATAAAAAAATTCCTATTTAATACTCCCTCTATCCCAAGATAAATTTTATATTTTTCTTATATGGATGTTTCAGTTTTTTTTCAAACAAAAAAAGGAAACAATTCACATTCATAAAAGTCAATAAAGCATATTTTTTATATTTTATTATTTAATTTTACACTCACATATTTCTTTTTTTTAATAGGCGTGAAAGTCTACATATGAAAAAAATACTGGGACGGAGGGAGTATTTATGATTTACATATTTTCCTTTTCGGGTTTTGTGTTCGGGGGTAAAGTTGTCATAACAAATAATCACAAATTGTGCAACCACCCACATCGAGGAACGTCGTCGTTTGCCCGTCGTCGTCACCTTCTCTTCCCGACCTCTGCAACATCTATTTCAGCCAAAACTCAACACTCTCTCTCTCTAGGGTTTTCTCCATCCATGGATCAATCGTTCCTTCTCATGCTATCAAATCTCCTCCACCTCCACAATTACCTGGACCCCACCACCTCCCCGCTTCTCTCCTCCACCGCCATCTCCTCGTCTGCCGCCGATGCCACTTCCACTTCCGGTGCACCCCTCCTCTTCTTTACCCTCGCCTCCGTCCTCTCCTACCTCGCCTCCCATCCCCCAGCCAAAAAGAAGCCCAAAACCTCCTCCCCCTCCCCTTCCTCTACCGCCGCCGCAAAACCCCCTTCTGAATTTTCAGTCGCCGCCTTCCGAGCTCTCTCCACCGAACATATTTGGGCCATGGAAGCCCCCCTCCGAGATGCCCAATGGCGATCCCTCTACGGCTTATCATACCCCGTTTTCACCACCGTCGTAGAAAAACTTAAACCCTATATCACCCAATCTCAGCTCTCTCTCCCCTCAGACTACGCGGTTGCTATGGTTCTCTCTCGCCTTTCCCACGGCCTTTCTCTCAAAACTCTGGCTTCCCGATATGCCCTAGAACCCTATCTGATTTCCAAGATTACCAACATGGTCACCCGCCTTTTGGCCACCAAGCTTTACCCTGAGTTCATCAAAATCCCAGTTGCTCGTCGCCGGTTAGTTGAGACCACACAGGGCTTTCAGGACCTTAGTCCCCTCCCCAATGTGTGTGGCGCCATCGATACAACGCCAATCAAGCTGCATAAGATCAGTCCTGATGTCATCAATGGTTCCATGTACAATTGTAAATATGGGTTTCCCGCCGTTCTATTGCAGGTTGTAGCTGATCATAAGAAGATATTTTGGGATGTCTGTGTGAAGGCCCCTGGAGGATACACGGATGCTGATCATCTTAGGGATAGTTTGCTGTACAATAAGCTAATTTCGGGGGATATCTCATGGGATAAGGCGGTTATTGTAAGGGGGCAGCCTGTCAGGCCATATATAATTGGAGATTTGTGTTTCCCGTTGCTATCGTTTCTGCTTACGCCATTTAGTTATAATAGAACGGGAAGTCCGGCACAGAATGCATTTGATGAGGCATTGGCAAAGGGGAGGAAGGCAGTGGAGGAGGCCATTGGATTGCTAAAGGGGAGGTGGAAGATTTTACAGGATTTAAACGTGGGATTAAATCATGCTCCCCAAACAATTGTTGCTTGTTGTGTATTGCATAATTTGTGTCAAATTGCAAGGGAGCCCGAACCGGAGCTGTGGAAGGAGCCGGAGGAGAGTTTACAACCTCCAAGATTGCTGGAAAACGAGAAGTCGTGCTATTACTATGGGGAGAACTTGAGGCAGGTGTTGGCTGATGATCTATATCAACGACTATCATCGAGATGAGCAGAGCAGGTCTTTTTGGTAAATGTAAGATAAAACTATGCATTTCTGTTTCTAACATGTTATGCCCATTTTCCTCCTGTTAGTAGTCGTATTTGAGGTCATGTGGCATTTTTTAGGCTAGAGCTTATGCTGGGAGGCATGAATTGGTAAAGATGGCTCAACTCTGATGCAGGATGAATTGTTTTTTTGGTTGTATGGTCATTTAGGAATGTCTTGGCTTGATTTCGAGTACATCATTTCCAGGTATCTTCTTGATAGGATTTCTTCATCTAACTAGTGCTTGAGTTTCCCTTGTTTAATATTACATTGTTGCTGGCTGATAACTCTTTATACAAAAATAAAGAAAACGATTTTGCTCGTCTCTCTCTCTCTCTCTCTGTGAACAACCTATTTCTTAGGTGTTGAAACTTTGAATGTGTCTGTGTTTAGGTTATTGATTTCTTCGTCTCCCAGACTCTTACAAGAACAGAATAAGATGAGAAGAATCCAATTATGAACCAAATCAGCCCTTGAATTGGCTTATAATTGCTTACTTGTTAACATTCCTATTCCTGTGAAAGTAGTCTTTGCCCAATGCTATTATCCTTTCTCTGTTTAGAACTTAGATTAATTTCTCTGATTTTTGTTTACATTACTCTCTGTCGCACCAGAATTTGCTAAGGGAAGGGAAGGACGATACAAATTTTTAGAAACATAATGGAATGAATAGATTTTCAGGGTGTATTTGCTTTGAGGATAAAATTTCTCTAACGGTCAAAACATGCATAAAAGCAAACACACATAAAGAAGTGAGTGAGATTTAATTTTGTCAAGTTAAATTTAAAAATTGATTTTTTTTATATGAATTTATAATCGTTTAATTTTTTTAGATTTACTATTTATTTTAGTTTGTTCAATAAAATTATTTTGATTTTTTAAAAAGTAAATATTTTACATTACCAAGTTATTCTTTTATTTTTACACATAATATATCTGCTTTCTTAAATTCTGAACAAAAAGAAATAAAACGTGTATAATTGTATGGAGGGAGTATAAAGTTAAAGTGGACGATTGAGGCGATTTGATATAATTATAATCGAGGAAAAGTTTGAAGCGACCATTCTTCTCCCCCAGGATTTTACGATACAATAGTTGTATTTTCTAATTCCATAAAAAAATATAAAAATTGTATTTGTATTAGCATGTGATAAGTTGTATTCATGAGAACACATACATGCACCGAATAATGATATGCTTACATCTGGAATAAAACAAAATGAAGAACTAAGTTGTGTTGGTTTATTTGTCCAACGCAACTTCAAAGATGTAATATTCAACTCCTGTATTAATACAAAAGAATACAGATATGTATGATCGTATTTACTAAAACTGAACAGAGATCGTTCCAGTTTAGAGGCATAATCAGGCTTATTGGTGGCCAATCGACGCGGTTTTTGCTATCACGGTGTCTTGGCAATAGGTTTGTCGCGCAACAGCTTAACAAAACCGGGCAAGGTCAACTTCCCATCGTTTTGCCTAACATACTCTTGCAGGACGACATGGACTGGCACACTGGGACAAAGCCCCAGTTCCTGAAAATCACAATTAAGTATAAATACTCATAGACAAACACAGATTCTTCGAAACAAGAGAAAATATCTTCTCACTGATGCTAGTTCTTCAATGAGAATAGCTCTGTTTCCATTTTTTTCGAATATGTCATATGCAGAGTGAGTACGTTGTTCCCAATTGTCTGCTATCTCCAGCTGATGCACACTCAAAGCAGCTGCACAGAACTCTTCGAGGTGCATCTTCCTATATCCCAGCGCATTTAGCTGCATTACAATTTACAAATCAACATGAATTCCAACTAACAAAACTACACATCGACATGCCAAAGTCGTATCGCGTTATTACAGGTTCGAGGAAATCCAGAATGTATGATTCCCTTGCTGCATCTGCTGCATTTCTTATCAGCACCTGCTCACAAGAAAAGGGGTAAAAGAAAATAGAAATTGTCCGATGGACAATTAGGAAATATTAGATGGATGATATGCGCTGACCATTTTTATTGTATCCAAAGTTATGCCTGCACTTGCATCTGGGATTATTAAAGAAAACTGCTCCTTGAGATAAAATAGTTCGTCTACCGTCAGTGTCTTGGACAAGGCCTGTAAGATATTCCGAACATTATATTGCTCAAGTCATGTAAGATATTCCGAACATTATATTGCTCAAGTCAATCTAATAAGTGTAATATCGACGAGCCCAAGAATGTTAAAACCTATGGAGTTTCTGCACCAATATACGCACCCTTAAGGCAGCTCTACGTAGAGCAGACGAACGCATATAAGATTTCATGGGTCTGAATATATGAATGTCCAATGGGAGTGTTAACTTATCGTGATTGCGAAGCCATGGATGACCTGCAAACAGCAGATCGTGGATTGAAGTTGAAGATGGAAATTCTGGCATCTTGCAAGATGAGAGTGCGACTCACATAAAGCCTGAGCAGCTGTTATTCTTCGCCTGGGGTCTTTCCGTAATAGGCACCTCACAAAATCCTTAGACTCCGATGATAATGTAGGCCATGGGTTCAAATCAAAACATGGATTAGTTTTAAGAACAGCCTGAAAAATGCCAGAGTCTGTTCGAGCCCAGAATGGCCGAGTGCCACATAAAAGAATGTATGCTATAACACCTACACTCCATACATCAGCCTCTGTGCCGTACGATCTGAGTGGAACTTCTGGTGCTACATAATATGCGCTTCCAACAATGTCGTTCAGCTTTTGATCTGCATGTAATGGCCACAGTTGTGTTTCTAGTAAAAATGTCTTGATTGAGTTATAATTATAAGCAAACACATCAAAGAAGTGAGTTAACGGAAACTAACAAACCTGGTCGGACAAAATCTGATAGTCCAAAGTCGATGGCTTTTAACTGTGAAAAATCATCTTTGGAGGCTAAGAGAAAATTCTGTATGATGATGAAGATGGCAACTTGGAGTGAAAATCCATGGCTATGATATGTTTGTAAGGTTATAAGTAAATAATTAACTACCTCTGGTTTAATATCACGGTGCACTACACCTTGGAGATGGCAAAGAGCTACGACATTTAAAATCTGTACGATGATTGTCTTTACATCTTCTTCTGAGAATTTCCCGCCTCTACTAAAGCAAAAGAATATTTAGCAATACATAATTCTCAAGAACTACAGTGAAAATGAAAAGGGATAAGAGGCTCTTAAGCTCATATGATCGAACAAATCAGAGAGGCACCTTGTCAGTATCCAATCTAACAGCTCTCCCCCTTTGCACAACCTAGGAACATATATACAACATATTTTAATGATTGAAGATTATCAGTAGGAATGATTATAGGTAATAAGAATAAGATGCCAAATGAAAAACCAGTTGAAGTTATTCTCATGATGCCTGAAACTCATACAGGATTATGTCTTGGATGCTTACTCCATTACTATATAGACATTATCAGCATCCTCAAATGCGTCATGAAATTGTACAAGATTAGGATGTCCTGTCAAGGCACGCAATATTTTGATCTCTCTCCTAACGTCTTCAATAGCAATAGCTGTTGTCATCTGCTGACAAAAATCAAGATAATAAAAGAAAATGTTTGATGAGTAAAGGAAGATAAATGAACCTGGAATTTATTTGTTCACAGTATCATAAGACATACAAAGTGTTCAGACACACATAGCAACTAAAGTGACTCACCTCTAAATATACTACAAAAATCACTGTATTCTATTTCTACCGAGCACAAGAAGGTGTTTCCAGACTTCAACAAACTTTTGTAACCGAATAAAATGATCCAGAAATTTGATCCATTCCCAACACTTTTCAAGAATTACCTGACTGAAGTTCTACAAATGAGGGGAAAGTACATCACCGGACTACAAGTAAAGCCAAACACATGATATGTGTTGCAGACGTAATACTCATTTCTATCGATGGGCATAATTATATGTTAACGCATCTTTTACTATCAGCTTTTACGTTCATGCCTCACAGACCAAAGTTCTAGTTTTCATTGAGCAGATCATCTACCAGTCTAATCATATCCAAACTCAAATTACTCAAGAATGAAGATCCTTTTAATATATGACAAGTATTATGTAAAGATTGTTCACTGTACACCACTTATACTATCATTTGTAAGAACTAATATTATTACTAGTGGTGCACCGGACACAAGATGTACGAAATTCCTTCTTGAAGAGCAATAGAGCATATGCTACAATAATCAAACTAAGGAGACTATCAATTAAGAGTGGCAGACAACTCCATTTCTTCCATTTCACCATTAAAAGTTGCCTTCAACAGCAATCAATGAAGCATTTAAGTATATTTAATTATTGCATGACTTTCAATAATCTCCAACTTGCACAAGAGCACCTTTTGAAGTGAATAAGCTTCCGAAGAAAGTGAAATGTGATTGATTCATTATTGACAATTCACCAGCTAGTTGCAAATGTATTAAGTACGAGGGGAAGAGTCTCATCTGCAACATTTGTGTCCATGCTCAATCATGTCGAACAGTCCATTCTGCAATTATGTGATCCAGAATGAATGCGTAACTGCACATCTATACCTACCTTTCTAGACTAATCAACCCATGCCAACCACTGAATATAGAAAGACCCCACAACAAAAAAACACCACGTTGGATTGTATATTACAGACAAGTGTTCTGTCTTTTTGCCACAGCTACACCATTAATTAATCTCACATGCGGATAAAGCACCAAAACTCTGAAGTTAAACATATGCTACGGTTTTAACTGATAACTTGATATCAACATTGCTCTTGATCAGATCGTTGGGGTAATAAACAAGAGAATTTCTAACTCATCTAAAAATCCGAAAATATAGAAAGTTTGGTACATAAGATTCTCTATATCATCCTTCTCTGGAATACCATAATTTAATATGACGATTTAAAAAAAAAAAAAAAAATCTACATGTGGAATTGATTAATTCCGTTGGCGCAGTTGCAAGCATATTTCACCAGATTCATTCAAATATTATTGAGCAGGAAAGTTAAAAGCGTGATAGAAATTAGACTTCCACACCAAAATCTTGTTAAACACGCACTAATATGAATAAAGAAAGAATATATAAACCTTGGATTTTGGAATGATCTTGACTGCAACCTTTTGGGCTCTGAGGTCACCCTTCTTACCTATGGCGGAGCAGGTATACCCAAAATGTCCCCGCCCTATCTCTTCCCCAATTTCAAACGCGCACGCGAAATTCTTCGACAATCCAAAACTCTTGTCCAACTCCACCACTCCCTCTGCCTCATGTATCACATCAGTACGAGCCTTCACCGAGACGTGCCTTCTCAAAAGCGCCGCCGCTAAGTGCTTCGCCGGCGACGGAGGAGGAAACGTCCTCCAGGGCGTCTTAGGGTGAGGGGTGTTCTGCGGCGGTTCCGAACACTGTGACGCGGCGTAGGGGTTGGATTTTGGAGGTGGCTTGGAGGCGCAGACACCCATGGCGGAATTTTCTATCGACAATTCCGTCGTAGGCAGAAATGTCTTATGGGCTTTTTCGGTAATATGATCCGAGCGAGGCAAATCCGACGGCGTTTTACTCCCAAGTTTTGGTGAGCAATGAGCCTAGCGGTGGAGTGCAAGTCTGTGAGATGACATGGCTAGCTTTGTAGTAATAATTCTTTTTCCTTTTTTATTAATTTTTTCGATTTTCTTTAAAATATTATAGTCTTTCCGATGAATTTATTTTTCTAGACCCATATTAATAATCTTAGTCTAATATATAACTATGTATACAGTGCAATAAATTATATAAAATATTATTATTAAAAAATATATTTTTAATTATTTAATTTTTTAGTAATAATTTATGTAATTTTTTAATAATAAACAATATATTTTTTTTAAAATATACTACCTCCGTCCACGAAATTTATGCTCACATTTTTGCACGTGGTTTAATGTAATATGTCGGAGGATATTATGGGATATTGTGAGGTCCGTTTTGACTAAAGAGAATATTTATGAAAAGTATATGTACAAGAAATTTGGGATAAATTTGAAGTGATTTTAGTGAATAATTGGAGCAATCTCACAAGCCCAGTCAACCAAGCAACGTTTAAGCTTGTGAGATCAATCCTACCGTCCATGGAATCAATTCAAACTTATAATATTGAAAAAAAAACATATTTATAAATTATGATAGAGTGTTTGTAAAATTAAGATTCGATTTAATTAAACGCTTAACTTTTGTTAATATTTAATTTCATAAACTTAAATTAATAATGGAAACGGTCGCATATTTACCGGTGGATAAAAATTTATATACTTATTATAAATATGATAACAATATATAAACAGAAAATTCATAATTATTTAAATTTATTTATATATAGATATTATATTTAAGATGAGTGCATAAACATGTATCCACTGGTCTACAAAAGCGAATGCATGTATATTTTTGATGATACTTTTAAAACATAAATCTTGAAAAACAAACCCCGGTGTCATGTTTTATAAATAAGACATGAAAAATGGAGTCAGTTTTTATAATATAAGTATTGTAATTAATCCTAATCATGCAATCGATTTACCCATCTTAATTATAAAGAAATACTTTCTTCGTTCTATTTTTTTTTTTTTTTAAATGTATGTGAAGAAAATATAATAAAAATGAAAAGAAAATGGAATGGAGGTAGTATAACCTTTTCATTCATGGGGTTGGCATGTGATGGGGCAATTTCTGTCATTATTTCATAACATGCAAACCACCTCCATGCATCCACGATTTGTCTTCAAGCTAAACACAAAACTACTCTCCACTACACAACAATTTGAAAGAAAAGAAAGTACAAATATTTTTTAAAAATAAAATAAAATAAATATTACTCCCTCCGTCCCAGACCAATTTGCACACTTTCTATTTTGAGTTGTCACAAACTCTAGAATATATTGTATATCTTCATTTTAGAGAGAGAAATTGTATTATTATTATGAAACGAATACAATTGCTTCCTTATATATAGGAAGGAAGAATCTGATGGTTACAGTGGGAAGTTATCAATATAAGTGGGAAGTTATCA
>JAPKLY010000006.1:1655218-1680516 GCA_026898435.1 Prunella vulgaris | reverse complement strand
TCTGATGGTTACAGTGGGAAGTTATCAATATAAGTGGGAAGTTATCACGTGGCAATATAAACAAACTGCTGTGAGTGAATATTGCTACACAAACTAATTTGCACACTACTTAAAAGGGAAACATCGATTTATGTGCACACTCACAAAACTTTCCACACATTTACCATACATCACTACTTTATTTAAAAAAATACATTTTTCTTAAACAGTGTGTCATCCCAGGGGTGCAAATACCCCTGGGACGGAGGGAGTAGTATTTTGAATGATAATTTAATATGATTTTATGCATAAAATAAAGATACTGATTGGATTGAGCCTAATATGAGTCAAAAACTAAAAAATAATAGAATTTTATGTAAATATGTAAATATTATGAGACTGAAGTTTGTGAAAATATTTTCTTTTTTTAACTTGCAAATTGTTGTGGAACGTTCCGGAAAAAAATTCGGTAATTCTTGTGAAATAGAGAAAGTAATTTTGTCCACATTTATTTATCCTCAACCTACGGTCAAAACTACTAATAAAGTAATAATAAATCCGTATAAAATGCATAAGACAAACAAAAATTACATACTCCCCTCGTCCCCTAGGAATTTGCACCCTACGGGATGACACGTTTTTTAAGAAAATTGTATTTTATATGTAAAGTAGTGGCATATGAGTAAATTTGTGTATAGATTTGTGAATATACACGCAAGTTAATGTGGAACATCCAAATAAGAAAAGTATGAAAATTCATGTGGAACAGAAAAAATAATAAATAAAGTCGCTACATATTACAGTTAGACTTATAAATTACTCCCAAATTTGCCGGAAAAGATGTTAAAAGAGTAATAAAAATGACAAAAACGTGTCAAGTTTCAAGTAAATTCGGTTTTATTAAATATAATTATTACGCATATACACTATCACTAATTTAAAGTTAAATATATTTACAATAATGATATGCATAGTAGTATTAGTGAATTTTTGTAACATTAATATAATTTTATGTAAACTCAAAACCTACGCATGAAATATTTGTAAGTTAGGATGAGTTAATAATATGTTTTGGACGGATATATTATTTTATTTTCTAAATAAAACATACTTAATGTTAATAAAATATTTGCAAGTGCGAGTAACATAATTTAAGGCCCAACAACCAACCCCTTCCTACCCTGATTGTTAGTTAGTGTTCACTTGTCTCACTCTCCTTAATCTCACATCGGGTCGGACTCACTGGGAGTATTAAAAACATGGTTGTTAACCAGTATGCATTCATTTCCTATAATTAATGACACGTACACGTGTAACTTAGGCTTGTAATTACGCTCTTCTCCTGTAGACACCTAAACTCTACTTAGGACCTTTAGTGGGAAATACTAGAAAATTCCACATGTTCTGCCGTCGTGTATTTATACATTTTATTATAGTAATAAAATTATTTTCATCTTCTGCAAAGTCTGATTTTTATTAATGGAAGACACGAAATTTTCTATTGCACCTGTAATCACCGAAAATTTATTAAATTAATGACGTCATATATTATGTAAATTACAATTTTAAAAATAAAATATATAATAGTATCTCCAAGATTTGTGAATATCTTTTCTTTATTTTCAGATGTGAAAATATCACTTTCTTGGATCTCAAGTCATTAATATCTTATAAATAAGAGATTTAAAATGGGATTTTAATAGGTCAGATGGAATAAGTTCCCGTCTATTCCCTACTACCAAATTATAGGTCAAATTTCTCCTTGCTATCAAATTGTAGGTTAAATCCGAAATAAGTCATTGAGACTCCGATACCACAAATCCTTGGAGATATGAATCAAGAGATTCACGAGAGTTGTGTTGAAATTATTGGTTTACAGCACCTAATAAATCAAATTAAGTGTGAAATATGACCAGCAATAATAATACTCCCTCCGTCCCATAATTGTTTTCACATTTTCCTTTTTCGTCCGTCCCACAATTGTTTTCATACCCTATAAATGGAAACTATTACTTTAATTTTATCCTCACAATCCAACTAATCTCATTATTTTAATAATATAACTTTACACAACACTCTACTTTTCTTAAAAGTTGTGCCATCCCAGAGGTGAAAACACCTCCAGGACGGAGGGAGTAATATGTTAATATATCCATCTCATAAACTTTACACATCAGTGGTAGTTCTCCTTTGTGTGCGTGTGTAGGTGTTTTTTTATTAAGATAAAAAATGGTGCATGCATATGTTGTTACTGGTACATTTGTTAAGCACAAGTAAAATATCATCATGCAATAATTACTAAAATCCAGCATAATGAACAAGACAACATATGAGGCCAAATAAGCTACACTCCACATACATGGCCGACTTCATATTCTTGGTGTCACTATCCCAGAATAGACGGGAAAGAAGAAAATATTGGAAAGAATGCAATTATTTCTTCAGGTCACTCAATTTCCACCAATAATGGCCTCCCCTGTAGAAAATGAGTGATGAGTGAACACTAGCACCAGTCATATCCTTGACCACTGTGAACGCCACTTGCAAAGACTAAACGCATTGCTATTCATGGAAACTTCAAGGCAACCACATACCACTCTGATGGGTCATCTTTCCATATCTCAAGTGCTGCCTTCGTGATAGTCAACAGCACGAACGCACACACAATTAGACTCCAGGATAGGAGATGGATGATTATTATCAACCACTTAGTGGTGATCAGCTGAAAACTTTGTCACGATTGGATGATGGATATAAGCGATGAAGAGTACCTACAAAACCATTAGCAACGTATCAATCCTCATAACAAGACTTCAACTGTCTATAAGTCCAAGAGGTAGGAGCTGAAATAAATTACCAGAGGCACACGGATGACATTGTGAGAGCATATGGCAGCCATACAATGCCGTACAGCAAAGAAGATTGAAACTGGGGTTAGAATTGGAATACATTGAGGTTGGGTCTAGGAATATAATAACAAAGGAAAATAATTTTCTATTGCAAATTATCATTTTCGAAAGCTAAGTTGTTGACTGAACAACTCATCTAAAAGCTTAAGTTGTTAAAAATAAAACTGTATAATATTATGTCTACAAAATATCCTACATGTGCATGCAGTTACTTTGAGATAAAACCTTGATCACAAGACCTTTTGTATGGTCCGACTCCAAAACCATGTTAACCTAACCTCATGTAAAGTATCGGTTGTTAAAGAAAATAATCATTGAGGTATAAAATTTCAAAGAGAAACAAAATCATCAATCAACCCAAGGATAGAAAGTAAAAAACAGTTTAATTAGTACTTCTTGTCATAGTTGAAGTTTACTGCTCCTGCAATTGCATGAGAAAACTGCAGTCTTTTGATTTAAAGACTAATTCAAACACATCTAACTATATAAGGGGAAATTAACTTTGATTGTCTCACAAGATTATCGTTTAAATTGTCCAGAAAATGATGCAAAAACCAAGCCAATCAGGATAACACATTTTCCAAAACACTACAGGGAATTCCCATACCACTCCTCAAATTAAATGGCGTCGTTCAAGACAATATTTGGGTCTTCTTCATCAGAGTCAAATTCGACCTGCAAGAAAATGAACCATTAAACAGTCTAACTTACTTTTGCCTCTCCAAACATTTTTTTAATAAACAAATTGTATAGTCTAGAACAAAAAAATACATAAATGAACCAACTTAAAGGTCAATTTCAAATCCAGCATTTACCAAAAGAAACAGTGCAAAAGAATATATATACAAACTAACATTTTCATCCTTAAACCATATGCCATGGCAATCACGCTTCCAACCAGCCGCCGTGAACTTGAGCAACTTCTCTTGCAGCTCTCGACAGTGCAAAGGCTGTACTACCTCTCTAACAACTTCCATGTGTATTGCTTCAATTTCAACGGGATTAGCATTACTACTATGCTCTCTGATTTGAGGCATGGCCAAATCACCCCTCTTGGATGTCACCTCGCGTGGACCAACTTCATCATAAAACACCTCAGATGCAGCCTTCCTTGCCCGCTCAATCAAGGGTTTGATCGTTTCTTTTGATTGCTTCTTTGAAGCGTTGGCGCTAACAGAATCTGAGAATGCTAATCGTTTATTAACTTCTTTCCGCATAGCTAATTCTCTATCTTTACGCCTCAACTCGGCAGCTCGATGGCGTGAGCCACTCACATGTGTCTGTATCAAAATTATAACCTTAAATTCATGGTTTTGCCAAAATTGTTCTGCTCTTCAACCGATGAAACTAAAACCCCCAGGATTTGGAACCTTACACTACAGAGGAATTATATTTGAAACTACAGGAACAAAAAACACAAGAGTGAAATAAGCCCTAATTCCTTATATACAAAGGCAACAAATTATATTCCTAGTATTGGATCGAATCAGTAATAGTGAGGCATATAAATTTAGATGTTTGATCTCAATACTTACTGAAAACATAACCGGCGAATCGAGAACGGGATTGTTGGGGCAAACAAGGCAAGATAATTTGCCGTTCGAAAGTTTTTTATAAGCAGAAGCTTCGATGCCTTCGATCATCAAATCGTGGACTCTTCTCTTCCGGCATTGCGCCTCGCGCGCCCAGTTATCGCCTCCGAACACGCTCATCTGGAAATAATTCAATACCCGGCTGCGCTGCTACGACAAACTTTTAATTCTGTCAAATCCCCGCCGACCAAGTAATAAATTTAAAAAAGAGGCAATTATATGAATGTTCAAAGTATTGGTAAATAATGTGAAAATATTTGCAAAATGTACATAAATTTGACTAATTTTTGGGTGGACGAATTTTAATACTCACCCCCTCCATAATAAATGATCTTATTATTTTGCACATAATTTAATGTAATATGTCCAATAATATTATAGAGATATTCAATTACGAATTTAAAAATTATAAATGAAAAGTATGTTTGTATATTTTTCATACAAAATTTTTAAATTTGTAAATAGACCTCACAATACCCTCCGACACATTGCATTAAACCACATGCAAAAGAACAAGATCATTTATTGTGGACGGAGGGAGTATTCAGTTGTCAGTAAAGTAAAGCCTGAAATTAGTGCCATCAATTCATGCAGTCCGGCCTGGTCCATCGAGTCAAATCACATTCACGGGCCGGGTCGGGCCATTTTTAATCGCGCCTATAAAAATTGAACTCAGTCCAGCCCAAATGTCTGGTAGGACAGACCCAAATCACCAACTTTTACATGTTAACGGGTCAATTCGGCTGGTCCATCGGGCAAAGACATATTCACGTGCCGACCCGGCCCATTTTTCAATTAGGCCTATAAAAAATGAGTCCAGACCAACCTAAACACTGGGTAGGTGGGGCCGGCCCATTGACGGGCCAAAATCGCCAACTCTAATCGACGACATTGAGTAAAACCCACCAAACAAGTAGATAAATTGTACAAAGTTCCATCATAGACATTGACACGAGTTCGATTACAAACTAAACCAAGGGATACAAAAGATAAAAATATGTCAATCACAAATTAAGTAATAACATTATTACCTAAATATTTAATGGTGATGATTAAATAATGAATGTGGCTTACACTTAGAACAACAAAGTAAATGTGGATGATTGGTGTTTAATGTTTGTAGGCTATTGAATACGATGAAGGATAAATGATAAATGATACTCCCTCCGTCTATGATTTTTTTTTTCCATTTCTTTGTGGGCACGTGATTTAATGAAAAGTAGTATTATATTGAAATGATAGATAAAGTATGGGAAAAGTAAGAGTATTGTGGGACCCAAAATTTTATTGTGAGTGTAGGATGTTTCCGGTGGAGCAACCATTGATGTGAAAGAGGGGAAGATCAAGTTGCAAGTGGATGATGAAGAAGTGTCATTTTCTATGAACAACGTGGAATAGTCTCCAAAATCTTGCATTAATCCTTCTTTACTCTTAACTTCTCATATTCTTGATGATTCTTATGTTTATAACAAGTCTCATATTGCTAGTGTTAACTCTATTTCTTTGATAGGAAAGAAAGTGAAGTAGAAGAAAAAGAAGATGGTTCAATAATGCTCGAGAGTTTACGTGAAGAAGGAAAAAGATTGATTTGATAAGAAGAAAAGAAAGAGTAAAGGAAAGAAATGCTACTATGTTCATCTTCGAAAGAAGTTGGTGGAGTTAAGATGAAAGAGAAAAGTTGAGTGACTTAAGCTCCGTTCGGCTTGAAGACGTTAAAATTAGCGCTAAATGGGAGGCAACCCATTCTTTTTATTGCTTTCTTTTAGTTTTTGCTTTTGTTCTTTTGATTTTGTTTTTTATGTTCGTAGGTGTTGGGGTCGTGTGTTGAGGCTCGGTGAGGATTTCGAGCTTGAAAAGAAGATACATGCTTGAGGAAACTTAGGTACAAACACCTCTCCCCGACTTAGACAAGCTTAGCAAAGTCTAAGTTTAGGGGGGTGTTCATCTTTTTATTGCATGATTTTTAGTTATTGCACCGATGCACACCCGATTTTGTGAGCTCATTGAAAATCAATTTAGTGAGTAATTCATGAGCTTAATTGTCTATATATACTTGTAAATGAGTTTTGACTTGATTGTTTGAGGGTTAAAAAAATTGGATGCTTACGAGGAGCAAGAAGAAAGAATATGGACTTGAAGAAGGAGGCTTGGCGCAAGTGGAGGTAAACTACTCCATTTCCCGAACTTAGAATTGCTTAGCAATGCCTAAGTTTGGGGGGGAGTAGTCATTTTTTATTTTCTCATTAGCACCGGCGCACTTTGGTTTGATTTGTTTGTTGATGTGGTTGGCTTGAGCTATATGTGCCATTTTTTGTGGTGAAAATTGTTGGGATTATTGATTTTGAAATTGACTTTGTGGCTTGTGAATTTTCTTTTATTGGCTTGTGATGTGTGGTTTTGGTGGTTATGATTGATGATGAGATGCATGTTGAGGAGATGAATAGTTGGTGGTGTGACTCTTGTCTTGATTGTGGATGTGAATGATTTGGTTTGTGTTGAGCTTGTTGATTAGCTAATGGGGATAAAAAAAAGAATGAGATATGACATGATTCATGATCAAAAGTTTAACCCGTGAGCTTTTGTGCCTAATTTTTTTTTTTTCATAAACGGTTGTTCATTGATTGTGTGGTCAATTGTGGTTATTGTGCTCTAGAACTTGCCTCTAGTCTAGCTCTTGATCTCTACTTGCATAAGATGCTAAAAATGATCTAAGACCATCTTTGATATATTGAGTCACTTGAGCCAAATATTTCCTACCTTAAAAAAATCTCCATTGGTAGCCATGTTGAGCCTTTAAGCCTATTGATTTCTTGGTAGTCAAAATATCACACCTTTCATCTTTTTGAGCCTTCTTTGTCCTATGATGAGTGGAGAACTTGGATTGTGGTGATTTGTTCATGTGAGCTTTGATGTGTACAAATTGTGAAAAATTGTTGAGAAACAAGAAAATGGAGCAAAAAAATGACAAAGTGAAAAATGAGCAAAAATTTAAAAGAAATTGTTAGCTCAAAAGTGTGCAATGATTTGGAAGTGGGAAAGAAAAGAAAAAAAAATGATGAGAAAGAGGAGAGTTGAAAATGAAAGTGCTTAAATGTGGTAGAACAATTGGTTCTTTGGTTTGTTTGTGAATATTTTGTGAATAGAAAATTCTTGTTCTCTACTACCATGAGTCACTCTTCCCATATTTTATCCCACCATTTCCAAAGAGCCTTAAACTACAACCTTATGAAAGTCCTTTTTGATTTGGTATTAAGTGCAAGTGTGAGGAAAGAGTTTAGATAATTGTCAAGCTTATGGGGTGCATTTCTATGATTTGACATTTGAGAGTTTGCATGCCTATACACTTTTGAGAGTTGAGTGATACACTTTCGGTGAGGATCATGGTGATTTGATTGTCTTATTTCTTAGGAGTCTCTATTTGGTTGATTGATTTGTGAAGCACTACCTTTGATTTCATTTTTCATGAAAGAGCAAGTGTTGCATGCTAAGTGTTTGTTCTTCTTTGACTCAAATTTCTTCGCAATCCTCCCACTTGTTCTCATTTTTCTTTTCGTTACTCGGGGACGAGCAACACTTTAAGTTTGGGGGGTTGATTAGTGTGATTTTTGCTTGAAATTTGTGTGATTTAAGTGTTCAATTTTATTTGATTTCTTGCATTTACTCACATTAATTAGACTAATTGTGCTTAATTTTGAGAAAGACATGTGTTTTGCTATTTTATTTAGAAATGATTTTAATTGAGCAAAATATGTGTGTCAATATTAATTGTGTGAAATGAAATAAATTAAATTGGTGTTGATCTCTTGAATTATTTAATTTAGTCTAATTAATTACGGAATTATTGTGGCCCATTCTATTAGTTTCACTATCAAACTAAAGGCCCATTTCCATGAAATTTAATCAAAGGCCCAAAGTGGTAGTTCAATTTTTGAAGTTGCAGGTTTAAAGGAAATTAGCAGCTGAGGATCTAAATTGACGTGGCCCCATTTTCACTATGTTATTGTTGACCGAGAATATTGGATGAGAATGAGGGAACGTGGCTAATTTTGAGCCACAATGAACAAAAGCAAAGCTGCTATTTTCTGAAACACCATTAATGTCATGGGAGATGCCGCTGTTGGAATTTATTGACCGGAAATTGAAGAGACTTCTCTTCGCCAACAACATTTCACGCCAGCCACTTCTCTGTTCGTCCTTGCACCAGAATCTCGCCGGAATTCAGGGAAGCCGACACCGCTAAGAAGCCCACTCCACATTCGCCGGAAATGGGTCTGCACTCTTCACACCTCCGTTCTTATTTACCACGCAGCCGCGAAATCCACCTCAGTCGCCGCCATTCCCGCTTCTTGCCGAAATTAATTGCCGGAAAAAGCTCCCTACCGGAATCCATGGAGAACCTGCCATCGTCGTTGAAAAAGTCGACTGCACTGCCCCTGTTTCTCCAAGCCTCGCATCCTGTTTTCGCCGGAATGAAGAAGCCACAACACCAGAGCCACAGCCGCCGTGTTCTGCACCCACACATCGGAATCCTCGCAGCACACTGCCCTGCTCACCACGTCGCCGGAGAAGAAAGGCGGCAGCGCTCAGCTTCAGTCCGCCGGAAATTGGTCGCGCCAGGGTTCCAAGCCACCATTGATGAAGAAGTTGTTCGAAGAAGGAGAGAGAGAAAACGTAAACCAACTGGAAGAGTTGCTATTCCATTTTAAAGAGTCGTCATTTCTGTTCGTGCAAGGATGCTCGTTCGAGCAGTGTGAAGAAATTTACGAAGCGAAGGTTCATTTAATCGAGCTCGGCCAACCATTGCTCGAGCACCGCTGCTAGATCGAGTTCCCCCTCAAATAAAAAATTGTTAACGCTTTTCAAGTCGTGCTCGATCAATTCCCGCTCGAGCACAGTTGCTCGATCGTGTTGTCACTAAAAAAACCACGCCTTTTGTTTCAGCGTGGAGGATTTGGGAAAAACGTTTTCATGGAGTGGTGGGCATATCCACGTTTCTATTCTTCTTGTTGGAGAGAGAGTATAAAAGGCATTGGAGGATTTTTCAGAAGGAGGGAGAGGAGATACGGAGGGTTTAGAGGGGCAGCAGCTCCATTTCTCATTCTCCTCACCACTTCACACACACTCACATCTAATTAGGGTTTATATTTTCTTAGTTAGATTTTTATTCTAGTTGAAAATAAATTCTGTTGGAAATTGAAGCTGTTGGAACTTCTAATAGGTGATTTCTATCATTTTTATTTAATTTTGTTGATTTTATTTTAATGGCTATGAATTATTGTTTTTATCTTGTTATGGTTTTATTTGTGTTTAATGTGATGTTTGTTGGCTAGGTTTTTAGTGTTTGGATGTTTGGAATTGTGTGGGTAATTAGTTAGTGGGGTGATTTGGTGAATTTATTCTGGTTGAAGTTCTTATGATTAGTTTAATGGGGTTTATTAGATCAATTGCATGTTGGACTCTTTTAATTCATATGGGTAGATTGTTTGTTGCAACGAGAGTTGGATATGCATGTTTATTTCATATGGGTATGAGTTCATTTTTGTGATTTGAGTTAATATTGGGTTGTCGCAACGGAGTTGGGTAATTTCATTAGAAAATCCATTAATCTACATTAGTTGTTTAAATTAACCTTTAGGTAATTAATGAGGGGACAAAAGGTGAGACATCTTAGTATATGAGTGGAAAAGCATGCTAGGATTTTTCTTAGTCTTGTGTGATTACCCGGGTGGGAAGCGGTGAACAATTCCTATAACAATCTACATGCTTAATTGACGCGTTAATCCTAGACTTATCCAGTACGGTTTAATGTGTTATTTTACGTGATTGCTCCTATCTTTGACCGACAAAAGGAATAAATGAACTTGTCGAACCATTGATGGATTACCCCGTAATGAAAAACACCCGAACACATTTTTCTCGTATTTGTTGTCTTGTTGATTTATCTACTTGTTTTCTATTTAGTGTCTTGTTTCGTGAATTTCTTAGTTCTAGTTTAATTTTTTTGTTCTAGTTAATTATTGTCATTTAATTTTTGCATTTTAGTTTAATTGTAATTAAGATCGTCAACACTACAATCAAGCGCCGACATATAGTTCTAGGGCTATATTAGCCACTAATCCCGTTGATTAATAATTTAACCGGTCACTTACCTTACTACACAAACTTTTTACACTTGGAAAGTAAGTATTTGTAAAACACGTGTCATGTATAAATTTTGATCCTTACTACTCTGCACGAGTCTTGTGATCTCAGCTATGATAATATGCCACGTGGATGGTGTCATAAAATTTAGAGTTGTTAATATTAAAGCACAGTGTTTAACTTGAATTGCTAGAACTTTTTCCAATCTTCATTGTATGTTATTTATGGAGAGAGATTATCTATTAATTCTTTCATTTGCCAATAAAAGAAGTTCTTTATCCTTAAAAATATCTTATTAACTACCACATTCTATTAATACACCTATCACATATTCTACACATTTTATTAAAATTTAGAGTGTGTTTATTTTAAAGTATAAAATTATCTACTTTTTTTGAAAATATGACCCTTTGACCAAAGTTAATAAATGTGTTGAATATTTATTGGAAAAATCTAAAAATTCTTAGGTGTATTATTATCAGGTCCGGCAAGTAATGGTCCAACTATACGGCCCATATGTTTAGCCCAATGCACAGCCCGCTTATATATTCAAATTTCTAATTCTGATAATCCTCCCCCGGCACAGTGCTCTCCCTCTCTCACGCGCAGGGAAGTTGTATTGTACCGATCGGCGGCGAAAGATGGGACCTAAGAAGGCAGCGGCTCGCGCAATATCTCAGCAAACTTTCGACGAAATGGTGCAGGAAAACATAGATGATCTGGGTATGGATCCTACTGAAGCTCTCGAAGACGCTATCCAGACACTCACTCTTCAAGGCGTCGATCTCTCTGGTATGCTTCTCCGACTATACAGTTCAAATAATTCTAACATTATAACTGTTACTGATCGCATTCTTGTTTTCCAGGTATTGTAACCTGCGCCCCGGGAGAAAGCAGTCCGGTGATGGAGTGTTTGGGGAAATTGAAAGAGGATAAAGCATTGCCAGAAATTGTGGAACTGTTGGATGAATTGAGAGTTCTATGCGAAGATAAAAGATCGGGAAACGCCGCGATTGCATCGAAAAATGGAGCAGTGGAATTGATTATATCTATTTGTGTAAAGCTGCGCGACGAGCGTCATCGGGGTTTGGCTTCTGGATTGAGTGCTTTGGCTTCTTTGATTCATGGTATGAGGAAACTGAGGCTGCGTTAACGGAACTGGAAATACTTCCACTTCAGATCTCGATTGATCATTTTTATATATGTTTTTACTTTTAGTTGAAGTCATTTCCGTGAGTTTAGGAATTCGATCGCTCTACAAGCATCATGCTTATCGGTAGCTGATACTGTTCTCTATAAATCCACTTAAGATGCTCCAGTTCCAGCAAGTGAGTTAGCAGTACTTGAAGACAAGTAGTTTTGGAGTTAAAATGCAATCATAATATATTTTGATATTACTTCAGAGATCATGCTGCTTAAGGTTAAAGCTCTTTGTTATATTATGTAATAGCGGACATAATGGAATGTTCACCTGCTGTGTCTGCATAAACTTCACAACTGGATGCATTAGTTATAGTGACATATATATAATCAACTTTTTCATGTGGATAAAGTGTTAAAGGACTGAATTTGGATTGCTTAGCCTGGTTCATGTTTGCTATTTGATTCTTCCATGGGACGTAGTTAGAAAATTTCAGTGGCATATATCTGATGGAGTATAAATTTATTGCTTTTTTTTCAAATGAGCTGTGTTTAAGATACAGTGATTATAATATTTGATCTGGGGTCTATCAGAATTTGGATCGTACTCGCCGGAAAAGTTGCTAAATTTTTTTGTAATTGTTTCATGCTTGTCCAGATCTTCAAAGTTCTGAAATATTTAAGGAGAATGGCGGCCCGAAGATTATCATAGATATCGTGAGCAATGAAAGAGAAGACATGAAAGTGTTAGATGGTTGTTTTTCAGTTGTCGCAGCAGCGGCTACTGGCAATGAAGTTCTGAAGGAATCATTCATGGACTTGAAAATTGATGAGCTAATATTCCAGATTCTTAAAGAACAAAGCGGTGGGAGCATACCCACCATATATGATGCCATACGAGTCATCTTATCATCTGATGACAATCGGGTTCTTGCCTCACAAGTAAGTCAACTCCAAGAAAACGTACTTGCTAGAGCAGTTAATCAACAATAAGATGTGGAGAATGCCCAGTAAGGCAGGAGAAATGCTTAATGATCAATTCTCCCTCTCTATTTAATGATATGGTGTCCTAGTACTTCATGCATTCTAATCAAACTTATCTAATTCCAGGTTTTTGGTTATGCTCGAAAGTTCGCAAAGTTAGGTGTTGCAGCTGTTCTTGTTGATTCACTTCGTGAAGGACTTAGTTCCCCATATCTAATATCAGCTAGCATTGCTCTGAAGGCTGTGGCCGTCAATGTAAGTTCTTATGTATGACTAAAAATAGATGCAAAACGGCTGAAGTTCTTTTTGAGCCAATTATTACCTTCTCTGGGGATCCTTACCATAAGACTAAACTAAGAATACTCTAATTCAATTACTGTGCTCTTCAAGAAAAATTCTAGAGGAATATAAATAGATAATCAAATTCTATAATTCAATCTTTTAGATTATCTAAAAAAATATAACTTTTGATCTTATGAGCCCAAAGATAAGTAGGTTCTATTGTATTTGTTGTTGCAGGATGAGATTTGCAAGTCAATTGCTTATAGTGGGGGTATAGATGTAATTCTTCAGTGTATTGAGGATAGTGGTATACAGAGAAACATCGACGTGGCAAGAGCTTGTTGCTCTTTGTTGTCTAAGGTGCAACCCGAAACTTCACTGTGAACTCGTGTTGTTTCTTTTACAATACATAATCACACATGCTCCTGCAGAAACCGTAACGCAACTCTTAATACTTGACACACGCACCCTTTTAAAGTTTAGCGTTGCTTATGGTGCTACTAGTTAAAATGTAGATATTTGATTTGCCACTATCATACTTATTTATTCTCTTGTGTACCTGACTATTTTAGTAAACAATACTGTGTGATTCATATTCTGGCCGGATAGTGTAGCCAAGCATCTATCACTATGCTTATTCTTCACTTTAATTACTGATGTAATTTTTTCTGCAGTATTGTTGTCGAGATGGTTACTTGCTGAACTTGTGTATGAATATGGCCTGACATGCATTTAATGCTAACCTTCTAATGTCTGCATGGTGGACACATCAAACTTTTGTGCTCACTGCTCTACAACTTTGTGTCATTTCTGAGGTAATGATTAAGAATGTATTTGATCAGCTTGCAGGAAGTGATGTGAACAAGAGCATTATTGTTGAAAAGGAGGGCTTGGATAAGCTTGTCAATCTTTCATCAAGATTCTCTGATGTTCCTTTTGTGCTGCAAGAGGTAAGTATATTTGGTACAGAAAAATGATTAATGATTGAGTTGTGTCATATATATTTTGTGCCAGTAAGGACCTGATATACATAATTATCATCTGTGTGATATTTATATGTATGCAGTAGTTAGACCTCTTTCCACCTAAAACTCTAGACTCTAGAGCTCCCTATACCAAAAAAATAAAGGGGCAAAAAAAAAAGTTAAGGTTCTTTGACAAACTGTTGGATATAATTATTTGTTTTAACTATTTTTATTTGCAAACTTACTATCCAATCAGTAACCCACTTATGAAATTATTGTTGGGTGAAGGAGGAATTAGCAGATTAGATTTTACAACCTTCTATGTGTAAGCCAACATTATCTTTAAACATGGATACCACTTTATTCACAAGTTAATGCCACCATCAGCAGTATATCAAGTTTATCTTAATCATTGGGGAAAATATTGCCAGCCTTGTGAAATTAATCAGATATTGTTGCTGATGAGCTGTGAAAAGCAATACCATCACTTCCAGATACTCATTATGACTTCATTGGCTCTTTGATAATTTATTTAGCTCAATATTCAACCTGACTGCATTATACCTTCCCAAATATAACTCGATTGGTTGTTGCTTTATTGGGTCAGGTCATGCCCCTTATATGTAATCTATGCTTGAGATCCCCGGAAAATGCAGCCCGTGCTATTGAATCTGGAGCAGGTGATCTTGCTATTCAAGCGATGCAGAGGTTTCCAGAGTCGGATCAACTACAGAAGAACGCCTGTTTCATGATCAGAAATCTTGTGGTTAGAAATCCAGAAAGCAGGTAAAAGAAAATCTCCATTATGACATCTTCTAGTGGGATTGTGATCATCTTCTCTAAGCCATTCGTGTTATTTTGTACAGAAAACTTCTACTCAATAATGGCATCGAGCAATTAATCAGAAGAGCAAAGCAAAGCCACAAGAACTGCAGGGATGCTGCTACTGATGCATTGAGGGATCTGGGATTGGATAATTACAACGTGTGACCACTTCCGAATCTATTAGGTAATATAATGTTCCCCCATTTCAAGTATTGCATTTTTGTCCAGAGATTGGATTGTTGCAAGATTTACAAACACAGTGAGCTCAATATTAATCTCTTGCTCTTCTGTAGATTCATTCATATATAACAGCTTATCGGTGCTATTTTCAGTGGGTATTTAATCTCGTCTCTTATGTTAATATCATAAATTATACATTTTTTTTACGGGAATTATACAATTATTTTGATACTATATAATTGAGTTAAACTAAATTGATGATATTGTAATTACAAAAATAAACTCGATCGCTAAGACTAACATGGGCTGGTCTTTTAGTTGATTTATGTCTTGGGCTCCTAAAATAGAATCCCATCTAGAAAGAAAAAAAAAAAAAAGGCCCACAGGAGAGAACATTCGGTCAAGAAAAAATAAAATAAAACTACTCCCAAGTCCCACCATTCTCCGACTATTTTTACACTTTCTATTTTGATTTCTTCCAACTTTATTTTTAATCTCGGAAATAAAATTAATATAATATTTATATTATACTCATTTTATATACTAAAAACACTTCATTTTGAATGGTTGAAAAATTAATAAAGTAATTTATTTTAATATGCGTGTCAAACAAGTACGACAATAGATTTGGAATAAAGAGAGTTTTACTGGTTTGAAATGAATTTCACTTTAATTTTATAAATAATCTTTTCAGGTGACATCCATAAATTATAAATAGGGTAAATATCATTTTTAGTACCCAAACTATATATATTTTTTAATTTTGGTATCCTACATTTAAACACTTTCAAAATAGATCATCAAATTTAATTTTTACTCTCAAAATAAGTCTTAGTCATCAGTTAACATTTGACCTTTTATTGTCCTACAAAACAAAACCATAAATTTGAGGCCAAAAGTGTGTCATTGACCGACGAAACCATTGACTCGTCATCTTATTCTGTTTGATGCCACAATTTTCATTCACTGTTGAGAATTCCAATAAATCACTTTCAGAGCCATCAATTGCATCTGAAATTGAAGCCCCAGTGCTGCCCTTCGAAGTTTCAAAGCCACCGCTCACGGTCTATCCACCATTGAAAGCTTTCACCATCTCAATTTGATGCCAGAAATTGAAGCACCACCATCGCACGCCTTAAGCTCAAAGCACCATTGTAAGAAATTCATCAGTCACCAGAAAAGAGACTACCTATGTCACCACCTAAAAATGCTTCTTTCGAAACCTCTGTTATTGAAGCCGCACTGCTCAACCACCAAATTTCAAAGAAGCTCATCAATTTTGAAATTAGAGAAAAGCCGATGGATGATGGTGGGAGTAGACCTAGGTACGGTCAGGGGAATTGAATAAGGTTTATTTTGAGTGACTGAATTTGTAATTACTATATTTTTAGCCTCAAATTGTTCGTTATGTCACGTAACTAACGGCTGTACCAATTTTAAAATTAAAAATAATTTTTAATGATTACTAGAAAATCAAATGTAAATTTTGAATACTAAAAATATATTTATTCTTATACATAAATTTCAAACATTGTAGATATTAAAATATGAGATTAATCTTATATGCACCAGTTACACGGCACAATTCAAGTTCATTTTTTAAAAGTTACACAAAATACTACTGAAAAATTATACATATTATTACTGAAAAATATATCTTTTATAGTGTAACTTTTCAATAATAATTTATGCTACTTTTCAATAATAAATTATGTAACTTTTTAAAAATGAACTTGAATTGCACCGTGTAACCGGTACACAGGAAACTTACTCTAAAATATTTATTTATTTTTTAACATAGTACTCCCTCCGTCTTTCTATAAGTTGTTCATGTTGCCATTTTCGTCCGTCTTTCTATAAGTTGCTCATTGTTTTTTTACCTTTTTTGGAAACTACTATTCACTTTACTATTCACTTCTTTATTATTATTTTCAATATTTTTTACACTATTTTCATTACTTTTTCACTTTTCTCCATCACATAACTCATACTTTTTCACTTTTTCTATCACATCACTTATACTTTTTTATTTTTTTCATCACATCACTTATACTTTTTTACTTTTATCTTAATTCGTGTGCCCAAAAGCAACGAACAACTTATAAAAATACGGAGGGAGTATATTTAAAGCATAATTGTAAATATTACGAAAAAAAAAGGAAACTATATTCCTAATAAAGATGGGTGACAAGTGAAACATGCGGCCGCTTCGTTCACATTGTCCCATCAATGCCCAATAGCCGAAAGCGGTGCGGGACGGAGGTGATTTCCCGGCGGCGGTAGCTGCGCGGCGGCGACAAAAGCTGCAAAGGTCACATGGTCAAAGTCTACCCCAACAGAGGAATCTCTATGCCAACTCTCGTGCGCGTCACGTGAGAGGGAAATTGTCTGTGTATAGCTAGAATCATATATCTACGACTAGGGTTGCAAACGAATCGAATCGAATATCATAGTTTTGTATTTGTATTTGAATAATAATCGAATCGAATCGAATTCGAATCATAAAAATTCGAATACGAATATCAAAATTCGAATACGAATACCTAATCGAATCAAAAGTATTTGATTCATTTACAACCCTCGGGTAAGAGTTTGAAATATAGGTGCATATGATATTTAGATTATTATCTAATGAGCTTACATCCTTAAAATAATAGTAATTATAGCAGCCATAAATTTCTAATGGTCTATAATCTTAAAATAATAATAATAACAATAATAATAATAGCAATAATTATACTAACTATTAAGTCTATTATCATTATAATATTTATAAAAAAATATTTAATCGAATATTTACGAATATCGAATCGAATATCATTATTTTGTATTCGTATTTGAATAATAATCGAATCGAATCGAATATTTGTAATCGAATTCGAATCATAAAATTTCGAATACGAATATCGAAATTCGAATATGAATACCGAATCGAATCAAAATTATTTGATTCGTTTGCAACCCTATCTACGACTACGTATTCGTATAAAAATATCTTCAAATATATTTATTCATTCATATTTATTTTGTTTGGGTGGAAAAAAAGTGGGACAAAGGAAAACAAATGAAAGTGCGCCACCCACTTTCTAAAAAGAGCCACATTATTATTATTATTATTATTATTATTATTATTATTATTATTGCTGGATATATAATATAAATATACACTCTGCCATTGAAACTATTGCCCATCCACTTCTCTAATTCTTACTAGTTTTCACTAGCTCAAACTTTCTCTTTTTTTATGAATATTATTTCAATTTATTCTCTCTAATAAACACATTATTTATTAATAAAATGTGTGTTTTCAAGTGACATCAAATTGAAGTAAAATTTAATATACTTTGACGACATTTTATAAATACAAAGGGAATCAGCAAGTACAGTATTCAACCCACCGGTAACTACGATGTGGTCCATGAGAGTACAAAATGTAATAAAAGCATGTCAATGTAGCAAAACGAAGTGGCCTTTGGATATTAAATTTACAGCACTAGTATTCATTTCCTTTTTTTGGCAACAAATTGATTTTTGTAGAAACCTAAAAAAATAACCTTAAAAATTGTTCTGCTTTGTCAATTCCCGATTATTAAAAAAAATAGATGTTAATTTGTAAAAATGAAAGTATTGGTATAAAAAAAAATTAATTATTAAAAAGATATTTGACGTAATATATTAAAATGATTACATATTTATAAAAAAAAAAAATTGCAAATTTTTTATTTTAGGTAAATAAATCATTTATTGTGAACCATGTTTAAAACATCATTGATCATTTATCGTGGATGGAGAGAGCATATCACACGCAAAATTATGTCTCTATCATGTAAGTTCTTCAGTCACATTTTTTATTTTTAGCTTCATCAAACAAGAATAAATTATTTCGTATTTTGGATGCAAATGGCAATAAATCAAAATGCATAGAACTAAGACGGAAAAAAAAAAAATCGAACATAAGATGATAAATTTGTAGCTCATTTCCCCCAATAGAAATTAAAAGAAAATAAATAAATAAAGATTTTACAACGAAACCTTGGATTCCCGAGATTACACTTGTTGATGATTCTCGTTTGCTTCCTCATCTTTCTCTTCCGGCGGCGCCGCCCTAATGGCCTCGGTATGCTCCACCACAACTCGGGGCGGAGGTGGGTCGACCCGTCCATCAATGCAAGAAGCGCATTTGGTCTCAACCCAAGTTTCGAAATCGTACTGGGCGTGGCCCCTTATGCCCCGACCCGAACAGAGGCGCCCAATCATCACGGCGATAGTGCCCAGAATCGTTATCACCGCCAGAACTCCGATGACGGCTCCTACCGACCCGTGACCCGAATGCGCCGTGTAAGCTTGTTGGGCCATCTCCATCGGCGGGGGCTGTAGCTGTAAAGGGTCCATTTCTCCGACCAATTAAATTGCCTGCTATAATAATAATAATTTAAAGAAAGTGCTCAAAAAATCAAAATTATATGCTCTAAAACAATTAGGATATTCTTGAATTAAAATCAGTGAAGAAATAGGGAAAAAGGAAAAAATGCAGCATCAGAATTTTCAAATTTGATTTGTGGAAGTAAAAAATTGGAATGGAAGGCTGTAATAATAAACAGAGTGTGTGTGTGAGAGAGAGAGAGAGAGTGTTTGTGTACTAGTTATTACAATCTTGATTGTACTTTAAACTATTGCTTTTTCTTGAAAATCCGATGTGAAAGCAGATGAAAATAAGAAGTGGAGGGAAAAAAAGTACTCCTTCGTTACTCACAATATTAATTTCACTCGCACTTTAAACACTATTAATATTAGTTTTAGGGTAAAAAAAAATTAATAAGTTCTTTATTATTTATATTAAATTTTAATTTGTTAATAGTTATGACACTTGAGACACAAAAATAATATTGAAATAGAGTGAGTTGTTTTGGGTTTTGTAAATGGTGAGGCAAATGAATCATCATGTTGTCTTTACATCACCACTATTTTTAAAGAAACTCATATTTGGGACCACCCTTTTTCTTGATTTGGTTATAGCTTTAATTTATTGAAACTTGTTGATGCCTGGCCTGGCCTGGCCTGGCCTGGCTACCTATATATTGGAGTCGAGCCATGTCTAAAAACCACTCAAGTTCGAATTTGGTGACGATTTTGGGATCTTGACAAAACGCAAAGTCTGGTGTAACTAATTTACCCTTGTTTCTATTTAATATATTATATTTTTCTACTACATAATTAATGAGCCTTACATAATTTTGTTTTTAACTACAGAAAATTTATGTTTCATATTTATTAACTTGTTATGTTTTTTTGTATTGAAAAATATTGCAAAAAGTTCTTTGCACCTAAATATTATTATTTCCGTCCCGCAAAAAATTGCAATACTTTTGGGGGAACAGTTTTTTTTAAAAGTATAATAAATAAAATGTGTAGGATGAAGATTGTGAGGTAAATATTTTGATAATGAAAATTTAAAGAAATATTACAATTTTAGAAGTATACAAATTTTTATAATACAAATTAAAAAGAAAAATTTACAAAATTTTTGTGGAACAGAAGTAATATCCTATATGCCACGACGCACTTATTCGATTTTTATTTTTTTTTATTAGCCTATTTGAAAACGAATTGATATAGATTTAATTGTTTCACTTTTATATGCATTAATGAATGAAGAAAGATTTAAATGCGCCTTTATGCTCAACATATTCTCTTTGCTTCTGATTTGCTAATCTTGGAAAGTATTCATTCAATTTAATGACAATTAATTTGGTGCAGAGAAACACATGCGTCTTTAAAGACAGTAATTAATAGGGGAATTCCTTTACTAAGGCGCGTTTGGATCTAAAATTTGAGGATCAATCTGAATTTTTTAATGACATATTCAGATTAAGTAATTTGTGGGAAAAAAAAATAGAGTGAAGTTGCTTGAATGGGACCGATATTGATTTGAAATTCATTCATTATTTTTGTTTTATACTAATTTTAAGTAATTTGAGAAATTCACTTTTAAAAATAAAATCCACCAATATTTTTGTTTGAATTTTTCTTTTTTCATTGGACTGATATAGATTCAGAATTTTATTTTAAATAGATAGGATATATAAATAATAATTCTTTTCCATGTGATAATTGGTTTAATTTTTTTGATGTAATAATATATGATAAATTTCATTACAAATCGGTATCATATAAACCAAACGTACGTAAGATAAATAAGATAAAAGTATTAATTTCTCTCAATCCAACAAAAATAAATTAACCATTTCAATATTAAAATAATTCAGTACAAGAAAATAATAACTCTAATGAGATATTGTTATGTAAAATAGGTAATTTAAAAAAAAAAAAAAGCTTTTTAATGCATTTATCCAGCTGTTAGATTTTTTCATAAATCAATCGATCATTATTGTTTGGAGGATCGTCAAAAATATTGGTTGATTTGGTTAATGAAGAGTTATTATGTGGCTAATCACTATCATTCAACCAACACTTGCTGGAATCAATCTTTGGAAATATATCTAATATGATCAAAGTAATAAAAAGGATCAGAGAGAAATTTTTTAAATAAATAATTTTTATTAATAGAAGTTGGAATTCTTTCTTTGTAAACAAATGACCTATTTATAGGCTTGCATAAGGTGAGGTGATATTTAATTAGACTAATTTTGAGATTTAAGTACCCTTATTAAGCCTAAAATTACTATTCAACCCCTTCAATATGGTTACATTTGTCTCCCTGGTTGTCTGTGTATTGGAGCTGGAGTGAGCAATCTGGACTTGAGGTCAGCAGTTATCGAGATTATAAGGTTGGGCACGAGCAAGTTATAGAGCAGGTGACCCTTGTAGTCTTCCTTGGGGAGTGGAGGCGAGCAACTTATAATTGAGGTTTTACCCTTAGTTGCTCGCTCCCCTTTTGGGAGCTGGCGAGCAGCTTTGACTTGGTCTCGTAAGTTGCCACTTCAACCCTCTCTTGCTCACGCTTGACCTCATCTATTATGTTGTTCACCTATATAAATTTTAAAATGAAACATAATAAAAATATATTTCACGTGATGGATTAAAAAAATTAGATAAAATTTTATATGAATTACTTTCAGAAGTTTGATTTGCATTTAATTTGTATTATAAAGAAATTTGCACCCTACAGGATGTCATATTTTATTAAAAATAATATTTTATATATACAATAGTACATATGGGCCGATAAATATGTATATATTGTGAGTGTTGCGTAAATCAATAATTTATATTTTAATAGTGCGTAAATTTGTGTGAGACGTTCAAAATATGCAAATTCTTATAATACGAGGGTATTATTTAATAAATATATTAATTTATCTGTATTAGTTATTTTATTCAAAAGTATTTTTCTTTCTATTCAATATTTATTTGCTCATTATAAAAAACGTTCATTTCATATTCAATTGCTACTTCCATAATTTTGACATTAAAGCAATACTGTACGGTTATATTTATTAAAAAAAATTGACATTTAATATAAAATCATGTCATTATAATGGTTTTAGTTATAATTAATGACATAAAAATAAAATTTAGTGGGAGTAATGAGGATTTTTATTCTCACTCCTATCACTAAAAATTATTTTCTATTGTTAAAAACTGTAGTTAGAAAAATTATTATTTTTAACTCTTAAAGTTATATTTTTAAATAAATTATTATATGATTTCAAAAAGTAAAACAATGATATACTTATCATGAAATTCTACATAGACCTATAATTAACTCAGGGAAAAGTTTGCAAGTTGGGTAAATATTCAGTTTACAATGCCAATTACTCTCTTTCTGATTTGACATATAATATTTAAATGGTGGAAAAGAGAAATGTGGAGTCTGAGGACAAAGGTTTTCTTTTAGGGAATTTAATAAAAACAGTGCAACTTTATTTAAAGATTAGAATATTCTGTTTAATATTATTTCCTCCATATATAATGCTAGTTTTAGATATGATTTTTATATAGTCCTAACTGTTCTATACCCTTCGAATTTCTATTATAATAAATATTGTATATTGTATAATAACATTAATAAATCAGATCAACCAAATAATGAAGTAAATATATATGATTAGGTTTTATATGAATTGTTGATGATAAGCTTGTTATAAAACTGTTTTAAAGTTTCAAATATTTTAATTAAATGTATTAAAATATTAATCAGGAGTATCAAAAAATCAATACAATCTATAACAATTATAACACAATATCATTAAACTAAATTTTTTGTATTTTTAATAGATTTTTAATATTCTAATCAATTCGATTAATAATAAATTTATCATAAACTATCTTCACACATGCCTTCCATTTTATATTAAAAATGAGGTCAGCGAACCAATGACTTTTCTTTTTTCCTTTACCCTTGGAAAATACAATATTTTGGACTTCTTATTCACTAATATTAGTATTTTAGCATATTATTATATAAAAATAATTTATAATAAATTTATTATAAAATAATTTTAAAGTGTCATTTGATCATCAGAAATATAAAATATTACATCATAAATATCAACAAATTGGATCAGTGTTATTATATTATAATTATAAAAAATAGGTTAATGGTTACATCTTTATCTTTCAATTATTACTTAATAATAAAAAAATGAGCAACACTTGTGTAGAAATTTCTACCGTAGAAATATCCATTTTTAAAAAATTCGCGGATCTAAACCGGGTCGGGCCAGATTTGGACATTTTTTTCCAAAATTCGCGCAACTTGTAGTTCCAGGTTTTTTCGCTCCCAGGTATGTTACAATTTGGGCAAAAGCGTGTTACAATTAGGCAAAATCTGTGTTACAAGTTCTTAAAAAATTAATTTTTTGTACTTTTCAAGTAACTATAAAGAAAATATGTATTTCTGCAAGTATAAATATGTGTTACTTAATTTATTTTTTATTTTCTTTGTTGATTTATGTTAATAATATATTTTTTCGCTCCCAGGTATGTTACAATTTGGACAAAGACGTGTTACAATTAGGTAAAATCTGTGTTACAAGTTCTTAAAAAATTAATTTTTTGTACTTTTCAAGTACCTATAAAGAAAATATGTATTTATGCAAGTATAAATATGTGTTACTTAATTTATTTTTTATTCTCTTTGTTGATTTATGTTAATAATATGTTATTCATGTACTTAATACATCATTTAATACCTTATATATGTTATATAAAATATAATATATATTTTTATAAGGATAAATATATGTTTGTGCATACAGTAACTCACATTTTATCTTGCAGTAACACACATTTACTCTAATTGTAACATACATTTGCATTAACACACATTTACTCTAATTGTAACACACATTTACTCTAGATGTAACACACATTTGCAGTAACACAAATTTACTCCAATTGTAACATAAATTTACAGTAATACATATTTACTCTAATTGTAACACATATTTGTTCCTCAATTTATGTTATTATATGAGCATATATGTGTTACTATAGGATAAAATGTATTTTTATTAAGAATAAATATGTGTTACACATACAATGTAACATATACATGTTTTACATTGCATGAAAAATATTTACTTCTATAAAAATAAATGAATATGTGAAGAAAATAACATTTAATCTGGTTGTAACACACATTTTACCTTAAAGTAACATGCATTTACCCCGACTGTAACATAACTGGAAGCGAAAATCACTATATGCGCGAATTTTGGAAAAAAATACTCAAATTCGGCCCGACCCGGATTAGACCCGCGAATTTTCGAAAATGGATATTTCTACGGATCTTTGACCCGTATAAATTTCTATTTGAGTGTTTGCCATATAGTAATAGTAAATATACATGACAATGATAATTTATACATATAACAATGATATTTAATAAAATCGAGCTCACGTGAATTCAGATCACAAGTTTTTAACATAATAAACAAATCAAATTAAAATTTGTAAAAGCTTATTTATATTTAAACATGCCACATATTACTTAGTCTTTACAAAAGAATCTTTTAACAACTCATTTGACTCCTTTTCAGCATATTTATTTTAGTATTTATTAAAATATATTCCCCTCATGCATAAAACTATATCCATATATATTTAAAAGAATATAGATAAAAAAAAGAGTATTTATGAGATATTGTAGGCCAGGTTCACACGGATAGTGGAATTGATGTAAATATAAAGTAAAATGAATGTGTGTAATTAAGTAATGGTTGGAAATTGATAAGGGAGTAATTGTTTTTATAAAGAAAATGTACATATTTTGGGTGGATTGGGAATATTAAATAACTGTTTTTATATTAATAAAATTAAATAAGTTATTATATAAT
>JAPKLY010000006.1:1639307-1650218 GCA_026898435.1 Prunella vulgaris | reverse complement strand
GGGGATGGAGAGTATTTAACAGTGAGATGATTAATTGGTAAAATATCATTCAAAAGAAATTTACAATGATTGATATAAAAAACAATTTAATTGCAGAGGTGGTAGGGAATGATAATCATGAGTCATGATCACTGTCCCCAAGACATATATTCTCTTCTTTAGACTGAGATTCTCCTGACAACTTAATTTATATCTTCATTAAGGATATTCTTAACTGGTATATTAAAATTTTATAATGATTAATATCCATATAATATTGTTGATAACTTATTACGCAGAAACCAAATTAAAACATTGCCCGTCGTTTATGCAGCATATATATATATTAAAGATAAACATGCACTATAAAACTAAAGAAACTGAACTAGCAAGATCATATATGGTTAGGGATTCTTCTCCCCCTTGGATTCATCTGTGTAAAGTAAATATCCTTAAAATAAATTTTTTTATTTTTTTTAAAAACCCTTTATTTTAGTTCAAATGATAATAAATTTATTTGATGAGTGATGAAATAAAGGAAGATATAATTTACATCAATTGAACTATCTTGGAAGTGAAGGCAGAAAAGCGAAGTCTTAATTCTGGGATTTTTTTTTTTTTAGAGATCTTGATTAGGTTAGGACAAAATTTGAGAAAAAAAATATGCTCCCACATAATGGTGTCATGTTGGAGGGTTATATTGATATGATCACCCACGAATTGAGGCAACGCCACAAAAAATTGAGGGTTTAAAGAGGGATTTAAAGAGGGTTTAGGGTGTAAAGAGGGTTTTTGCGAGGGGACATAGCCCTCGCGAAGATGTTCCTCGCTAAGAAAACCCTCGCCTCGCCCCTCGTTAACTGGCGAGGGCCTAGAAACCGTTTCAAAATGGCGAGGGCAAGGTGCTCGTTATTTGGCGAGGGAACAGTGCTCGGGAAAATGGCGAGGGCGGGCACTCGGGATGTAGCGAGGGTTCGAACCCTCGCGGCGCTAGCGAGGGAAACGCCGTCGTAAGGCTCGGCGAGGGCACACCATCGCAAAATGGCGAGGGAATCTGCCCGTCGCAAATTGGCGAGGGTTTAACCCTCGCGAAGTTCAAATATGGAAAAGAAAAAAAAAATCGCGGGTCAAACCAACGCAAACCTGGCAGCATTTTCGCGAATTTTTGCATGAGAGGGGGTTCGAACCCGTGACCTCCCTTATGAATGTATGAGTGTCTTGTCATTTGGGCAAGTAGTATTTATTGTTCCATAATTCATTTTAAATATATATGTATACAATATATACTTTTATATTTTAACTAAATGTTATATATTTACTTTATTTATTATTATATCATGTAATTATACTAATCTAAAATTATATATTTTAATTATGTAATACTTATATTTAGTTATAATAAAATTATCATATATATATATGTAATTATATATTTCTAAATATTAATTCAAATCATTATAAACATTAATGTAAAATAATTCTATTCATATGATAAATATTCATTCTACCCTTTAAATTTTAATAATGAAACTTCATTTCACTTATTAAACTATTACACGCAAAATTCATCTCTATCTAAATACACTAATTTAATTCAAACTCCATATGGTATGTGAAGTGTAATATCTCAATAGATTATTATTTAGAATTATCAATATCTCCTATAAAACCAAATTAACAAATATAGCATAATCATCCACTATCATTAACAAATGTTAGTGCCTAATCATCCACCATCATTAACAAATATTAGTGCCTAATCATCCAAATAATTCAAAATATTAAAACACACGTCCACAAAGTCAAATAATTCAGAATAGACAAAGTTCAAAATATAATTCAAAACATACATATCAAATAGAATCAACGTCTAGGTCCCTTCCCACATCTACGTTGTCCTTGAGAGTCATGCTGTGAGTTAGAATCATGTCTACGTCTACCTTGAGAGCCCTGTGGTGAGTGAGAATCATGCGGTGAGTGAGCATCATCGGGTCGATTGTCGGCGGGACGCTGCTGACCCTGTATATATTTCATAAATTGTTCTTGCAGTTGTACTTGCACTTGTCTCTGCCACTCCTCACGATCCCTCATATCCTGTGCCCTCATCTCAGCTACTATTTCATCCACAGTTCTATTCAACCGCTCCATATCAACATCACTATAAGATCCTAAACCCTCATAAGAATATCGAACATATATGCAAAATAAACTTAACAATAGTCCTAGATCGAAAATCGATCATCACATGTATAAATATCGAGCATTTAAAATAAATATAATAATGCAATATGCATAAATTAATTTAAAGTACATACATTAGTTGTAAGTAATCCTTCATTCGTTCCAACTTAGTGTATAGCCTTTTCTCAACCGTCGATAAAGTACCTACAATTAAATTAAAGTATTAATTAAAATATAAATCAAATATATAGTGCAAACACATTAATATAATATATAAATACAATAATAATAATTTTTTTATAAAAATTAATAGAATCATAACATTATTAACTAAATATTAATTGATAAATATCATACAAATTATTAACAAACACTAATTAAATAATAATTAATAATAATTAACCTAATTAAATAAATAAACAACCAATAATCAAATAATAATTACTAATAATATGTCAAAATATTAACATTATTAACCACTAGTTAATTAAACAACTAATAAAATCTACATATAATATATGTATATGTATATATACATATACATATACACACAAATAATATATATATTGAAACAAAATCTACACAATTTAACCGATTAAAACGAAAAAAATTAACGTAGAAATGTAATTAACCTCTTGAGGAGCAAAGCCCCACCGATTGAAGATATTTTCCGGCACCAGACGACTGCGGCGGTGGACCCACGGCGCGGCGGCAGAAAATGGGGGAGAAAAGAGGGGTTTTCAGGGGATTAATGCCAAAACCGTCTCATAACTATGTAATGTTCCAATTTAGTCCCATAACAATTCAAATTTAACCAAATTAGTCCCAAGTCGCTGGAAATGACATAAAACGATGTCGTTTTACTCTCGTGCCAGTCATGTGTTAGTATTTTCTGGCAGAATTGGCTGATGTGGCAAATGAATCCTATGTGGCATGCTGACTGTATTAATAAACTCATTAAATTAAATTAGAAGCAATATTCTTATATCCAAAAATTAACTTTCAAATTTTCTTAAAATAAAAAGAATAATTAAAATCTAATTACTAAACACTGAAGAACCCACGCGATTCAGAGTCCAACGAAAGCCAAATCTCCAAAATCCCAAATCCTCTCCACGAAGAACCCTAAATTCATCACACATACCACACGATTCATATTCAGATTCCCCAAAGATGAAACAACTCGCGAAGAACAAAAAACCCTAAAAGATCACTCTCACATCTCGATCGAAATTGGAGCATGAAATCGAAAATATGTCTCATTCTAGTGGAACCCAACATGCGGTCAAATGCTATTGCCACAGAGAAGCAGTCTTGGTGACCACTTGGAAGGATGGAAATGTTGGGAGTCGATTTTTTGGATGTGAAAATTATCCGGTAAGATTCGAATCATTCGAGTGAGTGAATTTAGTGCACATTGAGTATTTTTCTTTATGAATGATTTTGCTTTCTTCTGAGTGATTTTTTCAATATTTTGTAGAACATTGGGTATTGCAAAAAATTTCGATGGATTGATCCACAATTGTGTGAGAGAGCTAGAGATATTATTCCAGGACTCTTGAAGAAAATGAATAATTAGAGAGAGAAGATTAATGGTGCACAAGATACAATTGAAAAGCTTGAAGAAATGGTTAGTGTTTTGGAGGAGGAAATAAGAATTATGAAGAACAAAAATGCTCAGTCGATGTATGAGAACAATCTGATGAAGAATGAATTGAGAATTTGAATCACTAGCGTGGGTTCTTCTTTATTCATGTAATTAGATTTTAATTATTATTTTGTTTTAATTATTTTTATTATTATAAGAAAAAACTGAAAATTAAATTTTGGATAAGAATATTATTTCTAATTTAATTTAATGGATTTATTAATACAGTCAGCATGCAACGTAGGATTCGTTTGCAGCATCAGCCAATTTCGCCTGAAAATACAAATACGTGACCGGCACGTGAGTAAAACGACGTCGTTTTATGTCATTTCCGGCGACTTGGGACTAATTTGGTTAGATTTGAATTGTTATAGGACTAAATTGGAACATTACATAGTTATGGGACCAAATCGGAAAAGTGAAAAAGTTATGGGACTATTTTGGCATTAATCCCGGTTTTCAGTTTTCTGGAATGAATTCGCGAGCTATTTATATTGGCAGTTAGCGAGGGCAACGCGCTCGCTAAGTCGCGAGGGGAGAGCACGCTCGCTGAGCCGCGAGGGTCGACCGTCGGCTCGGTCTCGATTTACGTGTAGCGAGGGCAGACCGCTCGCAAAATCGGTGAGGGCATAAACACTCGTAAACCGGCGAGGGATAAGCCTCGCCTCGGTCCGGTTTATACTTGGCGACGGCAGGTGCTCTCTAAACCGGCGAGGGTTCGAACCCTCGCAAATTCGCGAGGGTTTTTTGCTCGCCCTTTCCGTCTTGCCCTTGTTAATTGAAGAGGGTTACTTTTCTCTTGTCTCGACCCTCTTTAAATTACAATTTTCTGCCCCCTCGCTAAAGCCCTCTTTAATTTTATTAATTAAAGAGGGCCCCCAACCCCCTCACTAAATTCCCTCTTCAAATCATTATTTTTTTGTAGTGCAAAAATCAGGCTAGACGGCTGCTTAGACTGTCCTGATCTATATTTTTATAATTTTTTAAAAGAAAAATTAGACGGCCTAAAAACATCAAATTATTAATTTTCAACTTTTGCAACCGTGACACATATACAGCATTGATCAATGAGTTCAACATGAGAAGATTAATATGCAAAAGAAATATTTTGGACACAAAAGATGATGATGATTGGTGGCTAGAAAAGGGGAGTTGCTTCTTTTAAGGAGGAATATTGTATATATATGGGAAAGTTATTGTGGTGGCTATGACCATTTTCATAATGCACACACATTTTCTCTATTAAATAAACAAGATTTATAAATACATTAATTAATTATTTGAATTGACGAATATCTCGCTGTCTTATAGAAATTTACACATTTTCTATATTTGAATATCTCACATTAAAAAATATGAAATCACAGGAATACAAAGACGAATGGAGCATGTTGACAAGTATGGCTTAATATGAAAGCGCTTCAGTTAAGTTTAAGTAGCACACATTTTAAAAAAATGTGAAATCACAAGAATACAAAGACGAATGGAGCATGTTGACACATATGGCTTAATATGAAAGTGCTTCAGTTAGGTTTTTATGGAAACGGGTATACATGTACTTATTTTAGGGGAATTTTATTTAAATAAATACTAAATTTATCATGTAAAATTTTCTAAAATATTATATTTATGTGCTTTATGACTCTGCATTAACGACGAAAGAATTACTCGCTTTATCCTAGTGATGTTTTCACCTTAATAAGTATAACGTTTTTAAAGAAAGTAGGATGATATATAAAGTTATATAATTAAAATAATAAAATTAGTTGGATTGAATATAAAAATAATGACATTTTGTGCAAATATATAAATATTGCAGGGATAAAATTAAAATAATAGTTTTCATTTATAGGATATGAAAATAACTGTGGAACAAACAGAAAAGAAAAATGTACAAATAATTATGGGATGTAGGGAGTTATTAATATTAACTCCACTTATGTTTTATTACTACTAAGTGCCTGTTTTGAAACTATATAAAATAGTTTTCAAAATATTTTTTTGAGACAACTTTGAAAAGAAAAAGGCTATTCTAAAAATTATTTTAAGTGATTCAAAATAACCACAAAGTATGCCAATTGCCAACAAGCTTTTCGCAGGTGCAACTACAACAATATCATTCATCATTTATAAATACTAAATACAGTCTCCATTTATACAGAAATATTTAAAATATTCTCTCCATTTTTTCTATAATTCTTTTTGTTATTTATAAATTTCTCATTTTTTTCTTGGCAATTTATTTTTCACTTTTTAATTTAAATTCTATTTTTCTTTTCTTTTTTCACTTGTATTATAACAATTACTTTAATATTTAATTTAATTTACACAAAATATATGGGATGTTTATAGGATGATAAAAACAATATTTAAGGGAGTGTTTGCTTCAACGGATTAAATATGATTAAATTAATATTTCTTAGTAATATTGTATTTGCTTCATAGGAGATGTTGGGATTAAATTGTCTTAGTATTGAAATTATATATTATCTCGAACTTAAAATTTTATTTTATGATATGAAGACAATTACGACATTAATACATATGTTCTATTTAATTTCTCAATCCAAATATTAAAATCAAATTAGATAGTTCTATTTAAAAAAAAAACACAATTCTACAGTTCAAACATACATTTTATTCCAAATAATCAAATTGCAACATTGCAACCTAATCTAGTCCTACAGTTCTTTGAAGCAAAGGGCCCCCAAATATTTTGTACTCCCTCTATTCCAAAATTTATTTTACATATTAAGAAAAAGTAAATAAAATATAAAATATGTACTTTATTAATTTTTACGGGCGTGAGTTATTTTTTCTTTGTTTGAAAAAAAAAATTGGAATGTTCATAGTACGAAAATCATCATAGTACGGATGAAGTAGCTGTCAAAATGAATGACGGTTGGTTTAGCAAAAGAAGAATTAAATAATAAGAGGGCGTGCGTTGTAGTTTCCTCAAACAAATCACATGTAAAATACTAAAATGTCGATCCAGCATAATATTGGGCTTGGGTTGGGTATTGGGCCGTTGGGCATCTCCGGCCCAATTTGTAAATATATATGGCCAATGTTATTAACACTAGCCATTTTGGGAAATACACTACCTTAAAAAAAATTAAAAAAATTTGAAAAAAATTACCGAACAAAGGGTAGTGTATTTCCCAAAAAGATAATTTATTTATCTGGCTAGTGTATTTACAAAAAAGGCTAGTTCAAATAACCTGGGCCAAGATATATGTGGCTTCAAGCCCTTCACAGTACCAACTCTCTCAATTTGAAAAGGTTCCAGTTATAAACCAGCCCAATTTATATAGACACTTGTATTGCTATTGCATGATGAGATTTAATTATTGGGATAAGGTAAAAAATATTATACAAATTGGTTCATAATATTTATACACAAGAATAACTTTTTACTGCACAAAAGTATTTTTTTTTTCTGCATAGTTTTGTCGAATTGAAACTTAGCGTTGGCCCAGTTATTGCTTAATGTCTTGGCTCAAAAAGGTTTGTATTTAATTTAGCCCAAGTTTTAGCCCACTTGTATATAAAGTTTTAGAAAATTATGTATTAGGATTCCATTTATATTATTATTTGACAAGTATACAATGATTTAAAAATAATAATCATACTTACAAATTAGTTTAAAATATTTGTAAACCTAAAATTTTTAAGTACTTTTGCCAAAATAGTTAAATTAATAAATGCATGTATAACTATTGAATCAATTAATAGATATCATAACATAAATAACTCTGATAGATTAGACAAGATTATAATCTTGAGATTATTATTTAGGAGTTAAATAGTATATTTGGATTGATGGATTAAGATAATTTGAAGTGTAAGATAATTTTATTTTGAATTTGTGGATTGTAAGATTAATAATAAAAACATATGCAATTGACAATTTTGCCCTCTATACCATAAATAAAAATAAAGTGAATTATGGTTCTCCTTTTCAATATAAGGAGAATATTTTAGTAAATATAAAAATAATTGATTATTATCATATCTCTTCTCTAAGATAATATTATCTTCCATTCATAAGATAATTGAATTTTAATTTTGGCCTTTTATCCATTAGACCAAACATTAAATCAAATTAGATAAGATAATTTAATTTATCTTAGTTTATCTAACCAAATCACGTCTTAATATATAAATGCCCTAAGTATGTTTAAATATGAGTGGCGTAAATTATAATCCCATATAATTAAAATTTCTACGTTAACAGCAAATATGTGAATCCAAGTAATTACAATAATATATTTTATAAAGTAAAATTATGTATATTCTTTTTAAACCTATATATATATATATTTCAAAAAATAATTAAATTAATATTTTTAACAAGGTGAGTTAGCTCACCTGACCATCAGGCTCCTCACTTGAGTGAATGACCTGGGTTCGATTCTCTTTGGAAACAAATTGGAGGGAGATATAAGGTTAATTTGAAAATATGAATGTATGAAAACTTGGTGAACTAACTTCTAATTACTAATCAATATTAACATTTATCGATAATTTTTTTTTTTAAACTAATACTCTAAACAAACACATGCATAATAAAGTTACAGCTGTGGAAATAAGGAAGAAGAAAAGGAAAGCCTTTGAGTGCAACGAAAAGCTATCAAGTTGGCCCCAATCTTTTTTACTCAAATTAAATTTCTTTCACCTAACTAACAATTTTCGAGATTTTTATAATGTGGGCCCACTCATTTTATCTTGTCTGGGAGATTCTTTGTCCATTATTTATTGTATGAAGGGGACTTTTTGTAAATCATTTTGGATAAACATCAACATTCAACACACATTTTCTTTTCTTTTAAGTCCAACTTCACTATTCTAAAATTTCGATAAATTAATATTTGCTGGAGCGGAAAATATATAATATATCTGTCGGCGAAGAAAATTTTATACAAATTGAATAAAAATTCATAAAAAATAGGGAAAATGTTTTTTTTTTTTTTTTGATTTTCGTCACACTAATTTTGAATTTTTTAATTTCGTCTTATAACTTATAAACATTTATATTTTTTGTCCTGCTATTCCAAATAAACTTTTAGTAATATGCTGATGTGGCATTTTTGTATTTTTTTTAAAATATTTTTGACCAATATTATTAACTAAATAAAAATAATGAATAAATATTTTTGAGTACTAAATATTTTGATCAATGAATAAATATTGTAAATATATTTTCTGTTTATTTTTAAATTTTTTATTATTTAATTTATATTGTTTAGTTTTATGTAATATTTAGTTTAGTTTAGTTATAGACTTTCGAATTTATTTTAAAATCAAAATTCTGTCTTTATCTAATACTAAAAAAATTAATATCAGACTCTTTGCATTTTTAAAATTCTTTACATAAATTTCTTAAATTAGTAAAAATTATCTGAATATTAAAATTTATAATAGTATTTTATCTTTTTATCAATTTTTTTAATATTTTTTGAAAATGGCTTTATAGCCCCATAACTTTATTTAGCTTTTATTTTGGTTTTTTGTTTATCATTAATTGTAAGTGTTATTTGTGGTCATTCTTTCATGTGTTCAAGAGGTGTCACATCAATAATTAATAAATAAAAATATAACACATCAGATTTACTGGTTATGTAACCTGGAATAGCAAGTAACAAGACGAAAACATAAATATTTATAAATTATAATACGAAATTAAAAAATTCAAAATTAGTCTGATGAAAATCAAAGTCAAGAAAAGATAAAGGACAAAAGGATACATTTTCCCTAAAAAAATATAAGAGTGATTTATTATTTTTTGGGATGACTTATAGGATTTAGTATATATAATACATCAGGGCGGATCAAATTCGTCTCATACAGGATGGACTTGGGGCACAATACTCTGTCTCGCAATGGAACGTGGGACACACAAGCAATAGGAGAGAGAAGACTTGGATATTTAAATATCCATCCTGTTTTATTCCATTATCATCCCTACTATTTAAGGATTAATTATTTGCATTCCCCTCTTTTCATTTTAACATCATCAATCCTCATCCCTAATCAAATTCGGGTAAAATGAATAAAAAAAGTTCTTTTGTTCAACAAACTTAATCACTCTAGTTTTCATGTGGACAACACTCTTATAACCTTTTTTTTTTATTTATTTTTTTGAACTTGAGAGACAATATTATGCACTTTCAGAATATGAAAAATATAATGATAATAAAATGAAGTCAATCTACTGAACAAAATTAATTTAAGTTGTACATTTGAATAGGCACTAAAGAAAATTATAAATTAATAAAAAATTTAAGGAAAATGTTATAGAAATGATTTTGCAATAATTAATCAAAATAATAACAAAGGCACTGTCGAAATCAAGAGGAGGAAAATGTGAAGATAGAATCACCCAAATTAAAGTCAAACAATTAAAATAGCTAGGAGTAATATGGTTTGAAGAAAAAGGAATTGTAAGATTAGGGGCTTTTAGCCTAAAACCGTACTTTATGGGACACAAAGTTGTCTGATTTGAACTTTGAATAAATCAATATTCCATCCATCCATCTGTAAACCATTCTTTACACCTATATTATATTATGCAGATTCCAACAAATTTGATCAAACATATTTTAATCTTAGATTCCCAAATATTGGCAGCTCCCTTTTGTTATGGCAACACAAGTGCTAGAATTTGACTCCTCTAATAGGTTATATATAGTCCACTTACTAATCAGATTTACTAATATAATCAATGGGTTGTTGTCTTCAATACCAACCTAAATCATTGACTAATCCCCACTAATTTAATTAATTAAGGTCCCATTGATACCATAATATATATATACCATAATCTCTGCATAATCTTGGTGAATCACTTTATAATATAAAATCTATATATCTATTGATACCATAATATATATATATATATAATAATAATATAAAATGTTTAATTTTATATCACACACACCCGTAAGGGTCCTCCTCCTATCCAATTCCGTGATCACACACACAAACCTACTAATTCCCATGCATGACTTGACTTGCCTTGCCGACTTGTTTATTTCAAATAACTAAAAAATAATAATGTAAGGGCTCATTTGGTTCGTAAGATAAAATTATCTATCCGTCGA
>JAPKLY010000006.1:1594057-1639207 GCA_026898435.1 Prunella vulgaris | reverse complement strand
AACTAAAAAATAATAATGTAAATGTTCATCATATAATTTGGTTGCGTAGGGCATTGGAAGTGGACCATGATATTTTCTTGTGGTAGACAAAAGCAGATGTTTGGTCTTTAGTCCTATCATAGATATGATTGCCACCATAAGAACCTGCATCTACTACTACAATTTCAGATGAAAGACAAGGGAATCTCCTGCAAAAAAGGTTTCCTTTATTTTTGCGAATAATTGATTATGATAACCTATTATCTCAAATGATCATAATCTTGGAGGTCCCTTGTAATGAAACAAGGCATAAATTAAAAACTCTTCAGTTCAAAAAGACAAAAAAGAAGCTCGCCTAATCTGCAAAAGTTTTTTTTTTTTTTTTTTCAACTCCACATCTTTTATATGCAAATATATGTATATTGAGTGTGTATTATTTTCCGAGCAAAGTCCTCCATGTATAATCTCAGTAGCAGCAAAACTCATGGTGGACAGACTACATGATTACTTCCGGATGTCTGCGCTGCTGCTCTCCGATTTTGCCTCATCTTCATCTTCATCATCTACGCCATTGCACTCAGATAACTGGAGAGGGCCATCAGGGGAATTGGACTTGGAATTCCTCTGCTTCAAGAAGTCATCCACCTCTTCTCGGGGCGACCAAAAAGCAGCAGTTTGGGAACTGGAGTTCGATTTGCCTCGTTTCATGTGGGCGCGATACTTCTGCAAGAAAGAGCATCATCGAGGAAAAATGATCATCGAATTCTCTTTCAATGACATGAATGGACAATGTATCGAATTAAGAGAAACGTAAAATGAAACAGAACATACTTGCAAATGACTCTTCACTTCATCATTTGTGAGTCCATTAACTTGCATATGCTCTCTGATTTGCTTGGGGGTAGCGACTGTGAAGCATAGAACAAAATCAAATGAGGCATAACAAGATGGAAAAGCACAACACACGAACTCTAATCCAAATGAAGATCATCCACAACCTTCTGTCATATTTTGTATATTGAATCAATACTACTATCCTTCCTTGCTACCACCCCATGATTTAGGTCAATCTATGGTGTGGAAAAACATAGGATAAATGTCAAATGAAGATCAACTAGAAAGAATCCAGCAACAACTTTGTCCACTATAAGAGACCTAACTAGCACCAAATTTCACACAAACTGTTTATCTATTCATCATAAACTCAATCAAGCATCAAACCCAACTACTTTTGGTCTAACTATGAATAATTCATCAAATCCCCCCAACAATGAAAAGGCTCTGCTCCATCTCAAAAAATGATAAGATTTTAGAGTTACAAACCTAGAGGACCTCCAAGATGGTTAAGGGCCTCGATAAACTGGCGATGCAATTCCTCTGACCAGCATCTCCTCTGCTTCCTACCAGGTTGCTGCGGTCCAACCTTGAAATTTGATTGAATAATTGTTGCAGAAGAGAGACTTGGCCTGCTAAAACTGGATTTTAAGCTAAACCCAATATGCTTGGTCTCTTCCCTCGAGTTCTTGATTCCTGGTGTACAAAGAGAAAGCCCTGATACTGGTGATTCATCCATGTATTCCTTCACGGGCATCAAAGGAAAATTACACTCCTTAAAAGGCACAAATGCCCTCTCTACTTCCTTGTTTTTTCCACTCTTAAATAAATTATCCATCACTGGCCTGTTTAGTTCTTCCTTCACCTATTCATGATACAAAAGACACAAGAAAACACATAAATATACTGGCAAACAAGACATCATAGTAGCAATACTTGCATATTTGTTATACCTTTTTCTTGTTTTCTACTTCTAAAGACGGTTTGTCGCTGATATCAGCACTTGAAAAATTAGAATTATTATCAGAATTCCATAGCTGCACAGAGCTCATCCAATTCATTTTATCTTTGCTGCTATTGTCCTCTCCTTTACTTTTACTATCCTCTGCTTTATCATCTTTTTCATCAGTACAAGTTTTCTTCAATGGTATGAACTCAGCTAACACTGGCACAGGCTTTAAAGAACACCGAGCTAACTCCTCCTTCGCTGCCGAAATTGCTACAACAGAACAATAATCAAAACCTAAGCTACCAGTAAACAAAAAATGAATTAAATAATAAAAGCATTCATTTAGATCACCCAAAATTACTTCACACAACTCAATTTTACCAAATGCCAAACACAAGCAGAATTAAATAGGAAACAGAAAATAATAATCGCCTGAATAGAAGAGCATAAATCATCTGAAAATCGAAACCAGGGGAAAAATCTCCAAAACTATTTCCGTTTAAGAAAAAAAAAAAAAAAAACTCATGTGAAAAACGTATAGAAGATCACCATCTCTTAAAAGTTCCATGCACAGGGGGAGCTCCCTTTTTAAGCCATCGATCTTCATCATTTCGTCTTGCAAACGATTAACGTAATCTTCAAGCTTCAATATTTTTTCAGAATCGCAATGAATCTTCGAAACATCTGATAGAAACTGGCCGATTGGTCTCTGAAAACCCGGTTTCGATGATAATCTACAATCCAATCCGAGTTCGGAGAGAAACAACGATCCCATTTCCACCGGATCTTCAATTTGTACCCAAAGTTTTACTCGATTAATCAATACCCATCCACGAATCAGTGAAAAGAGTGAGTATTAAAGAGAGGGGAAGAGATGGAAGGCGAAGATTCTGCTAAACATCGACGAGTTTCGACAGAGAGAGAGAGAGAGAGCGGTGGGTGTGGGGTTGAGGGCGATATATATGTGCTGCGTTGGAAGTGTGTAGATATAAGAATAATTCGTTCCAAGTCGTCGCGTATCGTATTTCTTTATTTTTCTAAGGAATCTTTTTTTCAGGTTTGTGAATTTCTTTTTATGGGAATTTTTTAATTTATTTTTTTATTCTTCGTTCTTTTAATATTCTTTTCTTTTGGTTTAGGTTTTTCTTTTAAAGCAGCAAAGAGAAATAAATCAATATTTTTAAAAATAAAAATAAACCAAATAACACGGAATTGAATAACTCATATCACGAAATAAATGTGTCTCACGCTAAGATTATTATTGCTACAGTATATATGTATGGTACTGTACATAATATCAATATAAGCACTATCGCAAAGTATCACATGGGTAACACACACAAAAAATAAAATTTATATTATATTAATAATGATTTAATTTAAATTGTGATTTGATTCAAATTATTTATTTATTAATAATTTGAATTTAATTAAATTGTTTATTTATTTTTTATTTTATTTTTCCCACAAGAATATATTCTTTACTAAATTTAGAATATTATTAAATTTATATATTTATTTTTAAATCTATTTAACATATGTTGTTACTCTCTTTGTCTCAATATTTATTCTCACTTTCTATTTTTATTCGTTTCTAAATTTATTCTTATTTTATTTTAAAAATTAATTATATTTACAACGATAATTTTATTTACTAGTGGATCACACAATTATTTCACAATAATAATTATTTTGAGATACGAATCTACATGGAGAATATTTTTTAAAAATCTATTTTGTAAAACAGGGAATATACATTAAGTTGGCCCTTATCAATTGCAACGAACCCATTAATGCAAACTTATCTCTATTAATAAAGTATTTAATTTTTTAATAAAATAATTAATGCTAACTAATTTTGGAGTAAATTATTTAATTTCTATTAAATATGTATGAATTGCAAAGGCACCGATTCAATACAAATTTTATCAATACTTTGTTATGGATAAATTGTTACATAAAATATTTTATATGTGAAATAATTCATGTATAAAAATTTGTGGATCCTAATCGAGGCGGGAGAAATATGGACAATTTTTACCAAATTCTCATGCTAGATAAATTTTTTTAGAATTTTTGTTCACAATTTATGTTTCATGGGCAAACTCATATTTTTGTAAGATAAAATGTGTGTTACTATCACATTGAATTCTTTTATATTATTTACATGAAAAATAATTTTTTCATATAATATAAGAGCAAAATATATGTTATTAAAAAAATAAATATCAACTTATTATAAATATATATTTTTTAAATCATGCAGTAACATATACTTCTCCTGTCCTGTTAGAATTTGCACCCTACAAGATGATACATTTATAAAAAAAATACTATGATTTATATATAAAGTAATGATATATAGGTAAATATGTGTATAAGTTTATAAGTGTGTACGCAAATTAACATTTCTTTTTCTAATAGTGTGCAAATTTGTGTGATGCGTCCAAATTGAAAAAAATGTACAAATTCTTGAGGAACGGAGGGAGTATAAAATAGTAAAATGTGTGTTGCTACATGAAACAATATACATATATTTAAAGGAATGATGAAGACACATACTTGTTCTTATAATACACATTTTATTCTTACAGTAATACATGTTTACTCATACAGTGACACAAATTAAAAATAAATGTGTGTTTCTAATAGAGCAAACATGTGTTATTATCATATAAAGCATTGTTCTTTTATATATATTCATTTATTTTTATAAAAATATATATTTTTTATATAATATAAAAGCAACATATGTATTACTATAAGAATAAATATTGGTTTTTCTTAAATATTTATTTATTTTTATAGAAAAAATTAATTTTCATGCAATGGCATATACTATAAAGCAGTGAAAAGTGTGTTACTATATGAAATAATACACCTAAATTAAAAGGGATGATAAACAAATTAGAAACACATATTTATTATTATAAAAATATTTTTTATCCTTATAGAGTAACATTTATTTTTTCATATAGTAACACAAACTGCGAGCAAATTTGTGTTACTATTAGAACAAAAGAATATTATTGCAAAATTAAATGTGTATTTCTGTGCGTAAAATATTTATATATCCTTAGAAAAATACATTTTTTTTCTTGTAGAAACAAATGTAAGATATTAAAAGATGTGTTACTATATTAACAATACAATATCAAAATAAATCAATAAAAAATAAATTAAAAAATACATATTTGTTCTTGTAAAATTACATATTGTCCTAAGTCATTTTAAAAGTATAAAAATTAATTTTTAAGAATTAATAACACACAATTTGTCTTTCAATAACATATAATTGTCTATATAATAATACTGTTTGTGAGCAAATTTTTTTAAATAAGCCCTGCATGATTATTTCTTGAAATTTTTATTTGGCCCGACATGACCCGCTTAGAATGCGTGAATTTTAACTTGGAGCGGCCCATGATATGCGAATTTTAGTATTTACTTATTTTAGGTATATTTTACCCGTGAAATATTTCACAAGAGAGTGCCTCTTTATTATTAAATTTGGAATAGTTCAAATTCTCAATCAACCATATATTTACTTGATTATGTTACTTTGTTGCTAAATTTTTTAATAAAAATTTATATGCATCAGATATATTATGCAATTTGAATGTAATTTTAAACAGTTAGACTTATTTCTTTTAAAGTTACGATTGCTTACATTGAAAAGTCTTGAATGTCCAACAATAACTATTCAACGTAAACAATTTTAACTATTTTGTTAAAATAATCTTCTTTAAAATACACCTAAATTGCATGGTGCATTTAATATAAAAGAATTTAGCTTATTTTTCTTAATTTATCACACTTTTAATAAATGACATAAAATAAAAAAAATACTCCATAAAAAGTAAATAGAAGGATAATAACATGTGATTCATTATTTATGTGCATAATGATGGGATGTGGAAAATAATGATATCCACATATATTTTTATATACCAAAACAATCAATATGAAATTTTATATATGGAATTGTTTTATACAACATGCTCCCTATATTAACAACAAACCATCCTCTATGAAAAATATCAATAACCAATTAAAAATATTGAATTTTTTTATAAAAGAAGCATCATAAAAAAAGATATTCTTAAAAAGAATTAGAAAGAAATTCTATTGAATGGCCGGACCATAAATCGGAACTCGGACTAATAAGATCAGACCAGATAAATTCGATTATTTTTGGACCTATAATTTTTAAGGCTCACTCTCTTCTTAAAATTGGATTTCTCAAATTGATCCAACGGATTGAATCCATCTTAATTGCTATACCCGAAATGATTCCCTTTCTCTTGTGACCTTTTAATTCTCCTTATTTATTTTTTGACCTAAACTTCATTTTTTTCTTTATTTTTTTTCGTTCTTTTCTATTTTACAATTGATTTCTTAAAACTTAAAAGCAAGAGAATATTTTTTCAATATTAAAAAAATGCTCTATTCGTCTATAAAAATAGATTTACTTTATATTTATATCTATTTAGAATTTAGGGATGACAATGAAATGGATATCAGATGGGTTTGGATTGTCCCAGGACTCATTGCACAATTTTTTTTTTCAGACTCAAGCAACACCTCGTGACCCAGCAGTTCCGTTTTTTATATATAAATTATATTAACAACAAATCAAATCATGACAACATATATTAGTGTATACTATATTAAAAGTGACATAATTAATCTAATTGAATTGAGTTAATGTAAAATTATACAATTTTTTGTATTTCTTTATAATTTATGAGTAATGTATCTTTTTGTTCCACCCTTTATATCAGGACTTGTTCTTGATCTTGCAAATTTGAGTTTGGTCGGATTTAAACCCATGCCGGTATCCATCTGACCAGTTTTCTGCCCGTCTTGTACGGGTGGGGTTCGTGGCGGATTTGAGTTCGAACTCATCCGGTTATCATTCATATATTTATATCACAAAGATAGACCGTTTACTATACTTAAAATATCATTAAATTTATATTTTTATCTTTAATATTTATAATATGAGAAAAAAATAAAGAGGGACACACTTTTCATTTAAATTGCAAAGATGAACAAGTGCGCAAAAATTAAAAAAAATTGCACACTCAAAATGAGTGTGCAAATATTTTAAAAATTACACACTTATTTCTCTTTGTAAGAGCATTCCCAATGCTACAACTCAAATTTAAACTCAAATACAACTATTTGCCACTAAATTTGCCACCAACAGTAAAATCACCTCCAATCATAAAACTCAAATCTTAACTCAATGGGAATATTCTTTTAGAATATTCTTACTTTAATACAATTTATTTTTTATTTTATTATTATTTACATATAATTAATTTTATAATTTGATATTCATACAAAAATAATTAAATAACAATGATTCAGTGATATAAAAAAAATCAATAACATAATTAATCACATTACATATTAATATAGAAAAATTACACATCTAATAAAACATAATGCAAATTTAAAAATATTACAAGATAATGCAAATAATATAAATTACGTATTGGAATTATTTTAAAATCTCGAATTTGAATTATTTGCCCACTGTATTTTTCTAAAGTACAATAATTATTTATATTTTAATATTTAATTTTTATATCACATAATATAATAAATAAATTTAATTCAATACATAATAATAGTACATAATATTACATTTACCTAATTAATTGATCACATAAAAAATAATAAAATAAATTGTTATATAATATAGTAAAAATGATAAAAAAAATTAAAAAAAAAAGAAAAAGTTTGCGTTAATGAACAGTGTGTGGCAAATTTGCCACACACTGTTCAACAATGGCAAATTAAGTTATATTTTGCGTCTGCATTGGGGTGGCTTTCAGACGCAAATTTGCGTTTGCGTTGCAAAAAGAGGCCGCCTTGGGAATGCCCTAATAAAATAAAAAAAATTGCTTCTCTTTGTAGCTGCTCTTTATAATAATATATCTTGTCATTGACAATTGTGTGGAAATATTTATAATCACAGGAATTAAATGAAAAGACTGAAATAAAAATTAAACATTTTAACTATATTAACTCTCATTATCAAAATGTGTGAAATAGTAACATTTTTGGGTGAATGAAATTTAATAGTGGTTAATATCACAAAAATAATTAATACAGTACTTTACTAATTTAGAGAAGAGTTGAAATTTTATTTGTATAAATAATTATATAATGGACATTTCACGAAATTAGACTTTAATGAGAATTAATGAAAAATGATATTAAAAAAAAAAACATAAAAATTAGTAGAGTTATTTAGAAATGAAAATTAGGTTTGTTAGTTATGTATAGATAACATAAGATAACATGTTATGTTATTTGGAGAGATTCCATTGATGAATATGGAAGAGGACTTCAATCCTTATCATACAATACAATACAATAGAATACAAGTGAAGAAGCATCTTTTAATTTGTAGTCCATTTGTTTCATCATCACGTGAAGAGGCCCACCCCCAATCTCATCATTCCTCTCTCCTTATGCCAATCCCATTTCTATCTCCTACCATAAATAAATAAGTTTGCTCTCTCTCTCTCTCTCTCTCTCTCTCTCTCTCTCTCTCTATATATATATATATATATATATTCTATTCTTTTATGATTGGTTTCATTTCCCGTATTCCATTCCCCGCATATTCAACGGTTCTCCTCTTCTTGCTCCAAATTCTATCAACTTTTATATTTCAACTCACAATTGATCAAAATATAATATAATATAATATATATATATATATATATATATATCATAAATGAGGAAATTGGGCTCCTCTCTGCTATAGATTTTGTTTTTTTATCGGTAAAATTGTGATTCGAACTCATGACCTTTTGATTATAGATAGTGGAACTCTAATCTCTCGGCTATTGAGTATGTTGAATGAATGATTACTTTTATTTTGAAGTGTAAAAAAAATATTTGTTATGATACAAATGATTGATGGGAATGAGAAAAAGGAAAGATAATATAATAATCACTTAATTAAGACAAAAAATTATATGATAAATATTTTTTATTTCTCATTAATCATTATAATTAACATGATTATATTTTTTTTTACATGAAATGCAATATCATTTACGTAAAGATTTGAAGAAAAATATAATCTTCTACTTCAAAAGTATTACTGTGGTATGTAATCCAAAACATTGCCCATGAAAAGAGTGTTGAATTTTAGTAAAACCACTATTCTGATGAAAACCAGGATTAGCAATTACCTGTTTTTTTTTTAGATGAAACTCATGTATATAAGAATTAATTTGTTTTCATATGCAAAACGATGGATAAGTAAATTATCTGCAACAACATTAAAAGATGGTAATTTATTTTCAATTATTCAAAATTTAAGTCACATTGCAATTAAACAAAATATGCGGTGATTTAATTTACAGATTCTTCAACTAGGAAAAGTGTAACTATTGTTATATGAGTAGATTTTGTGTGAAAGTGGTTCATGTCATGAATCACTTTTTAACAAGATAAAAAAAATTCAGAGTTTATATCATGAAAATAGTTTATATAATATTTTACCTTTTTTATTTGTTAATTTTGGTTTATAGGTACGATGTATGTAGTTAAGTTTGATAGTAATGCATATAAATTAAATTTAGAATTTCTGTTCAAAAAAAAAAAAATTAGAATTTTACTTGTATTGACCAAACACAGCCTAGACAACCCTAAAATCTTAGGTGTGTTACACTGCACACATAGCAATTTCCAATTCAATGGCTCACGCCACTCATCATTTGCTCCTTATCTCAATAATGCGCTGTTTGCCACATGAATTTACTACATCATTCTTTTCTTTTTTTAAAACGTTCTCTTTTTCCAAGTACTGCTTTGGACTTGCACTCCTTTCCCTGTCCACTTTTACTCGGCAAAAATATTCCAGTGTTTTTGGATTCTTTTTATATAATGTAATATCATTTCATTTTATATTCAATTATCTTATTTTCATATATATTTTGCTGGGCACTGGCCCACTTATATATAAATGAGATTATAAGAATTTATTAAAATAATTTCAGTCTACTAATTTTGGATTGATTTTTTTTGCACCAATTGCACAGTACATTACACAACCATAATAAATCTTATGTACATATTTTGTGTGGGACAGAAAACTGAAGACAATGTCGATTTAGATGAGCATTAAAAAAATTGTGCATGTAGTGAACACAAATTTTTTGTCAAAATTCTTTTGCAGTATGATGATACTTCGATGATGGATCTTGAAAACAACTTGGAGAGAGAGAGCTAAGTGAAATTGATCATTCACAAACAGATTTGTAAAACACAAGAAATAAAACCCATTTATCACTATTTACACATGTGAATCTAACTTCCAAAATTTTTATTACAAACATTCATAGGAATAAAGGAAGAAGCCACCACCATTATGACTGCTCGAGTAGATTGTCACCATCGCTGTATTCTGAAGAGTTCCCATCAATATCTGAATCGCTATTGAAATTCATGTTCTTGATCTCTGAACTACCATCTGGAAAGTCATCATTCGCGCGTAGAGATTCTTTCAAGTCTGCAAGCACAAAGGGTTCAGTTACTTTCCAAAAATCAGCTGCATCCTTTCCAAGAAAACCCATCCAAAAATATCTCCCTTTACTCTTCACTCGACAATTCAACGATTTTGACTTGAGAATTTTGGCAATTCTCGTAACATCTTCTATACCAAACTTCGATTTCAAAAGAATGTGGCCGTCTGAAGTCCTGTAACCCCCATACATATACCAATATGCAAGAACACGAGGTGTTAACCACCTATGGATTAGCCTAGGAACCACAGGCAGACCTTGTGTCCAGAACTGATCAGCGTATAACTGAAAATACGAGTGATGTATGGTAGTAAACCGAGATGGAATATTGTCAATATTGCCATCACCCTGTAAATTAAGAGATAGCCACTCATGAAATTGGTTGTATATATGTCTCTTCAAAAAGGAATGGATTTTGCAATTCTCTCTAAACACAAAGTCGATTGCGTAGCTCTTTTTCTCCTCGTCTAGTTTAACCCTTAAGCCACCCAATAGTAAACCTATCAGGATCTCTCTCTGTTCCATACTGAGTTTCGACCTTGTTGACTTCTTGGCTTCTTCCTGTCTCAAACTCAGGATATACTCAAGCTTCTCAATCGACGAAGATTCAATTTCATATTTCTTTTCACACATGAACTCAGATATCTTTTCGGCCTTAGCATTAAGGCCACAGGTTAAATAGCCCCTCAAGATAGTGTTGCATGATTTAATATCAACACCAATTGCCTCATCAGCATGCATTTTGTTGAAGATCTCTTCTGCCTTGTCAAGATTCTTAGTTTGCACCAAAGAATCTAAGTACAAATTATAAACCGTATTATTGGGATGAGTTTTCTCCAGGCACCACAAGAAAGTAGACTCCACTTTATCGTGCAAGCTTAAATTCATGTACATATTCATCATATCAATAAAAGGTCGAGTCAAAGGTTTAAAGCCACTGTTTACAAGCTCCAACAATAGAGACTCTGCAAGTTCTGTCTCTTGAGCTTTACACAGTACCTCAACGATTTTGTAGTACGATACAGCATTGGTTGAACCTTGTTCTTGCATATCCCTGAATACTTCCAGGGATTTTATCGGTTTCCCAACTCTTGAATAGACCTCCATCAGATAAATGGAAGCTTGAATTGGAGGCTTATTCTGTACAGAGAGAATCTTCATCCACGTTCTTTCAGCTTCTTTAAGATCACCTTCCTTAGCACAAGCTCTTAATACGGACACAAGCACTTCTGCACTCTCCTTTAATCCCACTGATTCCATCTCTGCTCTTAAAGACACCATTCTTTCTTTATCTATCACATCTTGATAACTATGAAGCCATATAAGCCCATCATAAATATCCTTGTGTATATTTAGTCCACATGTTGTCAAATTGTGAAAAATGAACTCTGCTTGTTTGAGATGATGTTTACAAGAGGCTCCAGTTTTGCTCACAAGAGCCCTAAAGAGAGAATTGTGCAAGCTCAGTCTAGGCTTGTAATTTCCCAAGTGGATCATTTGATTATAAATGCCACATGCTTCCTCTAAACAACTTGAAGCAGATGCACTAAGGTAGGCAACAATCAAAATATGAAATGTGGACTCATTAGGTACCAGACCTTGGTTAATTATATCATCAAATATCTCACGGCATTTCAAGTATTTTCGCTCCTTGCCCATGTAATCAGCTAATTTGGTGGCAACAGCAAAATCAAATTGAAACCAATGCTGCTGAATCATCCATTTATACACCTAATAATGCATATCACACATTGTCACTAAAGGAGCACTAATCGTCTTGAAGATCCATACAATATAGACTATATCCATAAGAACAAGAATTTGTAGGCTGCACAGATCAGTGAATAAACATTCAAAGGCTTAATAACCAGAAATGAATAAAATAACTTAAAAACACATATACTAGAAGGTACAGCATGGCAGCATATTTCGTGAATGAAACAAAGTGAAATGACCTTATGTGAACAAGAAATCAGCATTTTAGCTCATCTTATTCAACTTGTTCTCGCCCCACATTTGGAACTCAACTAATATGCGGAACAAGACGGGAAAACACAGTGAATTGACATTTTCAGCTTAATTAGACTTTAAGCAGCCCGCCTCCACATGAGCCACAGGAAACCAGAGGAAGCCAGTAGGAGCAAACACATAAGAAACTGAATGGTACTTTAGTGCTCATAGATAATTCTTTAAACCAGAGAAGTTTATTTTTAACAACTGATGCATATCAATGAAGGCAGCATAGAATTGAAGAATATTAAATCCTACAATCCAAATTCTACCAAAACTATTTCATGCTAATCCCAAATTATAAAATCATGCTTCTGTTATAACTAGCACCAACTATTTCATGGCTATTTGCAGAATGATAAACATATTACCTTTTTCCATACTATTCAGTTGACATTAGTGTCAGCAAAAATACTCAAAGCTTGGGAATTACTCATCATCAACTAATAGGATCAATATGCATTCAAAGAAAATGGCACAGAAAATTTTACCCTGAACGCCGATTCATTTTCGCGAATACGCATACAATGAACCACAATATAAGTGCAATCGTCTTGTCTAATCCACTTTCGTTGCGCATTGAGCACCCGAATAAAGGTACCTGACCTATGCGCCGGAAGCTCCTTGCACAGCCACGCCAATTTCGACCTCCGCCATTGCTCCGGAAGTTCCTCCAGCTCCTTCACCTCCACATTCGGCGAGTCGAACCGCATCAACTTAGCCAACTCAAAAGAGCCATCGAAATTGGAACTTTCCGTTTCTTTATCCCTTAAAAAATCCAAATCATTAACTTTTGCCCCTTCTGGGATGTCGGATAATAGATTTCCAGTGGAATAGGAAGAAGAGGATCGATGTAGAAGAGGGAACTTCCGCTGGGGTTTTGAGGGGAGGGAGAAAGTCGAGAAACGACGGAGGTGGTGGTTGTTGAAGTAGGAGTTTGGGGACTGTGTGGGCGAAATTTGGTAATTGATGTAATGGAAGCTCAGAAGCATTGCAATGGCTGAAAAATTGTTATAGAAAACAGTAGCCGCGGCGGCGAAACTGATGGCTCCGACTGTTTTTCCGGTATGCTTCTGTTGATACCGAATGGATAAAATACGGGTCAAGTGGGTTCAGTAGAAAGATGATGACCCGATTGGTTTCAATAGCGCCAACTTGCCATTTAGCGATCCGTTTATTCTTCAAAGTCTCAAACCCAGCCCTTCTTTTAACAAGTAAATTTAAAATTTTAATTTTAGTAAGAATAGGGTTTTCTTTTTTATGCATTATATATATGAAGCATTTATCAAATCGGTAATTTAACTGAAAAATAAAAAATTTAAATTAAATATAAACTATTAATATTATTAAAAAGAGTAACACTCACATGAAACCGTGAAACGTTTCACACCGTAAAACGGGTTAAATAACTAAAACGCGCGGATCCATAGGCAACCCGCGGGTGAAAGACCGGATCAACCAAAAAATGTGCGGATCCTCTACCCACAATTCAAAAAACCTAACTTACCAAGCAAGAGATCGACGACGAACAAAATAAAAAACACTGCGACAACAAAGAGTGTTACAACTGCGACAACAGATAAAAATTCCAATCAACAAAGCAAGAAAATCATTTGAAGGAAGTCGAAAACAACAAATCAAAGTAAAATCAAGCAAAACAAGACGAAGAACACACATATTATGAACGATTATTTCCCAAATTGTCAAATAATATCAACAACAAATTCTACAGGTTTTACAACAGGTAACTTGAATATATAATACATTGGAAAAATATTACGAAAATATGTGTTACTCAATGTACAAATATATGTTACTAAATGAACATATATATATTACTATTAATACTATGTTACTAAATGAACATATATATGTTACTATTAATACTATATTATTAAATGAACATATATATGTTACTTTATTAACATATGTATGTTACTATACAAAACACATAGTGTTACTTTTTACTGATGGTTAAAAATATGTTACAGAATTTAATATGTATGCACAATTAAAAGAACAACACATAAAAAAATCTTACACAAATATGTGTTACTTAGTGAAGTATATATGTTACAAAATATAATATGTGGTGTTACATATTGCAATTCTGTTAATTTTCACAAATATTATGTTACTAAATGAACATATGTATGTTACTATTAATTTATATATATGTTACTTATTATAAAACTGTAATTTAAAAAATATATTATGTTATTAAATGAACATATGTATATTACTATATAACATACATTATGTTACTTTCACTGATGGTAAAAATATGTATTGTTTCAACACCAAATATGTTAGTGATGAAAAATATGTTACAAAATGAATGCATGTGTGTTACTATATAATATATATAGTGTTACTTTAACTAAATGAAATATATGTTACTTATTTCATAATTATGTGTTACTATTTATAATAAACGTTACATTGCAGGAATATATCATGAACCAGAGAGTGATCTTCAACCTACAGCTGGGGAAGAAAAAAAAAAGACAAGATTGTCAATGGAATATGACACTAAAACACCCAATGTTCATTTGATATAAAATCAGAAACTCATTATCTATAATTCATTTCTATAATTGGATTCTGCACAAGAAATCTATGTTACTTTTGTCTTGAATTGGTGTTACAAGGTAGCATTAATTGTGTTACTAAAAATCTATGTTACTTTTTTCTTAAGTTCATGTTACAAAATAGAATACATTGTGTTACAGTAAATTCATTGATTGTACTCGTTAAGATTCACTTGTTTTTTTTATGTTGTGATTGCTTATATAATCATTACAATCTATATTATTTTTGTCTTGAGTCAGTGTTACAAGGTAGCACTAATTGTGTTACTAAAAATCCATGTTACTTACCAACATATTCGACTGAGAAAACTTGAAACGAAGCTGAAAAAGTAAGGAAAAATACCTTAAATTGTACGAAGTCGAAAACGTTGAATAAAAAAGAAAATCGTCGATAACCGTCGCAAAAACGTCGCAATAACCGCCGTAGATTAAGAAACGAGATGCGGGAATGAGAGAGAAGTGGGAACTGAGAAATGAGAATGAAACGTGAATGCAAAATTTGAAACCAATTATATGACCCGCTTTTGAATAACCCATTTATATTACCCGGTCCGCCAGTTTAATAATTAACCCACTTAAAAATATGGTATCGTTTCACACCGTGAAACGTTTCATATAAGTTTTTGTGTATTAAAAATTTTACTTAAATTGTACAGCTCTCTTCATTCAATTTTACTATTTATTTTTTTTTGCTATTATTTATTACATATAGAAGGATATTATGTTATAGTGAGTATCATTATTTTATTATTTATGAGATTTTATCTTTTGAAAACATATTTTTAGTTCCTTCGTCCACTAAATTTATACATCATTACTTTTTTCGTCCTCCATAAAAAATATACATTTTTCTTTTATAAAAACTGCCTTTTTTATTAATCATTTTTATAATTAATTATTTTATTTATAAGTAGATCCCATAATACAGTCATAATATTTTTATTTTATCTATTTTTTTTAAAACTCATACTCAATTATTCATACACAAATTTAGTGGACGAGTGAAACACCAAACGTTATTGATACTTTGATGAGAACTCTTGGTTTTAAAAAATCAATATTTGTCTTTTGTGAATTACAATTAGCTACAAATAATTATTGGTCTTTCTAAAAAAAATTACAATAAAATTATTCAACTCTAGATAAAAATGATCACATGATACAATAAATTCATATATATATCCATAAAATATAAATGATAACATATAAATAAATATTCATTATTATTTAACTTAATTTTCTAAATTTATTTATTTATCATTAAAATATTCAACTGAGCCATTTCATAAATGTGTAATATTCACTATCTTAGAGATTAAAAAAAGGATTAAAATTAGGAAACCAGAGATTTCTCCTAGTCGCCGCTAGTGGGAAGAACACTTTGCTTGCCTAAAGAAGAGGAGAGAGAAGATGAGCAGCGTCAAAAGTGAAAACAAAGAGTGGTGCTGTCCGGGAAAATGAGGGGGCAAATCTTCACTACAATGTGTATAGGGAGGGAAATCTTGTGAATTCTTCACTAAGGTTGCATTTGGTAAGGTGTAAATAGGTGAGATATACCATTTTTCTCAGTGTTAATAACAGGTTTGGTAGAGTGTAGTACATATCTCCGACCCGGTGAACAGTTCCGGGTCGGTAGTTGTTCTACCTATTTTAATTCCGATTTTTCACTGTTGAATGCGTAGTACAAATCATGGGGTGGAGGTGAGATTTGTAATATTTTTCTAATAGTAACTAGTACAAATCCAGCCACGCTTCAGCCGCCGGAGATCCCAAACCACGGAGCCGTCGCAGCCCAGCTCCATGTCCACCGCTTCACACCCGCCTGTCCACTGCCCAACTGCCAGAAATTGAAGCCTGCGACCATTCCTTCTCGCCGGAGTCGAAGAAGATGAAGCTAATTCGCGTGGAAAACGAGTCGAGTCACCACACCAACAGCCCTGCTCCCAGTCTTATTTTCGCCTGAAATTGGCCGCCATCAATTTTTGTTCAACAATTCGCCTGAGGAAGATGAAATTGGCCGCCATCAATTCGCCTGAGGAAGAAGATGAAAATCTTTGAATTCATCAATTTTTGTTCAACACACATTTTTAATCACATTTTGGTAAATATTCAAAAGAATGTGATTGAATCTAATTAAGTTTTTTATGCAATTCTTGTTGAGAAATTTAGAATTGGGAATTGTTTCTGAAATTGGAAACTGGAAATTGGACATAATTTCTATAATTTTTTGTGAGGAGGATGCACTTAAGATGTTTGATGAAATATTTGAGAAGAATTTATACATATAAATATGTGGGCATATTTGTATTTTACTTTGTGGGCCTTATTAGTCATTGAAAATATTTTTTTGCTCAATATTAACACATATATTTTCTACCAAACACTAAAAAAAATAATTAGATCATTAAAAATAAATATTAAATTATACCAACTACACCCTACCAAATAAAAATACAAAAATAATTTATTTTTAAATATTTACTACCAAACACTAAGATTTAATACAAATCTCACACTTAATAATTGCAATCTCACCACTACGTACTAATTTTCTACATACTACCAAACGGAGCCTAATAATAATAAATGGACAAGTGTAAAAAATATTTGAATTGGATTCCTGAAACTTGGCAGCAGCTGATAGGCTGCATCCTCCTTTTATATATTGGATTTAAATTCTTAAAAAAGATTAAAAAAAAATTCGGAAAAACAAAAAATACACTATTACAAATAACTGGGCCTTTATAAAAGTTAACAAAGCCCACAGTAGTAGTACTATCATTTTTGTAACCTCCCATGTTACTCACACTAGCAAAAAAAAAAAAAAAATACTACTAAATACACTACCTCTAGAAATAAATTCGACTTTTGAACTTTTATGAAACTTTTGGAAAGAAAATTCAAATTTATTTTTGCATTTTCACCATGTTAAAAAAATCAAATAATTACAAATAAAAGATACTTCCTCCATCCACAATAAATAGTCCACATTATCTTATACGGTCGTCCACAATATATAATCAATTTTTCTTAAATAGAGACAATTATAATTATTAATTTTATATTTTATTATAATACATTTACTTTTACACATTATATCACACCAATACATTTATTTTTATATATTATATCATATTAATACACTTATTTTATAATAATTGTGCATAATAAAATTAATTAGACAAAAACTTGTATGAGTCCGAGTTCACGGTGAAGTCGAGTTTTCAATTATCACTGTCATATATACATACTATCATTGTTATGTATATTCACTATCATTGTTATACATATACACTATCATTATTAAAAAATTAAGTATATTTTTATAACAGTGATAATATATAAGAATAAAAATAATAATAATTACATATAAGAGTGACATGAACTCGAATTCACTAAAAAAACCTACTCAATTAATTAATTTATCACGAACTAGAGAGTATTATATTCATTTAGATGATGTGTTTAGTGCTAGTAACCTGGTCCTTTTGTAAGGGCTCACTTAACGAGGCCGGACTGGGGCACAGAGGCATTACACGTGTCAGCAAATAAAAAAACGTATAGGGTTGGTTTGGTCATTTTGCAAGAAACTTAAACGCCAATAATGGCCCCTTTCTGAAAAAGAAAATAAAAAAATAAAAAAAGGCTTCGTCTATATTTTCTTCTAGTCGAGGGAAGTGGAAAGACAAGCAAGCAAGCAACCAACTGCCATCTTGCACAAACCAAAAGGCGGTTTTCTTCACGAGCGCTCTCCATATTCACGTATAAAGTAGTATATATATAAACTCTCTAGATGAATTGATGATGCATCACCACCACTTTATAATTTAAGGTGTTGCAATAAAGTGACGCACTGCGATCATGGAAATTTATGGCCAAATAATTGGTGGTCATGAGGTGTTGTTATATGGGTAAGTGAGTTCTTCACGAGGGCATGCGCCCAACCATCTCTATCTCCTTTCACCTGAACCTATCTATGCCTTCCGTGATTCAATTCACGCCACGTTAGCTTCTTTTTTAGGGGGAAATTTTTTTTATTTAGGGGGGGTTTTTTGTGTGGTGGATGGATAGACCGCCGGTGACGGGTGGGCCGCCTGGGATGGACATGCCTATTCTGCACGACAGCGATAGGTATGAGCTCGTTAGGGATATCGGATCGGGTAATTTCGGGGTGGCCCGACTCATGAGGGATCGGCAAACGAATGAGCTTGTTGCTGTTAAGTACATCGAGAGGGGTGAGAAGGTAAATTTGTTGATCAAGGGTTGTGTTGTGTTGTGTTGTGTTGTGTGTGATGATCTTTGGTTTGATTTGAGCTTGTGTTGTGTGACAGATCGATGAAAATGTGCAGCGAGAAATCATTAACCACAGGTCTCTGAGGCATCCTAATATTGTGAGGTTTAAAGAGGTAAACCTGTTGCAAAGCCCAGCCCGTTGGGTGTGAGTTGAAGCTTAACAGTGAGTGATTTGGTTGCAGGTGATACTGACACCAACTCATCTGGCTATTGTTATGGAATACGCGTCTGGAGGAGAGCTGTTTGAGCGGATTTGCAATGCAGGGCGATTCAGTGAGGATGAGGTAAAAAACTCTCTTGGCATTCCTATTTTTGGTCTCAATTTAAAGCCCTAATCATCGGCTCTATGTTTTTTTTTTTTTTTTTTTTCTAGGCAAGGTTTTTCTTCCAGCAACTCATATCAGGGGTCAGCTACTGCCATGCTATGGTACTTAATCAAAATCTCTCTTTCTCTTATAGCCATTGTGATTAGAGCTGAATTTGTGTAAATTTATGAAGCAAATATGCCACCGTGATTTGAAATTGGAGAACACGTTACTGGATGGAAGCCCAGCTCCTCGGCTCAAAATATGTGATTTTGGGTATTCAAAGGTATGCATATATCTTCCTGTGCTTGTTTTATCGTGTAGGCTAATGTTGTTGTGCTTATTTTTCTTTAGTAAAAATAAAATTTCACCACGAGTATACAATCATACATGTAAATTAACTTTGGTGACGATGATGGAAAAGTTATCACACCATAAGAACTTGTCTAACGACTGAGCTGCCCTTTTTGCAGTCGTCAGTGCTTCATTCACAGCCAAAGTCAACGGTCGGTACCCCTGCATATATTGCCCCTGAAGTCTTGCTTAAAAAGGAATATGATGGAAAGGTATGATCTCTTCACATTATTTCATCGGCTATTAGCTCAGCTGCGTATTATCAGGAGCCTGAAATTTTCTTATTTTATCAATATTTATTTTATGCCTCAAAATGCGTGTTTGATGATCAAGATCAGGATAAAGGTAGCCAGCGGGGAAACATTACACATTAAGATTTCAGCTGATTATGACCCTTAGATGAATTTAAATCTATATATATCTTACTCACTTAACAACTAACACCAAACAAGAGTCTATAATTGGAAAGTTGTTGACTAATTAGTGCAATAAATAAAAGAGTTGTAGGTAAAGAGTAGTTCCCGAAATGTCCAGAGATGGGTGTAATAGACCAACTTAGATTCCCAAAGTAGAAATAAAATTTAGAGTATTTAATGTCGAGGCAGAGGGGGTAGGTTGTGGTCAAACATGTCCACCTTCAGCTGCGGATTAATTGGTATTTGACTTCTTGCAACTGTTTTGAACCAACTAGAGATCTGCTAGTTCTAGCTAGAGCTAATTCCTAAAGGATAAGGTATTCATGTGGTAAACTAGCTAATATTGAATAATCATTGATAGTATACATCATGTAATAATAGTCTCAGCATTTTAGTTTTCCAATCATTTCACTTTGGCATGTCTTCCCATATAGGGTCGTCAACAGAATGGGTCACTCCCCACAAAGCAAAAGGGAAAAATTTCTTTCACATCCCCATCCACACAGAGAATTCCATCCCCCGTTTTGCTATATATATATATATATATATATATATATTTTGTATTTTTTAATTACATTACGCCAACAGGCCCAGGGGATGATTATTCTCCATTCCCTTCCCTTCATGAACAAATTCGGTAACTCCCCCTCCTGTTGTTGAGCCTATTCCCATAAAAACATTAGAGGGTTTGTTCTGGTACCAAATTAGGATAAACCATGATGCCTTGAATTGAGAATTAATATTGTGAATAATATATTCTTTGAGGTGAGTTGCATAATCATCCAAAATAAAATTTTCAAAAATCAGGCTCCATATTTTCTAGGACCAACTAAATTATAGATTATGTGAGATAAACTGTGTTTTTGATTCGCTGAGTGGGATCGTGAAATAATACCACCCCAATCATACCTAAACAAACATAGCCTAAAAGTATATCTGCACCTTGGAGCAAAAAATAAGGTGATTCTTAAGGTACCATGAGATTTTCACTGACCAATGTTATATGTCCTATGTGATGTGTAGATTGCGGATGTATGGTCGTGTGGAGTAACTTTATATGTGATGTTAGTGGGTGCTTATCCTTTTGAGGACCCTGAAGAACCCAAAAACTTCAGAAAAACGATACAGGTACTTGTGCTGTATCCTAATTTCATACATTTTTTCATATCTTCTACTTACTTTAAATATTGTCATGCATGTAGCGCATCTTAAATGTCCAGTACTCGATCCCAGATTATGTGCATATATCTCCAGAGTGTCGTCATTTAATCTCAAGGATATTTGTGGCAGACCCTGCAAAGGTCGGTTACTAAGCTTTATATCAATCTATTGCTGTCTTGCTGATAGAGCACTTTTCCTGTTGTTTGGATCCAAGACAGTTAACATATTGTATTACATATGACAGAGAATTTCAATCCCCGAAATAAAGAATCATGAATGGTTTCTGAAGAACCTTCCTGTGGATTTAATGGATGAAGGCAAAGCAAACAATCAGTTTGAAGAGCCAGATCAACCCATGCAGAGCAACGATGAAATCATGCAAATAATAACTGAGGCTACTATTCCACCTGCTGGAACTAACAACCTAAATCAGTACCTCACAGGTTGTCTGGACATCGATGATGACATGGACGAAGATCTTGAGAGCGATCCTGACCTCGACCTTGATAGCAGTGGAGAAATTGTGTATGCAATGTGATACTACTGAAGGCCTCTTGCATTTCCAACTTCATTCCTCTTTGGGACTGAAATCAGAAGAAAAAACACTTTTCAGTTGTTATTTGTATAATAGCACTCTCTAGTTTGATTTCTATATCAACTGTTCATTTCCTACTTGTTTACTCTTTTGCTTGAATTATTCATAATATATTTGTCGTCGAATTTTCCGCAAGCATTTCTCGTTGAATTATTTGTGGTCGAATGCATGATAGTCGTATGATGACCCGGCATAATTTTGATCCAAGAAGAAAATAAACATTTATCACCAGTCACTTGGCAAATATATGCAGACGACAACATGTAAGTAGTGATTAGTGAACTTCAAAATAAACTCCATTTTAAAGATGTATTCTCCTCTCCTATATTTCTTTTCCACATGAATTTAAAAAAAAAAAAAAAGTAAAAATGTCACGGAATAATATGGTGTCCACTAGAAAATATAATGTTGTTTATAAGTGATAATAAAATATATATTTTGCATGTGGACAAAAATGAAAAATAGAAATAAACATCGGGGATACAGTAGTATTAAAAATCAAGGTGGTTCTGGATGCACATAATCTAATTAAAATAATATGATGCAGTTTCTGATTTGAACCTGCATTCTGAAAGAGAGTGATTTTTGAATTCATATATCGAACTTGGCTAATAAACTTTTAAATCCATTACGCAAATTCTACTGGTTAAGATTAAAATGTTATTTCTGTTGAATTATGTTATATAATTTAAATTGATAATGTGACATTCTTTAGATTAAATTTACTATTGCTCGACCCGTCCAGTAAAAATGTGCACATTCTTTTGCATGAATGCAATATGTCGGAGGATATGTTTTAGTATTGTGAGATTCATTTATGAAAAAAGTAAATATTTTTGGAAAATGTATATAATGAGCTTTAAAAAAATATTCACTTTATTCATAAACAAACCTTACAATACCCCAAAATATCCTCTGACATATTACATTAAACGACGTGCAAAAAAGAGTACAAATTTAATGGACAGAGGGAGTATTACTTATAAGGTTTGAAATTTCGCGAAAGAAATTTCGGAAATTTGAGGGTACCGATATGGAAATTCACTTGAACGATTATTTTTCCAAAATTTCGGGAAAATATCGAAAATTTCGGTTACTATATCGATATTGTTCCAGTGTAATTCAAAATGTGCAGATTATCGAGAAATATCGTGGAAATTTCGGTAATTTATCGGTCAAAATTTCGGGAAATTTCGGGAAATAAATTTTTTTTTTTTTCAATTCTCAATCCTCGGGATTTGGTACCATTATTGCTTGGACCAAGATGGTCTTTCTTCTTTTACATTTGAGGCTCATAGGACATCATTTTGTTATTAGCTGTGTAATATTCAATAATTATGAACAATTGTTGTATCGTTTTATATTTCTTACGTATGTTTTCTTGATATGTTTGTTATAAGATTCTCATTTTATTGAGATTTTAAGTTCAATTAATGTATTAAGACTAGTAATAATATTGCCTAAAATTTCATGTTAAATTTTCATAATTTTAATGAAATTTCCGTGAATTTTCTTTTTTTTACCGATATCGATATTCGATATCGATATTTCCACCGATATATCCATAAATTCAGGGTATCGATATTTCCGTCGATACCGATATTTTCATCCTTGCTTATGCATTTAACTAGTGGAACTTGAATTAACGTTCTCTTACGTAATTATATTAAATCATTGTATATGTTTGTTTAGGGTGAGAGAACATACATTTGATTTATAAAATTTATAATATATTTTTAGATAGTATATATTATAAAAAATAAATAAACAAGTGTATTCTTAACGAATCACACCCTAATATTTATTTTTTTTAAATAAGTATACCCGAAATCGTATCGTATCGCCCACATACTCGTGTTCCCATACCCGTGCAACATAGGTTATGATAACTCAAGATTGACAAATGAGGTGCATCACAAGTACCATTTCAAGGGAACAAAGGAACGGAAAGGAGGCCCGTGTTTTCAGGAATTCCCATCATCAGGTTCAGATTTTGTAATGCTTGCCCAGAAGCTCCTTTAACAAGATTATCAATCTGCAGGTAATGTCTCAGAGTTGGATTTTAGCAACAGGTTTCCAGAGGAATAATTATTTTGTTGTGTGTGGGGACTTACTACAGAGATTATTATTGCTCTTCCAGGGATCCGATCAGGAAACACGTTCATCAAGCAATAATTGGATCCTCTAACATGTCGAGTATGAGGGATTTCGTTCTTCTTTAACATGATGACAAATTCTTCTTTCTGCAGAAATACAAGTTCATTACCCTATTGAGTTGCTGCTGCACTCTCTTTCAAGAAAAAATTGTACACGAGGCCCTTTGAAAAGTAACTAAAATTTGTATGCTTACCAGCATCAAAGAGAGAAGTTGATCATATCTGTGTCATTTTCTTTACTTTTGATTTGTTATTACTAATATTTAAAGCACTGATTGTTAAACGGCTCAAGATGAAAGAGCGTCCATTGCATTTAAGCAATAATATCACATAATCACATTTAGCCAGGTTTAAACATAAATCTCAGCCATTTACAAACAAGTTACAGGTATGTCTAATACATTTTCGACCTGTAAAAGACTCTCGTTAGCATCAGTCTTGACATTGATAAAAGGGGCGATAAGAAAACGAGATGGTTTTTTTCATGATGTACCTAATAATGCAACTAATAGGCAAGTAATACTAGCCAAAAGAATCGGTCATTTACCTCGTAAAAGTTGCTTAGATGCTGATATAGATCCTCAACTGACGCTCCAGGGGCCATCTCCACATATATAGTGGATTGCATGCCACGGCTCTTGAATATGATAGGTTTGAGATTAGAGAGAGATAATTCACCAAATTTCATAAATGTGAGAGCAATTATTACCATTGGCATTAGATGTGGGGTGAAGCTGACAGTAACTTCCGAGTTTGCAGCCTCTGATAATCCTTGTTCAATTTCCGGCACTGGAACACACCATTAGAAATCAAGTTACTCTTCCTAGTTCGAAAGAAAAATATCATAACATGCTTTGGCCATAATTGCATGCCAACAAGAGAAAGCAAACAGACATAAATAACATAAACATGCACATGTATTTAAAAAAAGAAGTAATATTGTGCTGTCAGAAGGCATGAAATATTCAATACTAACCATGGCGATGCTTGGTAACTCCATAAGAATGTATTCCTTCTGCTATTTCAGTGTACAAATTAGCCTCCTTAGCTCCACGTCCTGCATGTAAACAAGAATTGGAAGTTAATAAGTTGCTATCAGTAACAGAGCTGCTTGTTTTACAAAAGGCAATAACATTAGGCATAACCTGCTCCACTAACACCAGATTTTGAGTCAATAATGATGTTCTTAACTTCAACGAGATGGGCCTGCAAGCATATGAAAGTGAGTCACACCTGAGTGCTAAATATATCCTTGTCTATACTGCAGAATTCAGCATATATGCAAAAGGTACCTAATATTTTCCCTCATCAAACACCATCAACATTTTAATATTTGATAGAACAACATATGAGAAACCGACTCTAAAGAATTAAAAGAGCTGGAGAGTATTCTGAAAGGCTAGTTCTATGAGATCGAGTATGGAATTCTGTATTCGAAAACCCAAACTTGTGTTTGCAAAACCATGAGATGAGAAAAGACAATTAGATAGAGTGCCACAGAAAGTGGCAAGGAAATATTTCTATAAATGATGATAGAAAACAAGCCAACCTAAGCACCTAAAAAATATTTAGAAATTGAGCAAACCTCTGCTACAATTATTGTTCTCAACAAGTATACTATATTTATTTTTGTTAATTTGGGCAGATTGGGCCACATAATTTCTGTGGACAGTCTAACCTCTGCTATAATTATTGTTCTCAACAAGTATACAATATATATTTTTGTTAATTTGGGCAGATTGGGCCTCGTAAATTTGATTTCTGTGGACAGTCTATTTCTCTAAAATTTGCTTCATACATGATAAATATTATTAACTATCCACTGCTTGAAACGCATTGAATGTATTCCTCAATACATCTACAGACATTTTAAGGGTAAAAAGAAAAAAAGAATAACCTTTATCAAGGGGATAAGAGGGAGCTGAATAGAAGTTGGATAACAGCCAGGATTTGCAATTAAGCGTGCACTTTGGATCTCTGATCTAGATACCTCTGTCAAGCCATACACAGCTTCCTTCTACATTCACCAGGAACTAAAAGGATTAGTTGCAAAAAGAAATTGGTATAGCATTATAAATAGCGTCCAAATAATGCATCTAGTAGATCATAAATCAAACCTGTAACTCTTGAGCCCTATGAGGCTGACCATACCATTCTTCATATTCACTAACATCTCGCAGCCGAAAGTCCTGCATAAGCATCATGTAAGGTGAATAGTAAACGAAAGAATGGACCTACTATAGATTTAGGAAATACCGCAGATAGATCAACTATCTTCAAACTATTGGGGAGGGCATTGATAATTTCCTGCCAACAAGAAGAATTATATTACTACAAATTCTAGATAGCAAATAGCCATGACTTTCCATGATAAATCTGAAAATTGCGGTAAGGCAAAATGGAAAACAATTACAGACATGAACATCATTTCAACTTAATCTGCAGTGTGGTAGTTTGTGAAGAATAGTCTGAAGTACCTGAGTCGTTCCATGAGGCAAGCAACAGAACACGGCATCTACCTTGGAAAAATCTGCATCCTTGATAGCAACTAGATCAGGCAAATCCTGAAGAATCACATGCAATGAAAAAGTTGAGGAATAACTAGACAATAATACAGAAAAAGTGATCAAATTTGGACACTGTAAAACTTTTTATTAAACTTAAAATATTTGAACATGCAGGATTTGAAGTGCCAGACAATGAACAGAACCAGTGTGATTGTCATTCACCATCACCAACCATTACATACTTGGGTAACTAAATGAGGAAACACTGATCCAATCGATTGGCCAGCTTTTCTATCTGCTGTCATCAGTGTTATTTGATAATTAGGATGATTTGCAAGAAGCCTAATTATCTGCATCAAGAAAAGCAAAAGAGCTAAATTTCATCAAAAGAAAAATATTCAAGTTGTTTATCAACAACGAAAAACATCAGAAGACAGGGCTTTATAATAAACAAATACAAAATACAATATGCGTTCAAATGAAATCATACCTCAGAGCCAGTGTAACAACTGGCCCCAAGCACTCCAGTTCGGAACTTTTCGAATTTCTGGCCCACCATTTCTTCAGTGTGTAAGCTCTGTGATGAAGACATGGCACTAACATGAAGTTTCTTAAATTTCAAATTCGTGAATTCATCCTGCAGAAAGTAATTAATTACTCACATTTTCCATCATCGTCCCACGACCCATATGATAAAATCTCAAACTTCACAAGTTCAACAGGTTTGAAAGCAGCAAGTAGCATTAATCATCAATATCCCCCCAAAAGTCGTGCATTTGTGAGTATTTACCTGGCATTTAACAAAGCAGGCTCGACCAATGCAGACTGTATTCAAAGAGGATAAAGAACACATTTCTTCACTCTATTCTGTCTACAGAAATATCTGAAATAAAAGTATAATCAGATTAAAACTGAGTTGAAGCAATAGAGGGGCTTGCACTGAAGCTGTTGAATGCAAATGGGAGTTTCCTCGAGGATCAATCGCCAATCGCTCGAGTGATGACAAATTAGGTCGCAGTTCAAATTCGACAACCGGAGAACAAAACCAGCCGCGACTATTTTTTACACGACAGGAACATGACATATACAATAATTATTTCAATTTCAATTTCAATTTCAATTTCAATTTCAATTTCTGATATGATTGGGTTTTACTTCTCGTTAAATAGGCAAAATTTTACAGTGATGATGAGAGATAGTATTGTGCAACTGATTCACTTGTAGGTAGTGCTTTATATCAATTTTCTCACTTGGAATGTCTGAAGGCATGTTTTTAGTCACTACACAATTGCTTAGTACTTTTATATTTAAAAAAAAAAATCATTTTTAATGATAAAAATAGAGATTTATTATTTGTCAGCTTATTGCTATTTTTTACTTTGATGCTAAATTTAAATTTAATCATGTTGTTATTGAATGAAAATGTGTTTTAAACTGTTACCCATTACTTAGTTGTAACCGTATTATATTTCAGATATGTATTAATGCATTATGCACTCAACGTGTATATTATTTAAATAATATTAATTATATTTTATTGAAATGTTTCAATATTACTTATATACTCAGACATTTGATTTGTGGAAACACTTGTAGAAAGATTTATTCAAAAAGTAATATTCTCTTAATTTGTGTGCAAGAGAGTGAGAAATAAGTATTTAGAAACACATTTGATGCACAAAAAAGCTTACTCTCATACTAGAGGAAATTGAGCTAATCGCAAAGCCGACTACAACACAGCAGGTAAAAAAGCCGTAGAGAAAGCAAAGCCATTGCGTGAGATTGTTTACATGGTTTAAGAGTTAATTTGCTTTAAGCAACATTGATTTCCTAATTATTAACATCAGATATTAATATGGAATTGAATTGGAATCAATCTTCATTTCCTGTAATTTGTGCGTGAAATTGTACATCAGCTCAGTACATATGGCATAATAATAATAATATTCTGGTTTAAAGGCATTTACAGAAGAGATCATGCTATCTCTTGTGAGTGGAGAAAAAAATGAATATATACAGATGATACATTTACTTACAGAACACACACACACACACAAATTTGTTAATCTGCTAGCAAAATGCTAACTCTGAGCATCCATCATCGATCAAAAGAAGAAAGATATGGAGTTGGAGACAGTCGATTTCGATCGGTGCAGTTTTCTCCCGCACTTGAGGAGCAAGCTGTCGATGAACTTTGTGGCTTGAATTCAGACAATCTGATTCTCTCATCTGATATTCGGTTCTGGGAAATACAAGAAAAACATGTAAACATACAAGACTGGTAATGAAGAAAAACAAAAATTCCAGGAATTAATGAAGAACTCTCAGAGATATATAACCTTGAGTTTAACATCCTCAAGTTCCATTTCAAGAGAAACGATCCTATTCTTCAGTTGCTCAAGTGCTTCTTCAGCCACAGATAGACTTATCTCAGATGCTGATCTTGTTATTCCACCAGCCTGTTATTTTGAAATCATCGAGACACAAGGTAAACTGCAATGCTAAATTTTGATTGACTGGAAAGATTTAGAATATCTGATAATGAATGAAGCATTCTAACCCGTAATACGGTAGTACATAGGCCTAACAACTTCTGAGCTAATTGAAGCCTCTCCTCTTCAGTTTCCTGTTTCAGATAAGAACTCCTATTTAGTGGCTATTTACGTGGCAATGTGATTGCTTTGTGAGAAAATAAAATTTTCTCCTATACACTTACCTTCAACTTCTTGTCGAGCTGTTGCTCTGCATCAAAATTAATGTAGGGGTTTCTACCATTTGCTAAACGGAACTGGGCCAGCTCTTCTTTGACACGTGAAAGAATAGCCTCTGTTTTATGCAACTTATTGCTAAGGTCTTCATTTTGACTCCTCAATGAATTATTTTCTTCCTGTGATTAAAGGGATTCCTTGAGATATTCTAAGAAAACCGAGTTGTACACAAAATTACTGTAGATATCAAGGGATAAAGATTTTTGTAGCAGTTTCTTGCCTTTATTTTAGCATGATGATGAATACGCTGTTGGATATTCTGTTGACCAGACAACTTCTTTACCGCAACTTCCAGTTGCATCACCTTCTTCTTGTGATTAGCATTCTCCACCTGACAAATTGCATTAAATAAAATAATAAGTAATAAAGTCCTTTTTGTGTACCATTGAAGGCAGTGCTATAAACCCTGTTTCTACCTTCATTATCTCACTCTCTGTTGCAAGCAATTGATGTTGCTGCCTAAGATTTTCTAAAGCAACATGGGCAGCCATCAATTCAGCCTGTTTTCTCTCTATCTCCTCCAGCCATCTAAAAGTGGAGCTAATTTGAGTCGGGAATTAATCTAGAAGAAACATATACTGTAAACATCAAAGTGATTAAATATGTTACCCATTCCTCTCTTTAACAAACTCATTTATCTGCTCCTTCAAATTATCCACTTCCTGATCCTGGAACAAAACTCCCCACATATTCCATATTCAATAACCAGTTCATTATTTTAGCTGCAGAAGCTAACTTGAGAAAAAGGTTTACCTTGACTTCAGTTTCAACATTATGCTGCTGAGCCTCCTCTATTAATGAATGCAGATGCTTATTATCCATCAGGTTCTAGCAATGACAGAGAAAATTGAAGTTGAGGATGGCATTATATGAAAACTCTCACTCACACACACTAATTGTGAAATAAATGTAAATTTACCACATAATTCTTCATATTCAATTTTACACCTAGCAAATCCCGAATCACATCGTGAGTCATGCTTTCAGTGGCAGCCAGTCTTGCCTTGAGCAGGAATATCTGCAAGAGAAAGAAATAGTTGGGATAAAATATTCAGTTTATTTGTCAGCGTTTGGGGTTTGAAACCTTTGCTAGCATGTAATAAGCCTACCTCTTTTTGCCTACTTGCAGCCAGAGCCTCAAGTTCTTCTATCCGTTCTCTTCCAGCAGTAAGCTCTTCATCCCGTTCAGATTTAATCTGTTGAACTAAGCCCAATCCTATGCATTTAAAAGGGGACCCTGAACCTTTGGGTTTTGAAGCATTTCTTTCCAATTTGTTTGATGATGAATTTGCGCTATGAGGAGCTGGAGCTTCACATTTAACTTGTTCTACCATAGCTTCCAATGCCTTGAACTGGTAGAGCAACTATGATTAATTTTATCTTGTTTAACAATCCTTTCTTTTTATTTACAGAAACATCATTTGTATTTAAAATCAATGCACACCTTTTGCTTGTATTCGTTAGACTGTGCCTCCGCATGCAAATTTATTTCAGAAATATGTGCTTTACATTGAGATATCTGTTGAGGAAAAGTACAACTGCATTATATTAGAATATTATGAGTTAAAGCTAATTATTCAATCTAAAATTTTAAGGGTATGTTTGTTTTAGGACTAGCACGGATGGATGTAGGACTTTGCAATCACGTCTCTACACGAGTTTGGGATGTAACATCCGGATTTCACATCTCAAACTCAATCCACACCTAAAAATACCTATTAAACCTATTATTACTCTTCCAACACAACACTCATAAAATACCTATTATACCTATTATTATACCTATAAAATCAATCATTATCACACTTTGATTTGACATAAAGTAACATCCTACCCTACTAAAATCCCAAAACAAACACACACTTTTACTATTCAACAAGGTTTTCACATCTCAGGATTTCAAAGTCATGACTTCCCACGACCCCCTTAATCCCAAAACAAGCGTACCCTAAGGGAAAAAAAATCATATAATTGCTATAGAACCTCGGCATCTCTGGTAGCAATTTCTTTTTCAAGAAGTTGTACCCTTTGAAGTGCCTCTTTAAGTCTCTTCTCTTTTTCCTCCAGACACCTGAATACAAATACTACTTCCAACATTAATAGTTGATTACGAGTGGTTGTTTTCAAAAGACGTGAGAACTAATGAATAAAAATTCCATGACCGACCTTTTTACATCAGAGTCACTGTTCTGGACTTTGTGCATTTGGTCTTTAACACCAAGAAGCTCAAGTTCAATGTCCACTCTTTGCAATCTCTGCCTCTCAGCTTCTTCTTTGACAATGTCAACCTTATGAAATAATGATCAGTGTTAAAACTTGATAATATATACTCCCTTCATCCAGTCATAAGTTACTCAATTGCTTTTTGAACAGGTTTTAAGTAATGTAGTATTAAATGTGTTGAGATTTGAAAGAAAAGATAAAAGGTAGAAAGAGAGAGAAGGTGGAGCAAGACGTGGGGACACACTTTGCCAAATATGGAAATGAGTAACTTATGTTATGGATGCCCATTTTTGCAAAATGGGTAGTACAATTTTGATGTAAGGCACTTAAATGGCATACCTTTTTTTCAAGTACAGTAATAGTGTATTCTAGCTCTTCAATGGACCGTTCTAATAGTTTCACTTCTTCCTCCTTTTCCTCAGCACGGACTTTCTGTTGTTCAGCTATCTGGCATAACCAAGAAACATATCAGGAAGATTGCATGATACCAAATGAAAACAAACGAGGAGGGAGAGAGAGAGAGAGAGAGAGAGTCACCTCTTGTGTCTCAATAGCTATTCCTTCATTTACTTCTGCAAGAGCTCGTGCCATCTCAAGATCTTTCATTAAAATAAGAACTTTACCATCTAACTCATCCCTCTGGCATGTGACAGTCGCCAAATTGATCTTCAATGATTCAGTTGTTTTATTCATTTGCGCAAAAGCCACTTCCATTTCAGCAACTTGCATCTCTAAGTTTTCCAAGTTAGTCCTCATCACTACCAATTCCTTCTCCTTGGTATTTATTGTGTCCAAGGCTTCTTTAGAACCAGCCAAGAGCTCTGCATTCTTGTTGGATAGTGAGTTTATCATCTCATTATCATTTGCAACTGCCAGTTCAAGAGCAGATATTTTTTCAATCTTTTCCTGGAGTTGAGCTTCAAGTATATGCCCTTCAGCTACAGCTTTGTCCAGTTCAAGCGACTTTGATTCAAAATCTGTTTCCAGTGACCTAAAAGAAGAAATCAGATCTTCCATTTTATCCTTCTGGTCCTTACTGCTTGATGCAGACTGTTGCAGCAAACTCAAATCAAACGACAACCCATCAAGAATATCATCCTTTCTTGACAACTCCTCTTGAAGTGAGAGAATTTCAGAATCCAACTGCATAGCAAGATTCCCAACAAATTCAAACTGCTCCAAGAATTTGTCTGCCTTTTTCATTTCATTGACCATCTTCTGCATCCTATCATCCACCCCAATGAATTTTTCCTCAACCAGATTTTGCATATTGCAGCTTACTTTACTGATATTTTCAAACAAATCAGCATTCTTCATCATTTTCAAATTCATTGAATTGAGGTATTCAGACTCATTGGCATTTTTGAGTCTCAACTCATTTTTCAACAGAACAATCTCTTCTTTCAAAGCCTTGACATGTTCAAGTTGATTTTCTAACTCGGGGATTATTAAGCACAAATCATCTTTGACAACAGATTGAGAGAGCTCAAGGTTTTTTATTTCCTCCCTTGCCAGGCTTAGGTCTTCCTCTAACTTGGCAGTGGATTTTTCAAACTCAGAACCAATATCCTTCAACCTTTTCTCCTCCAACTCCAGAAGAATTGCATCATATTCAGCCTTACAGTTGTTTAGATGAAGATGCAGGGTTTCATTCTCTTTCTCAAGGCTGCATATTCTTTCAAGTTCATTATCTTTTGTTTCCAGCTCAATTTGGAGTCTATGTGTCTCTGTTTCTAGCAGGCGAATGCCATTCTGCAACTCAGTGATATAACTTGAATGAGTTTGAAGAGCAGACTCCTTCATATTTAAGACTTCTACTAATTTTTCTTGCCTAGTTTCCTCCTCAAGCAATACTAATTCAGTGGAAGCAGCATCAATGCTCTTAAACACCATATCCTTCTTGACATTTTCTAAGACTTCAAAGGCAATGATACAACTGTTTTCCAAATCAGCTTTCAGAAGACACATCTGCTTTAACTCGGATGAAAGGATTAACAATTCAAAATCTTTTGCAGCTAACTCCGTGGTGAGCTTCTCTTCCTGATATTGAAATAATTCATCTTTCTCCATCAGTAATTTTTCTTGATCCAGGATTGTTTCTAACGTGTGTTTGTTACTGAGATCAATCTCCTTCATTACCATGGCCAATTCAGATCCTATATCGTTTGACCTTTGCAGCATAACCTCTTCTTGATACTGTAGATCTTGTATCTTCTTTTCAAACACAGTAAGCTTAAGGGTGACGTCCCCTGCCTCATCAACTTTACTTGATATGCGATCAAAACCCTTCTTGATATCTGCCAACAACTTGCTTTTGAGGATACTGCACATCTCAAGCTCTTTTCTTGATTTAAGATTGTGCTCCCGAAGATTGGATATAATTGCGTTTGACTCGCATATACCATGATGCAGAAGACCATTTTCTGCATTGAGTCCATTTGCAGTTTCTAAGAGAATTCCCATGTGACAGAGATGCAACACTGACACAGCACAGTCCTTGACAATAATCTCTGACCAAACATCCTCTAGTGATTTCCTAATCAATTCAGTAGATTCATGAATGTGGGACTTCAAGCTTTGGAAATCAGATGCTACAGACATCCATTCTTCCATCGAAGTGGTCTGGATATCTGAAATGACATCCTCTAGTTCCAACAGCATCTTTTTCATGATGACAAAATCAGAATTACACTGTTGCTCCAGTTTCATATAATTCTGGTCTTTCAGATTACTGGAGACTCTCAAACTTTGCATTTCTTCCATGAGAATATCCCTCTCACTGATCCACTTGTTTTCCTTTACTTTTGATTCATGAGCATTATGCTTTAAAGCTTCATTAGCTATCACCAATTCATTTATAATTATATCAGCTTCTTTCATTGTATCCTGAACCTCCAAAAATTTCTCAAGAATACATGACGCTTCAATGGTTTTCTGTGCAGCAATAACTTTAGCATCTTCAAGTTCAGCTTCCAACAACTGAAGAAAAGGGATAAGGGAGAGAATTCAAAACACTGTAGGTTGACAAAATACATGGAATTCATGGCATGATTAAACGTTAAAAGAGCAGCTAAAATAAATTAAAATTCATGGTTCAATGCTTGGAAAAATAATGCGAAAATTAGTGCTACCTCTTTTTGCTGGAAGCAGGAACTGAAAGATTCATGAACTCTTTCTTCCATTCTCCCAATCTTATCATTCATAGCATCAAACTGGATCTCTAATTGACCTTCAAAATTATCTATACTGTCGTGCAGAAGAACTGCCTGATTTATCAAGGACTCGATGATCTTCCGTCCACTCCTCTCAGATGCCAAAATATCATCCTTTTCAGATCGCAAAGTATCCATCTGAGCTTGCAATTCTTGTAAGCTTTCGAGGGCACATTCTATTTCCTTTTTTAGGAGAATAATGGCAGCATCCCTATTGTTTTCACTCTTCAAAATACTTTCAGACACCAAATTGTTGTCATTAATGTTGCTTTTTTTCACAGTGGCATCGAGGTTAGAATGTGTTGAAGTCTCAGTTCCCACATCCCCAATATTACATGAGGCTACAGCATTGAAGTTCCCTACTGTCCTGGTACCTGTCTGCAAAAATATTATAGTAAGTCAAACATTAAAAATGGAAGCTAAAACCAATATCTGGCTACACTTACCCATGATTTACTTTCATCATTCATGCATAGCTTTAGTGCACAGACCCCGGACTGTAGCCCCTGAAGCTGTTCCCTGGTTTCTAAAATTCCATTTTGTTCATTCTTTTCAAGCTTTGTCTCAAGAGCTTCCCTATGTCGTTGTTCCTCAGATAGTTGCAGGCTCAGTTGAGCACAATATTCTTCAGATGCTTCAACTTTCTTATGCAGAGATTGAATCTCTTTGCCTGCTTCATCTATTATTGAAGCCTGATTGTAGAGATTGATATCTTTTTGGCTAATAATTTCTTTGAACTCTAGAATCTTGACATCCTTATCGCTTAAAGCATTCTGATAGTTAGAATTCAACTCCCATAATCTATCCACAATCACGAAAGCAGCTGTTGCACAAGATGCTGCTTTCTTAAGCTGATCCTCACCATGTTTAATTAAGCTCTGAAGCTTAGCAACAGTGCATGTCTTACTACTTAAGTCAGACATTAAAACGAGAATCTCATTATCCTTTTCTCTGCACTCTTGTTGATGGCTCTCGGTAATAAGCAACACAGCCCCTCTCAAAGAATTCAGCATGCGCTCCACATCATCTCTCTTATCTACTGCATCCTTTAAGCATCGATTGAGCTCATCGATGCATAATTCCTTTTCAAAAATATGTTGTTTCATCTTTCCAAACTGTTCAGTAATCCAACTACGCTGCTGATGAAGCAATGAACAAGGATTAACATCAGTTTGGTCAGTTACATCTTTAAGAGATTCATTCCCATCAAACAGAACACCTTCAATTTCACTAGCGATAAAGTCCCATTCTTCGGTCAGTGCTCTTACTTGCTTTTCTTTGTCTGCAAGCATTTCAGCTAATTTCGAATTATCCTCACTACTCAACTGTAAATTGTCCTCCATGATTTTCATTTGAGTTCGCAATTGAGCCAACTTGTCTCTAGTCTCCATCTCGTTTGTCTTGCTATCTTGGACTTCCTGTTGAAGACCAGAAAGTTCCTCTTGCAAGCAAACAATCACCTCTGCAGTTTCTACCTCAACTTGCTTCCTAGCTTCCTCCATTTCTTCTTCACGAGATGCTTGAAATGCAAGGTCACTTTGGTACCAATTATTCAACCTCCTGGTCTTTTCAAGTGATTCATGCATCTTCTTCAACTTTGCCTCTAACGGAGAGTCCTCGTTCTCTGAAGCCTTATAAGATGAGACATCTTTGAACTCATGGAAAGAAGCTTGCTGCTTTAAATAAGATATTTCATGCTCTTTTTCTTTTAGGGCCGCATCATACCGAATATTGGAGTTCCTGAGATCCTCTATCTCATTGATCGACTGAAGATGTTCGGACTCAAGAGCTTCTACAACCAATTTTGAACTATTGAGCTCCTCCAGGACTTTTTCATGCTCTTTGGTCACAGAAGCAACCATTTCCTTTGACAACTGAAGTTCTGTGCTCAGAGATTTGGTTATTTCCTCTTGTTCTGAATGGTGTGACCGCTCTTCTTCCAGAATAATTTTCAGAATGTCCAACTCTAGTTGTAAATCCATGATACCTTCTACACTTTTCGTAAGATTGCACATGGTTCCTTTCTTTTTGCTCTGGGTGGTAATTGTTGATTGATTATTGGAAAAGGGCACTTCCACAATTGATTCCTGAAATAGAATTTCACCTCTGTCAGCTCACCAAACTAAAATTCAAACGCTTATATTTATATTTGAATAACTCATCTAGTAAGCATAAGAATTCTGTATCACACTCATGTGCAGACAACAGAATTCCCAAAGATGCAAACATCTACTTGCTAATTATACAACAAGGTCAGGTTTTTGGTTTATCTTAATCACATTAATATTAAAAATATTAATAAAATCAATATCAGCATCCTGTACCTTGATGACTTCTGTGCTGGAATCATGATCCTGAGCTGCACTTGTTAGGCTATTTAGAGATGCATGTAATGTCTCTAGTTCTCTGGAGATGATAGCATGAAATGTAATATAAATTAAAATTCATAAATGAAGTCCAACTTAATAGAGTGTAAATGAGTCTGAAAGTTCACCCTTGGAGCTTTGCATTTTCTTCCAGGCAGTGTTTAAGTTTGGTCTTGCTATCCTCTAGCTCAGAAAGCGTTTTCTTTAACTACAAGAAAAAAACGTATTAAAGAATAGTATAGTGTATGAGCTTAACTTCAGAAGTAAGACAATCCAACCTCCTTATGGAGCATGCCAATTTCATTGCCACCATGATTGTTATCCTGTACCAAATTAAGAGTAACAAATTTATGCATCTGAAGAACAACCTCGATACTTGTTATGAACTTTACGCAAAACCAGTAAATGGATCTATAAAGAGTTGTATGGTATGTCACCTTTTCAAAATCATTTGGATTCTTTGACCTTCCATCAAGGAGGAAAGTAAGCTTGATAACAGGAAGAATTCAGTAATTAGGGTCTTGAACAAACTAAAACCAACAACAGCAGTAGCCAAAGCAGTAAGCCAGTAACATTGTGATTAAGATACCTGACTGCGCAGTTCAGATACTTCGCTCATCAACATTTCCCTCTCTCCTTCTTCATAGAAATCTTGAAACCTATAAATTCCAGAAAGAACATCTTTAATGAAATGAAACCAATAACTTGCTTTAAAGTAAAACTGCATAAGACGCAAAAAAATGTTTAACACATACCGTCGAATATCATTCAAGAGCCTGATATTTTCAGCTGCAAATCGTGTCACTTCAGGATTTTTATCAATTTTGGATCGCAGTAACTGAATTTCTTCCGAAAGTGCATTGTTTTCTTCCACCAAATAATCATCTGCTGACATCAAACCACCAACAAGAGACTCCATTCTTTGAATTTTTTCTTCTCTAAATTTTAGCATCATTTTTGTGCACCTGGTATCCTCCTCTCTCTGACTAACCTGAGAAGCAAAGTTGGTGTGCAAATAATCAAACTTAGAGTTAGAAACTCGATATATATTTTGCACTTTTTTTCCTAAAAATGTTTATAATAACACAAATGCCTGGGTGGGGGGACTACCAGGCGGTTCAACATCTGTATTTCAGCTTCAAGTTGTGTAATTGAATTTTCTGCCATCTTTTCCCTTCGTAAGGAACCAGCTAGTGTATTTTCCAATGTCTTCAACTGTAACAAGAAATGAAAGAGGAATATTAGGAGTTTACATGTCACATACCTTTACGTGGAAGAAATGAATTATGCACAAGCACATAGATTTATGCCATCAATGCCAGAAGCAGTATAAATTCAAAACTATAGCACCACATCTATTGATTATTCGGAAAATAAAAGCAAGAACACAGCCGCTGTAATATGAATGTCAATAATCAACAAATATACATAATTTAATACAATTAAAAAAATATTGAACATGTTATTAATTGAAAACGTTGCCATTCCCAGATCATGCTAGTTAAAGCCCTAACTTTACTTGCAAGATTCCCCATACAGATTGTCTGAACGAAGTAATATGGTATTCTGCAAGCACACAAGAATGGGTAGCATTATTTGCCTGTTTACAGGACAATCTGAGAACTCCCTGAGATTCTTTGTGTAGCATTTTTGTTGGGTGTTCCCCAGCAAGTACCCGTTCATCAAAATCATCCTCATCGCTGTTTTGCGTGTCCATATCAATGACTTGGCTGAACAACAATGGACGATTTACTTGCTCATGTTTAAGCGCAGAGAGCTCCTCCTGTTCCAAAACAAATTACAAAGTTCAGTTTGTATTATTTCTGTCCAATGTATGCTTCCAAACCATATGACACTACTTGGACCTTTAACAACTGTATCTGATGCTTCAGTACAGCAACATCTCCAGATGAGTCTTCATTAATAATAGCCTGTATCATGAAGTAAATGTCCAAAGAAAGTGCAGGTTAACAAGTGTTTAAGTAATGCGAAAACAAATAAATTTCAGTCAGCACAATGTAGAGGCTTACATTGTTCTGAATCAGTTTTGCTCGTTGAGCAAACTTTAATGTGTTCAATGTTTCAGCTGCAGAGCTGTAGATGATGAATTGAACTTTTAGTGAACAAAACAAAAAGGAAATTCAAGGCAACACATATGATCCCAGAATAGAATTAAGAAAACAAACTTCAAGAGAGAGAAGTATTATGTACCAGATAGATGGGCTGACATTAGCTATAATCATAGTTTTCGAGTTTCCACCCAAAGAGTCCTGTTTTCCATTTCATTTAGCTTCCCAGACAAAAAAAGATTACACCTTGTAAAATAAGAATTTCATATCAATTCACCTGAAGAAGAAATGTCAATCTTGAATCTCTGTAAGGAATGTGTCTCGGTTTTCCATGTGCTACATCGACTAAGACCATAATTACATGACTGTGGAAACAAAAGAAGACCACTTGCAATGTCAATCCACAAGGAAAATGAGAACAACTAACCCTGCAATAAATGATGCATTACTTTAGCAACAACTAAGAGAAAGGTCAGTACCCTAGAGTTGATAGTGATTTATTAATATTTGCAGCTTCTTTCAGACGCTCTCCCTCAGCACCAGAAGACTTTTGCCTGCCAGGGATTAAAACAATGTTAAAATATACACGCAAAAACACATTACAAAATTCAATTCTTTTACCCGAACTAGGCTTTTGATACCTTTCAGAACCAGCTAGGTCAACAAGATTCAGCCTGGCAAAACGGAAGTTAGTGGTGGAATCCTTCTCCCACCTACTTTCAATCACACATGTAAAAACACTATGTGAGCGGCTGCTTTCTCTGTTCATGTTTGTTGCAGCAACTTTCCTATTTGAAGAGCCCTAAGCAAAAACTCTAAAGTTAATAATACATGGTCGCAAGCTTAGAAGAACTCATGAGGATATGTGAATGCAGGGAAACAGTAAGATAATCAGTCACCTGAAGCAGAAGCTGCATAATGTCTCCCACAGTGTGGACCTCAAATTCTGATAGATTTTCTACATAGACGCCTTTCTTCATATCCTCACGTAGCTTATAGACAAAATATGAAAAATGTGAATACCTTTTTGATTCAATAGATAATTAAGGGAGCAATTTCACCAATTAAAAAGTGGAGGTACCATCAGGTTTGTGGATGAAGGATCAAGTAGATCAGTAATTTGTTCATTATAAATTTCAAGAAAAGAACATTTGCAGCTGTATTTTAATTGCTCGTCTCTTCGGCTTTCCTCTTCCTGAAATGAAATAGTCTCTTGTTAATTTTTATTTTTTTTTGTCAGAATGTAGCTAAAACAAAAGAAAGTAAAAGGAAGATGGTCAAAACTTACTGCTCTGATCCTTGCAAACAAGAATTCAAATATGCGAGGGGTCATTCCACGGTTTGGACTAGGCTTGACTTGCAGATCATCAATCTCCCCAAGCATTGTATAAGTCTTCCCGCTACCAGTCTGCGGTTTCAAATGTTAGTTGGCAGGAATTAAATATTAAGGTACAATAAGCAATATTTTATTCAGTTCAACCAGAAGTGGAGTTTCATATGATTACTCAGTTCAACAAGAAAGCATCCCCATATAGCTCATTACAATAAACGAACAAAGTTATATCTTAGGTTTAAAATTCAAAAATCGTGTTATATAATAACAGCAATATTAACAGAAAAGGAATATAAGTATTAATGGTATTACCTGCCCATATGCAAACATGCAGCTGTTGTATCCAGATAAACAATTCTCCACCATGGGCAAACCAACCATCCTAAAAAGTGTCTCCTGCAGATGAAAAGCATAAGTCACCCTTTCTACCAAAAAACACATTTCCAATTAAAAAATACAAAATTGTACACACCTGGTCTATCCCTTCACATGCTACATGATCAAACATAAATCGAGTTTCTGGCTGACCAATCCATGTGGTGCTTTGTGCACTCTCTTGCTTCAAGCATCTACAGAAACCAAAACTGCTTTTCTCCATGTTGTTTAGTGGCCGTATGCGAATCAAAACCTAAAAGATTACGAATCGGAAGATAAGTTAACAATAAATTCAATGAAATTCAGGTTATGAATGATCATTGGTAACTCAACAAGAAAACAACCGCAAATGGTATCTTACTTGCACGTTATGTTCCATCCAAAATGATGGATCTTCTCTGAGTTCAAAATATGGAACCTCAACAGTATTGACAACAGTGGGTGAATTGGCAGAACTCGGATTCCCTTTAGACAGTGCAGCATAATTAGCCATCCGGGCACCCATGTTGGCCACTGCCCTAGAACCACTAGCTAAAGAAAACCCGGGAGTCGGAGGCTTGCTCACGCTCTTAGTTGGTGTGCTTTGCGTAGAGTTACACTCAGAATAACCAGAGGCAGCCCTTCCAACTGCTCTGGTAGAGTTGGGAGTGTTCACAGTTGATGATATTCTTCCCTCCTCCTTCTGCTCCACAACACTATTAACCGAAGGATTCCCACTCTTTTGAGCCCAACTGAAGCGATTTCTTGACATTAACCCTTGTTTTTCTGGAGTACGAAGGGGCATTGATGTATCTGAATGTTTTACCTTTGGCTTAGTTGGAGTTCTATCGAATTTGTTGGCCTTACTATTTTCCTGATCTGGAATGAATTTGGGGATTCGGGAGGACTCCTGAACTGAATTCAAAGGAGGCCTTGAGGGATCTGTGCTGAACTGAGGGTTCAGAGAATCCCTAGGGTTTGGGGGCACATTCTCAACTTCCTCTGCACTAGTGTTTTTGCCGGAATTCCGGCGAAATAATTTGTAGTCCCTCAACATTCTGTCCCAACCCCCAACAAAAAGTGAATAAAGGAATGCTACGTATACAAATCACGGAAAGAATAGTTATACTTCAGTTTCTTATGGAAAATACAAAATTCTGCAATAGCGAGAAACAAAGCAATTAATGTCGAACAGAAACAACGAATAACTAGTTTTTCGTGATATCTATCGTGAAGGAAGATAGGAAATTGAGCAACGAAAGCCAACCTGGCAGAGGAAGTGAGGAAAAGAATCCCAGTACCGCGAAAACTTGAAATCCTTTACAGATTGTAGAAAATAGAAGAAAAATATAGAAAGTCTTGTTTCTTGATGGCTTCAGGACAGATCTTGAATCAATAACAAATCTACTATTTTCCTTCCTCTTCGAAATTCAAGATTTCCGTGGTTCTTGAATACCATTACTCTCTCTCTCTCTCTCTCTCTCTCTCTCTCGGTGACTGTACGCACAGTCTCAGATACAAGCTTTTTGAATTAAAGAAGAAGGGCAAAGATGAACGGCTGGCATATGGTTTGAAATTTGGAGTCGCGCTTCGGGTTTTGAATTTGATAGGGGTAGTTTCGGGAGAACGGATAAAAGTGTAATCATGAAAAGATTAATATTGAACGGCTAGAAATTTTGAATTTTATTTGAGATTGCAGACAGCAGGCTTATCTTTTAATCATGCACGTTTAATTTGGCAACCTTTTGGCCTCTCGGTTTAAATGATATTTTAAATAATAAGTGCATGAATAAATAACTAGCTTCAAATTATTATTTATATTTGAGTAGTAAAAACTAGTATTTAAAGTAAATGACAAATAATAAAAAAATTCTTTTTAACATAAAATAGCAACCATAATTATATACTCTCTATAATTCACACTTAGTTGTTATTAACTAAAAATGTCTTTTTAGTTACTTGCTTAATTAATGTTTTAATAAATGATAATAAAATATAACATTGTTTTTTCAATTATATCATCTTTACACTATTATATTTACATTCCATATTATTATTTTACACATTTAGAGTCATATTTATTAAGCAAGCTCTATTCAGCTTAAAATAACAATAGTAGCAATTTAATCTTGAATATATACAAACCAAGTCTATTGTGCATCATTAAAAATAAGTATATTTTTAAGAAAATTATTTATATTATTACAAAAGAGTTACTCTTGTTTTATACTGAAATTTTAATTTTACATGTGTCTTCAATATAAATAATGACACTTTTAAAAAATAATAGTAGTGTTTTTTCAATAATACGCTTAAACTAGTAATTTTAATGATATTTACATGCATAAATAACTTTAGCATCAAATTTTTATATTATATTTGACTAATAATAGCTATTTAAAGCAAATTACTAAGAAAATTATCAATGTATTCTTTTTTTTTTGTTCACAGGACGAATATATTGATCTAATAAACTATAAACATAGCAATTATATTAAGAGGACGTTTGGTATAATTGTAAGAAATAGAAATAATATAGGAATTGAAAGGGTACGCAATGAAAGTTATAGTTCTCAAATAGCTTAACTATAGTAGATTTCTTAGTTTTTTTGAAATTAAAGTCATAGTAGAGTCATTCAAAACACACACCATGACTTTGATTACCATTACTCGCCTTTTAAAGGTGTCAACTAAACATCCCCTAAACGAAATAAGTATATATCTACATGATTTTGTTGCGCTCTGTAGTTATCTTATTTTAGTAATATTAGTGTAAAATCAAGTTCACCTAAGTTTATTTTCTAACTATTATTTATGCATATGAACTATCACAAATATATCAATTATTATTATTAAATAATTTTTAACAGTGATAATTGATATGCATATTGATAATACAAAACAAAAATAATTAAAATTTTGAATTTACATAAATAACTCAAATTCGTATGAAACTTTGTCTTTTTTAGAAGCATTGTGAATTAATATCATTAATTACACGAGTACACAATTAGGGTATGTTTGGTTCGTAAGATAAAAGTATCTATCCGTAAAGAATATGCATGTTTTTTTACGAATAGATACTTTTATCTTACGAACCAAATGAGCCCTCAGTGAACATGTCTTTTCAATGTTATCAGAATAACTAAGCAAGATGATTGCATACTCTCTTAGCATCACATCTGATTTCTTATTGCCTCATATACTCTCTTGACATCAATTCATGTGATCATTCTATGAAACCTAAAATCTTTTAATCCAATGGATAGCTTCAATCGACTCTCACATCTGCCCTTCTTCACTAGGATCCTGCACACAATAAAAAATTCCTAGATCATTAAATAGAATATGATTGTTTAGAAATGATGAGTCTCATCCCATTCAATCTTGAATAAAAGTAAACTTATTTTTCTAGTTTTATATTAAGAAAAATATTAATTTTGAGTTAAATACAACACCGTACGACTAAAAGGGGAAGGACCCAACCAACTAATACTTGTCTAATTGACAAGGTATTACATTTACTAGAAGTACTGACTTACCTGTACATCTAAATGTATTTTAAACCGTTGAAACTGGTTATATTGAAGGGTTAGAGCTAATTACACTCAATAACTACAACAGTAAAAAATTATGACAGCGTGTGTTTGAGAATGCATGATATTGCTTTTATGGAAGGTAAAAAATGGGACGATTTCCACAAATGAAATAGCCACTCAAGAAAAAATAACGAAGGATATGAAAAATAAGATATATATGGAGTTGGTGGTTGGAAAATCATAATAGTATGTAAACAAATTTTAAAGAATGATGTACACATAACACAATCAAGACATATCTTAGGAGTTTAATCTACTTGAAAAGATTGTTACTCCTTCCGTCCATGAATCTTTTTTTCATTTCTTTGTGGGCACAGGATTTAATGAAAAATAATATTATATTGAAATGATAGATAAAGTAAGTGATTATTCGATAACTTTAATATGAAAAATTAATAACGAATAAATTTCAATTTATATATCAAAACTAACCTTACTGTTGATAGAATTTCTTAATCGGTGTTTGTTTATGTGGCTCTTTATAACGGATTAATTCTACCAAACAATAATCTTGTGATTTT
>JAPKLY010000006.1:1492253-1594047 GCA_026898435.1 Prunella vulgaris | reverse complement strand
CTAAGATGGACCTCGGCGAGGTCTTCCAAGGGGACATGGGGCGAGCTTGGGGCGAGCATGACAGAGGTTAGCCCTTTTGGGCGAGCTCCGCCCTTCCCCGGATCTGGGTGAGTCTTGGCGATCTGCCAAATTTTCGTAATTATCCTCATGCTGAAGGAGTTAGTTCGCCAGATCAACACTTACCTTTGGATAAATGAGAAGGTAAACGCTGCAAATCCATTTCCTAAACATAGGCCAAATTAATCAGTAGTTGTACGACAATTTTTTGTTTTATCTTTTTATAACTCGATGATTATTCAACTTAAGATCAACTAATTAATAATCATAAAAGTAGTGGAAATTTTGTTGGGCTTGAGCCCACTTGGAATTTGGCCCATTTAGTTTACCTTAAGCCCACAGTTTATCCAATACTAATTGTAGGATCGGAAGTCATCACATAAATACCATTGGTGTTTCTCCTCTCCTAGGTGATCGAGTATTTTCGTGAGAATTGAGAAGCTGGTAGTAATGTTGAGCAACGGGATATTTTGTACTTCCTTTCATCGTCGGTTTTAAATTCACTAAAATGGGTGAGCTGAACCCTCGTTTCTAACCAAACATGTGAGTCATGTATCAAAAGTGGGTAACCAACCATAAATATAATCATCATCATTATACTAATAATTAATTAAAGATTCTTGAAGGGAAAATACAATGATTGAACATAGAACTGGTATTTGTTTTTTCCTTTAGAAATGCATAAATAACCAAAACGTCGATTTCAGATACTATTAAATTAAATTGCAATGTATATATATATTGTTGTGACCAGGCACTTTTGTTCTTTATTGTTCTATTTAATTAGTTAATCATATGCAATAATAAGTTTCTAGTAAACTAACGTGCCTACAAGCCCATTGACGTTACCAATACTTAATTACTATGAAATTTGTCTATAATAAAATAATTTTACAGTATTTTTTTAATTGAACAATTCATATCATTAAATGAAAATTTTATATTCTTTACTCGAAATAATTTATATCTTCTAAAAACTAATTATTAAAAAAAAAAAACTCATATACTTCAAACAAGTGTATAGATAAATTTTACTCTACACTTTGCCAATATATAATGCATGATTGAATATTGAACTGGTCTTTGTTTTCAATAAAAATGCATGAACACCATGCAGATTTCGACATATAATAATTATTATTAAATCAAAGTGGAAATTTTTTTTTTATTGCAGTGATCAAGCACTTTTTGTTCTTTATTCTATTTAGTTAATCATTCAATAAATTTCTACAAATTGACGTGCCTATCAGCCCATTGACGTAATTCAATACATAAAATTAAATTCAACCATGCAATTAATATATATATATATATATGAGGTGATCTCAAACAATCACTCAATAGTTAAAATCAAATTCAACCATTAAAAAACAATAAGTATATAAATGACGTCATCTTATACAATAATCATATTTAAAATTATATATTTTTGCAAATATTTTTAATACTCAAAATTAAAAAAATATATAAATCACAATTCATACAAAATTTTATAATTAAGACATAATATAAAGAACCCTCTTAAAACTTATAATGCAATGTTTAAATCTTAATAAAACATTTAGACAAAATTCTTATGTTAAGCTAATGAAGTGGGTACCAAACGAGTAAAAGGACACCAATTTCAATATGCATCCTATTCTTACACATGTCCAAAATAAAAACAATCAATTCACTTCATCTAAAAAATTCGATTTTAAGTTTATTAACATATGTTTTTGAGTATTCAAGAGCACTATTTTACGAAATTTATTTGTAATATGAAATTGATATTACTACCTCCGTCCCCCAAAAGTTTGCGGTACTTTTGGGGGCACAACTTTTAAAAAAAAGTGTAATGAGTAGAATGTGTATGGTGGAGATTGTGAGGTAAAGATTTTAAAGGTGAAGATTTAAAGGAATGTTTCTATTTTAGGAATATGCAAACTTTTGTGAGACAAATTAAAAAGGAAAGTATACAAATTTTTGTGGGACGGAGGTAGTATTACATATAATAATTAGTATTATTATCATAACATCTTATACTCTAATGAATAATAATATCAACTCTTACATAGAGTTAATAATTAATATTATTAACTCTTATACTATATAATATATATAGCAACTGTGAATAAATATAATGATATTAATTTTATACTATAATTAAATTAATAGGATCAAACTTATAATATTTCAATATCAAAAATAAAAATGAATTTTGATATTGGTCAAATTTATTTGTAATTATATACTCTCTCTTTTTATTTTTATTTTTTTTCTCAGGAAAAAAATTATTTAAAATTTCCAAGATTTGGAACATAAGTAATACTCCATCTCCAATTACAACAAATTACGAAAAAGACATAAAAAATGATCATATTTATAAATTAGTTCAAAATATTTGTACAGATATATAATTTTTTATACCGAAACATATTTTTTATTTTCACAGATCAATTTATATATTTTTTTATCAGAAAATCAATTTATAATTAGTATTATTTTTTGAACCATTTATTTTAATTTTTCCTATAAAAATTTCTCAGCAACCTTACAACACATGTATCCCTGTACAACTAATTATTTCAAGTAGAACAACTTATGTAGTTCTTTAACACTTTTCATAGTTCATTTTACATTCTTTTTTTAAAAATGTGTAACGTGTAGAATATTAATAAAAATGCGTAAAATTATATTATTAAAATAATAAAATTAGTTTAACTGAGTATAAAAAGTAATATTTTGTATAAATATATGAATATTATAAAAATAAAAATAATTATTTTTATTTATAGAATATGCAAATATTGTGGAATATACCGAAAGAATCGAGTGGCAAAATATTAAGAAATGGAGTGAGTATAATACTTCTACTGTACATAAATAATACCTTCTCCTCTCTCCACTAATACGAGCAACAATTATAATGATCATTGTCAAAGAAATAAAACAATACCCACAAACGTCCCTTATCTTGAACTACCTCCCAACTTGTCAATGTGAAAGCTCAATAATTCAAAAGATATTTCGAGTGGAAGTAAAGTATATTATTCAATTTCTTCTTTCGTCCCTTGGGAGTGCAAGAGGCCATATATTTTAAGAAAAAGGTCACATATTTTAAGACCTGTTATTGTCCTATGTTATCCATTTGGTGCATATGCATGAATGCTTTATTTATAAGTAGCGAAGACGTGGAAAGAGAAGGCAAAAAGCAACATACACAGTAAGAAATAAAGGACAGCAACGCAGAGGTTTGCTCTTTGCAGGGGAAAGAGAAAAAAAAGCAAATCTTGAAGAAAATGTTGATCCAGAAGCTGGAAATATGCTATGGGTGGCTGAAGATTGTGGTAGAGTTTGCGGTTGTTTTTGTTGAAGCTGTTGGGTGTGTCATAAACCACACAAATTCTGCAATTTCTGACAATCCAAACTACGTTCCGGTTCCATACGTCGGTATTCTTCCTTAAAATTTCCCAATTTCTGTTAGAGAGAGAGAGGAGGGGGAGATTCATGTACAGTTGCGTTTTTCTTTGTTATTCTAGTTCAAGAATCAAGATGGGCTGCTGGAATATGTCAGTTTTTCCTTATGTTAAGTACACAGTTTTGTTAGTGAGCAATTTTGTTATTAAAATTGTGTAGATGGCCTTTTTACAGCTCAGCCAGATTTGTACAGTTTGATTCAGTAAAGCTTATTCAATTTCGATATGTGTTTCTTGCGATAATTTTGAAATCTGAGATTTCTGGGAAGGTAAAATGTGGTTTCTGTGCAATGTTGCTGTCTGATCAAGAGGGGATTTGTTCGAATTGGTTTAATAAAGTTTAATTTTGAATAATTCAATCACATGTTTGATAAGATTTGGCTTGAGTTGAGTATATGCTCTTGCAGATTCTCATACATGAGCAGGATACTGACAAAGGCCTAATTGCTTTAACCAAACATAAATATGTACTGATGCAAGATTAGTTAAAATTTGAGGGATGAAATTCATGTTAAATCTTGACTTGTGGGGTCAATCAAGAAAGTGAAGAGTCATGACAGATGTTGAGCTACGCCTTCGAAATCATTTATATTGGATCAGTGAAATGTCTGTATCTGCATTTATCATACTATGCAACAAACTTGTCCCAATTGCCAATTACAAGTCAATATTGGAGTTAATGCTAAATTCAAACTAGTTTTTTTAACATTTCATTCATGTGATTTAAAACTTGGTAACACCATTATTGAATGCAAACATACACATAACAAACACTACTTTTACTTCTCTCAAGTCTGAGAATTACACACATTGAGGGTATGTTTGGTTTAAACATGACATCTAGACCTTGAAATGATGTACTTGAATGTTCTCAGAGGTGAGCTTCTTGAAATTGCTAAGTTTTCGCGTCGCGTAAAACTTTCCCCAGCTATACCCTTTGTATTTGGCGTGATGTTCGTCGTCAATCATCTCCTCCAGAGGCTCCACCCATACATCATGGGACGGATTAAAAAAGAATGGAATTGAAAACCTTTCCTTCTCCGAATTGACAATCGCTCTATGCTCCACACTTTCGTACTTATCATTGCTCCAAACCTGTGATGTCATATCATGATTATCATCAGTACATGATCAATCTTGCTGCTAATTTTGAACTTCAATAATGTAGCATCAAAGAAGGGTACCTGGATAAGGTCTCCAACATTGACAATATAAGCATCAGGTATAGGCTTCACAAAGATCCACTCTCCATCTGATTTCCTCTTAACTTCAAGTCCACCAACACCGTCTTGAGCTAGGACAGTCATTGCTCCGGCATCTTTGTGTCTCCCAAGACCAAGGGCTAGCTGGGGAGCAGGGCAAGGTGGGTAGTAGTTCAGCCTCATAAAGCTTGTTTGGTCCTTAAAGAATCCACGAAACCGATCTTTTGGTAAGCCTAAGCTCGAGGCTATCAGCCGCAGTAACTTATGTGCCAGTTTTTGCATTTCTACAGCGTAAACTTCGCATGCCTCTCTGCAACAATCGATGATTTTTAGAGATTTTTGTTATCACTAATTATAGACAATATTCAATCAAACTTATGTACCTTAAATCTGGAGGATTCTGAGGCCACTGATTAGTCAACTCCTTTAGCTCCTTATCCTCAGGCTCATCAGATGCATATATAACAGTTGGATTCTCTATGGTGCAATCAAAAATCTCTTTCCAATCTCTCACACTCTTTGTGATCTCCAGGTCAGAATAACCGAATAAGTTGACCTCATCGCGGCTCACCTTCCTCTTCTCGTCTTTTGGTAGAGCAAAGAATGTTTTTGATGCTAGTTCAATGTTTTCTCGAACTTGTGAAGGCACCCCGTGGTTGATCACCTGGAAAAATCCCCAGTTCCTGCATGCATCGCCTACTTCGCCCACCACGGCCGACTCTGGGGAACTCAGATCGATTAGTGGGATGCCTTCAGCTTCAACTATCACAGTTTTAGGCTGGTGTTCAAGGGGTTGAATGAAATCAGGCCCAATCTCTAACATGGCTGCAGTAACTTGATATTTGGATAAATTTATCTTTTCTTCTCTTTTTTGTCTAAATGAAGGCCAATGTGATTGATTGTTTTATAATGTTTTCCTTAGGTGAAGTTTACCACAAGCAACCTATAACTGATAAGTGATCCATAAGAGTAGATGAGAGAGAAGCTGATACTGCATTAAGAAACCTAAAGGAAAGGAGTTTGTGTTCTTCAAGATTTCTTCTTAATTAATTTCGATTAATGTGGTAGTAGTTGTGGTTAGGCAAATAATTGCAGATATCAAGATCTCAAAATGCCACGTCTAATGTTTCATTTTTCCACTCATGCACCTAATTTCTTGACAATAAATATCATGACTAATCACCAAAAGACACACTATCCAAGGCTCCTTGTCAAATCTCCTTGTAAGTTGCCTAACGACAGTGATCTTTTTGATGTTATTTCCTTAGCCAATAAATGAAAATTGTGATGTGCTTTTAAAAGACCATAGTCAGATTTTGTTTGGATCAATGATTTTAAATAGGTCAACTTCAGTCCCTCAAAAACAAATTCAATATATTTGTTGCAAAATCAGGACATGTTTGATTTTAAGCAGAAATATATTTCATTCAATAATATTATTACACTCATATAAATCAATATCATAATATTTATTCACAGTTCGATGTGTGATGAAATTACTAATGCCCAATTTGGATGGATGGATTTGAAAATGAATGAATTATAAAAAAAATACATGTAAGAAGGTATATAATTGGGATTATAATTTTTTTAGTCCTATAACTTATCACAAATTTGAATTTGGTCCACATGTATTAAATATTTTGATTTAGGTCTATAAGTTTGAAAATATTTTTATTTTGGTCCTTTTACAAACATACAGGACCAAAATCAATTTGATTTTGGTCCTGCATATTTGTAAAAGGACCAAAATCAAAATATTTACAAACTTATAGGACCAAAATCAAAATTTACAATTTAAAGGACCAAATTCAAAATGAAGCAAAGTTAAAGGGCTTATAAATCATTAATCCCTATATAATTCAAATTACGAATTGTAAAGAGATGGGAGAGATGAGAAAAAGTAGAGGTGAAATAGAGATGGAAGGGTAGGGATGAAGAATTTCACAAATGACATAGTATTGATAAGAAATTAGAGTTTCTCTATTTTAAACATAAAACTCAAATCTAAGTATTTATAAATTCACCTACTTTACTTAGAAATGGTGATTATTTATGTGTGAAATCCACGGATTTCAAATCCACTCATCCAAACGTAGGGTAAATGTATTTAGTTTCATACTATACACAAACTTTGTAGCAGAAAAAAATTGCCATTAATTATATCTCAAGTATTATTTATTCACGTTACATCCATACTTAAACAGGCTTCTTGAAATGACATATCTAGGCACTTATGATATATGCAACAGCCTAAAGCCCAGACAAGGGGTACTTAGTTCTTGAAATGATAGATTTGAACATTTTCAACTTCAAGCTTCTTGAAATTACTGCGTTTTCTGCTAGCAAAAAACTTTCCCCAGTTGTAAGCACTGTACTTGGCTGGATCCTGGTTGTTCACCAGCTCCTTCACTGGCTCAACCATGGTATATTGTGCAGGATTGAAGAAATAGGGAATCGAAAACCTTTCCTTCTCCGAATTAACTTTCACTCGGTGTTCCACACTTTCGTACTTATCGTTGCTCCAAACCTGTGCATACATTCATGTACCAAGTGATCAATTTTATAAAATCTGGTAAATCTGCAATTATTTAACAAGAGAAATGACACGTAGTCAAGCTGATGCTTAAAATGACCGAAAGAATTCTATCTTATATAAAAATTTGAACTTGTAAAGATGTGTGATAGTTGCTTTCAGATGAAATCAAATCCAAGACTTAGTTGCTTTAAGAGAGAACCACAAACCAGGACAATTCACCTCATTAAAAGTTCGAACTTGTAGAAAGATACGAAATCAATTCATATATTTAATTTGCGAAGATTTCCATCACAATAACCAGATCAACAAATGTATTTATAATCTTGAAACTCTTTACCTGGATAGTATCACCAACATTGATGATATAGGCATCTGGAGTTGGCTTGACAAGAATCCACTCTCCATCTGCTTTCCTTTTCACTTGAAGCCCTCCAACGTCGTCTTGAGCAAGAATCGTTAGTGCTCCGGCATCCTTGTGCCGACCCACACCAAGGGCTAGATCCGGAATGGGGCATGGCGGATAGTGATTCAGCCGGATGAATGAGGTTTCCTCCTTGAAATAATCGTTGAATCGATCTTTCTCCAATCCTAAACTCAGTGCTATCAGTTCAAGCAACTTGAATGCCAGCTTTTGCATTTCTGCAGCATAATCTTCACAAGTCGTCCTACATTTTATTTAAACTTTCGTCATGCAGGAATCAAGAAACCTTGAAATCATACAAGAATCAAAATAGTTTTTTTTAGGGGCATTCGTATATTGGTTCAAAAAAATAACTATATTTACAAATTGATTTACAATATTTGTATAGAAAGTATAAATATTTTCATGTACATGATCATATTCTTACTAATTTGTGATTAGCGTAAATTATTTTATAATTTCCCCTTTTTTTTTATTGCTAATTCCACACGGTTGCTTATATGTGCCTAAATATAGCAGAAATTGTGTATAAATAAAATAAGGACCAAAAATTAGAAATACTCAATTTCAACATACAGAGACTCAATTTTTCAGTGCACACACTTCAATTCCAGTAGTTCAATAAATCTAACAGAAGTTTCATAAAAACAGAGTCAGATCGCCTCAATCAATTCATTAATTATCATTAAAACTTACTTCATCTCAGGAGGCTTTTCAGGCCACTGATTGTGCAGTTCTTTCAGGTCTTTGTCATCAGGCTCATGCGACGCCGGAATAATAGTCGGCTCCGGAACCACGAAATCGAACACTTCTTTCCAGTCTCTTACATTCTTCGTATGCTCAGTGTCATAGTATCCTATTGGGTTCACCTCATCTCTCCCCACCTTCTTCTTCTCCTCTTTCGACAGAGCAAAGAATTTCCTCGAAACCGACTCGATACTCGATCGGATATGCAGCGGCACGCCATGGTTGATCACCTGGAAAAATCCCCACTTCTTACAAGCATCGCCGATTTCGGTCACTAGTTTTTCCAGGGCTGGCGGACCGAATTCGAGGGAGGAAAGATCGATTAAAGGGATGTTTTCGGATTCGATTGTGTAAGGTTTAGGCCTGTGTTCAACGGCCTGGATGAAAGCAGGGTCCACTTCTCCCATGGTTGAAATCTGTGCGAGCTAAGCGATCGGAAACGTTGTCTGTCTTTATATTAGGTGATTTGATAATCTGGACAAGTGTGAGGTCATTCATTGAACCTGGACGCAATGTTATGGCTGATAATGATTTTGATGGGTCATATGGTAAAATACAGCAGAAGTTGGAGATGCTCATTGTCATGTTTTTGCTGTTGGAAGTTTATGAAGCAGAATACTGGGTACGGCTCGGCTTTGGACACACCAAGTTTTTTTGCACATCATTTTTTGAGTTATTAAGAAAAAATAACATATCCAAACATCAATTAACTGTTTCAGTACAATTTTTTTTTTTTAAATTTACATAGAAAATATTATTAAAACAATGATAATTAATATGCACAACAATGAAAGTTTAGCACATAAAATTGGGTTCACAAAAATCTTTGTTTTTGCAAACTATAATTTTTAAAAGAGTGAGAGTAAATGCTAAAAAAATATCAAAATACTTTAAAAATTTATGATAAATTATCAAAAAAATAATAAATTATATTGATCAAATACTTTAACTTCTTATAAATTATTTAATCCGTCAAAATTAAAAACTTATAAAATAAATTAAGGTTTAATACCCTCTTATAAAAATTGGGCCATTAATATATTGAAGCCCAATGAATCTTTTACCTGGCATCGTTTTGCCGAAGCCCTTAATAATATGGACGGCCCATAAAAGCAATGTCATACTCACACCGCCGAACGGAGAAAATATCGCAAGTTTTTCACTGCAAAACCCCATATTTCGCTGAATTACCTCACCTGCGACGCAAGCGACCTGCTTGTTTCTCTTGTTTACGACATTTTCTGAGTTGATTTATTTGGTAAACCATAACCAAGAGCAATTGATCCACAGGCAAAGTTGTAGGAACCACAGGTGCGGCACTGAAGTTAGAAAGGTGCTTCAGAATCATTTACTTGTTGTCTTCATTTTATTATCTCTCCTCGATAATTTTGGTGAATAAATTGTGTGCTGATTTTGCTTTCCTGGAGTTATGTCACTTCTGCTATGGTGCGTGTGCGCGTTATTGGAGTTTGCTGATGTTATGTTAACTTAAGCGCCAGTTTCCCTTTTTGTCAATTTTGATTGAGTTGGTAACTGGGTATTATTACGAACTGGTCTTGTTCATCCTGCGTTTTTAATTTCTTTTGATAGTAAATTTGGAAAATAAATTCGAGGCATTGGCTGACCTGATAATTGTGAATAAATTAATCAGCCATATTATTTGATTGATGAAGTAAACAGCGTCTTCTCTTAATTTCTCTAAGAATCTAAAAGGCAGGAGATATTGGTTGTTTTGTATAACCAAGAAATGGATTGCTACTTTCTGCAATCTTGATCGACGGACGATCATATTGTTTATGCCTTTATGGTAATGGAATATTTGTTGTGCTATGATTTATTTTCTGATGATAAGATTTTTCCAAGATTATTCATGCAGTGGTGTGTTCTTGGTGGCTGCTACAAGACATTATGTTAAGTCGGGTTGGTTATTATTTGCTGCAACAAGCTAATTTGCATCATGCTGGTGTTAGTTTTTAGGTTTGACCAGTGTGTCCTAAGTATCTAGTATTCTAATGATTGCACGTGGCTTTTGCAGAGTTGATACCTTTATTATGGCATTAATACTGAATATTAAGATTACCTATTGCAAAATAGATTCTAGTCAAAGGTTGTAGGCATTGTCCCATGTTTATATATGGCATCCTGCATTTGAATTCGGATATCTAGACTGCAACTTGCTTAATTTGATAGTATATTCTTGAAACTTATACTGCAGATGGCTAGATGGGATGAGATTCTCTCCTTGCCTGTGCAGAGCCCTCCAATATTGGAGTTCTCCTCCACTGATCTTGTGTGGTCCAAGGTGGAAGGTTGGCGTGATAATATAGATAGACTTGCTCTGGTACCATACGCCAGGGTAGATGATTTTGTTCGGGGTGAATCAAATAATAAAGAGTGCCCAACTAGATTCCATGTTGAGGCAAGGAGGAGACGAGCTCCAAAGATGCCTTATAAACCTAAAGTTGATGGGATCCTTGAATATATCTTGTATGTCTTAACCAAATTCATACCTATTATTACTTGTATCTGAACCAGGAAAATGCTACTTGCGTTCACCACCTGCTTTATATCATTGACATGAACTTTTCATCCTTCGAATAGGTACTGGTGCTCCTTTGGTCCCGATGATCATAGGATGGGTGGTATTGTACGTCCTAGTAGGTCTACTTATGTTCCAAAAAATAAACCTTCCGGCCGACCAAATACAAAGAGGGGTTGCACCTGCCACTTTATTGTTAAACGCTTAATTGCGGAGCCATCAGTGGCACTCATTATATATAATCAAGATAAGCATGTAGATAAGAAAGGGTTGCCATGCCATGGTCTACAGGACAAGAAAGCTGCAGGGACTCGTGCTATGTACGCTCCATATATTTCAGAAGAACTCCGCCTCCGTGTCTTATCTCTCCTTTATGTTGGGGTCTCTGTAGAAACCATCATGCAGAGACACAATGAGTCAGTGGAGAGACAAGGAGGTCCATGTAATAGGGATGACCTCTTGACTCATAGATATGTTCGTCGGCAAGAGAGGAGTATTCGACGATTTACATATGAGCTTGATGAAGATGATGCTGTCAGCCTTAGCCTGTGGGTTGAAAGCCACCAAAATAATGTTTTCTTTTATGAAGATTTCTCTGATTCTGACCCTTTAACCCTGGGAATTCAAACAGAGTGGCAGTTGCAACAAATGATCCAATTCGGTAATTGCCGCCTTTTGGCTTATGATTCCAGATTTGGTTCGAATAAGTTGAAGGTCTGTCTCCCATTTCTTATCATTTTGTTTAGTCGTCTTTTAAGTATTCTATAGCAGACCAGTTTTTACAACTCAATCTGTTTTCAGTATCCTATACATAGCCTTGTTGTATTCAACTCAGAAAACAAGGCTATCCCAGTGGCTTGGATTATCACTACCAGATTTGCAAGCAGAGATACTTACAGATGGATGCGAGCCCTATACAATAGATTACATGCTAAGGATCCTACATGGAAGTTAGCTGGGTTTGTTGTAGATGAGCCTTCTGCTGATATACGAGCAATCAGGTATGACTTGAATCATCCCTCAAGTCAGTTCATGTGGTTGGCTCAACAAGGGTCCTCATGTTCTTCTTTTTTATTCTGTCCTTTAGTGTGTGTGTGTGTGTCTGTGTTTTCCTTGCCTTGGCAGGGTTGAGACAGTGGATGGTTGGAGTATTGCTGGTCGATTAACCTGCACTGCTCCAGATGGTCTATTTGCATGTAAAAATGAAAATTGTTGGACAACCACTTGAGCAATCTTTTAGTATTCATTATTCTGATATTAAGGTGGACTCAGATCTGAATATCTCAATCTTACCTGTTCAATATATGAATGTTCCTCATTCTTGTGGCTCGTCTTCAAGGTCTGTCTTTAGTTGCTTCCTTATTCACATCAGCTATCAAAATTTCCTAACGTGTTAAAAAATAAGCTCACTGGTATAGGAGACATCAATATCGACATAAGTCGGTAAATGTGTCTTCAGCTTCTCATTCTAGTTTTCATACTGGTTTGCAGTAATTTTAGTTTGATCAGTTAGCAGTCAATTTGAGTGTTGTTGTCCTGTTTTTGTTTATTCTTTTTTGCATGTCAAATGCCTAATGGTATGAAATTATTTTGTTTGTAGGGATGTTTTTCAATGCTCAGTACTGATATGCTTTTGGCGTGTTCGTCATGCATGGCATAAAAACTTAATGAAGAGATGCTCGGATATGGAAATGTGTGCTGCAATATCAAAAAAGCTAGGTCACATTGTTAATAGAATCTGCAAAGAACCTGATACAGCTAATGCATTTGAAGATTTTATAGAAAACTGTGTGGATGCTGAAGATTTCATGGACTACTTCAAGGCAACTTGGTACCCAAGAATAGGTATGTCTATCATTATTAAAAGATGAGTACATGTGATGGAGTTAAGGAAGTATGACGAAAACAAATACGATGCAAATACGGGAGCTGCTCCCATCCCAAGCCAAACTGGCCAAATCAATATTGAATCATCCTTAAGTAAACCCTAAACAGAGTATTTATAGGTTTATTATGGTCTCATGGCCCATTGGCCCACTTATTAAATAAATAACTGTAAATAAATGACAGGATTAATAAATAAAATAACAGTATAGGTCTCTGTCCTCTCCTTCTTCCTCCACTTCACACACCTCTGATACGCTATATAACTTGGTCATGTTAATAATATTAAGTTTGCTTTCTGCTTCTTTTTGCTCCTGGCTTGGCAAACTCCATGTGATGGAACTTTATGGAAATCTTTCTTAAAATAAATAAGTAGAAGCTCATGCCTCCCTCTACTAACCCTGAAAATGAATTCTACTTTATTTTCTCATAGAACTCTTCTGACCAGGTATATGGGCAAATGCTCTGAAAACTCTCCCTATTGCCAGCCAAGAGACTTGTGCAGCAATGGAGTTTTATCACAAGCAGTTGAAGCTTAGATTATTGAATGAAAAAGATGAGAGTGTGTACCAACGTGCTGATTGGCTTGTAAATAAGCTGAGCACCAAAGTGCATTCTTATTTTTGGCTTGATGAGTACTCGGGGAAGGAGGATTTTGCAAGATATAGAAAGGATGAGTGGATGAGTGGTCCAACAGCTTGGCGGAGATCATTAAAAATCTCAGATGCTCATGTAATTATGGATGGTAAATGTGCTAAAGTTACTAGTCTTAATGATGATGATGAGGATATAACTCATTTAGTACAGAACCCTGGTTCTGAGTATGCAATCTGTGATTGTAGCTGGGCAAAAATGGGGAATTTGTGCGAGCATGTTTTCAAGATGATCAAATTTTGTCGTGATAAGGGGTCCGTTAACCCATCTATCACTATGTACCAGTACAGTCAGGCATTGATTAGTATGTTAAACTGCCCACCATTTGATTCTTTAGTTCGTGATCAAGCTGTTTCATTAGCCATATGGGTACAGATGCAGTTGAACATACAATTCGGTCCAGATGGTAAACAGGACAATGGAAATACCGTAGAGCAGCAAACTCCAAAGCCATCCATGGACAGCACAGATAAAGTTCTAAATAATGCGACTCAAGCTGAGAATCAGTCTGTGGTGAAGCGGAGACGTACAGACTGTGAAGTGGGGGATTCTGGTGGTAGTCCTATCCCACTTGAGGTTCCCAGTGCTGACATGGAAGTCGATTCTTCATCCATCTCCACTTCAACTAATGAATTATTACTCACAGACAGGAACACATCAGTCGGTGTATTTACGGAGAACGAAGCAGTACTTGTGGATGCTGGCCTAGATGCAACAAAGAATCTCCCTTCTACTGAAACCAAGTCCAAGAGCACTGATATTTTTGAAAGTCTGGAGAAAGATCATTGTTTATTTGCTGAGACTCCTCAATCTATTGGTAACCTTCCATATCCACAATCAAATACCCTTGAGATCAGTGCATCGAAAATTGATACAGGTACAAAAAATAGTTCTACTGGATCTTCTGCTGCTGGATAAATAGATTAGCATACAGCATAGCTGTGATTGTGGATTTGATGGTAAGTGATAATCTAATTGAGCCTGTTGGTATGAGAAGTGGTTTCTCATTATGAAGCCAAGACATGGTTGAACAAATAAGACTGATGGATTTAGGATACAATACCACCAACATGCAGAGAGGCCATAGCTTCCATAAGTGTGATGACCCTGTTAGACTTCAACGGATGTATCAGAAGAAACGGTAGATGGTGCGTTGTCACTACTGAAGGCCTCTGAATTCCGTTTCTGAAATATGAAGCTCCTCATCAGATGCCCTCATGGCGATGTTGCAGTTGATGATGAATACTGACAAATTTGAGAGCTTAAAATTAGGGAAGATCGTTTTACTTTACGAGGGCATCAACGAGAGCCTGTAACATGAGACTGTGTAGAGGAGAGAGCAGGAGAAATTCGCGTAAAGACATCTTCACAATGCCCGTCCCCCTTCCTCTTAAATGTATGCAAATGCCTTTTATATACAGCCATTGGCCTATGCCATTTGATAGTGTCACTGTAAGATGGTATTATTGAGTCACCAAGTTAAGCAACACTAGGAGCCAAAAACAAACGTGTCTTCATGATTCTATTATTTCACAATGTAATAAAGTTTATATGTGTGAAGAACCTGGTTCCAAGGTTTCAAACTAGTGTTTAAACAAATATAACTTGCAAATGAGGCAAGGATTACGAGTTAATGATTTTCTTCTTTCTAGTACGTGGACTCACATTGACCTTGTTTCAGAACATCGGGCATTTAAACTGGCCAATGATGCTCGCAAGTGAGATCTCTCAAATTTGAAAATACTCTCTCCATTACGTTTTTTTCCCTTACTCATAATAGCAAAAAGTAATTTTAGGTTGCATTTGGATAAAATCATTTGAAATTTAATGAATATGTATTTTGGATTTTAAATCACATGATTTTGCTATGTATTTGAAATTCTCTCTATAATTAAAGTTAAAAATTTAAAATTCATCAATATGAATATTTTACCAAAACAAATAGAGTGAATTTATGAATTTAAAATCCATAACATTAAATTCCTCCGTCCAAAAACAACCTTATTTTTCTAAACTTATCCTTTTAAAATCTTAATTATTTATATTTTATAATATTATATTTTTTATTTTATCCTTACTCCATAAAATAACATTTTCTATAAAGCTAGAAAACTTCATTTATTATTGTGTTATTTTATTTGGGATAAATAAACTCATAATGGAGGGGATAACATTTATATATTGGTGGATGTGTCCGCGATATTGTGATACTCATTTGCAACTAATACTTTTTGCAGTGTAATTATTACTTTTTAATTAAACTGTCAATACTCTTCAACTGGCATCTTCTAGTATAATTATTAATATCCTTCAAATAAAAATTTAACTAATATTTTAATAAAATAACTAATACACTCACAATAAATTTGACCGAGTAAAAATAATTTACAACAATACTTTGTCAAATTTGTATGAGAGAGATTATTTTTCTTGAAAATGAGATTATCATTGTATATATATATATTGATTATTGAAGATTAAAAAATTGTCAAGGTCCAAAATGTATTTATTATATAACCAGCCTGAATGGTTGATTGGCCAATTCAGATTTTGATTGGCCAATTCAGATTTTTTAATATAACCAGCCTGAACGGTTGAATAAACGTTGGCTCATCAGGTGCAAAAAAAAAAAAAATAATAATAATAATAATTGCTCAAACTAAGTTAAATGAGACCATCTCAAGCAAATTATCACTTAAAAAAAAACTTTACAAGTTACACCGAGGAAACAACTGAGAACTTGCACGCAAACCTAGCAAAAGAAAAACTCAAATCTTATAATTCAAAGCTATCAAAACCTAGAAAACATAATGTGCAAGGAAAAACAGGAGAATATAGGCGAGACAACTATGCAACAAAGATTGCACTAACAAGCGTCACTCAAATGATTTTTGTTTTTTTCCCTACAATAAAACAGGGAATACAACGAATGATTGCTGCGAGAGATTTTTCTGAATGACAACTTTTTAAGAGTGATAATCGAAATGAGATCTAGCAACTATTTACAAATGGAAACTAACATCAAGTATAATTTGCAGAAAAGAGTGATCCACTTTTCAAGCAGCAGGCATTGAGGTAGAGAGAACCAAGTAAGTTAAATACTGAAGTCCATCCTGCATTTTACCCAAAGCGGTGGTATGACCGGCACGAAGATGTTGCGTAAATGCAGTGGCTTTCTCCTGGACAGATTTCTCTGGAACTTCTTGTAAATCAGCAGCAGCACTTTTGATGGCTGCTGAATATGCATCAGCTACGTCTGATATGCCTGACAAGACCAGTAGACTTCAAGATTATTACGAGAGAGAACATATAGAACATATTTTACAAAATTTCAATTTGAAGCTAGAGTTGCATTATATTGACGTTTTTTTAAAATTATGAACTGTTCCCAATCATATCATTGATGCACATATCTGAGCAGCAGCTAGCTTGATGTTTTCACAGAGTTCAGAGCATAAAGCCTCACCAACCACCACTTAAAGAATTGTTACTAATAGAACCTCAGTGTTTCATATAGCAACATATTTCCAAGCAAAAAGGTTTATGTGGAAAATAAGCACATAATTTAAAAATAAAAATATATTTTATATCGTAATCAAATAAATTGACTGATTAAAAACTTAGGAAAGGCAACCAAAGATAAAATTTACCCGTAATGAAACCATTAAAAATTGATTCCATGTTTTCTGTCATTGATTGTGCCCTTGTTCTGATTAGCTTAGCTCTTTCAACAGAATCCTCTGGCCACTCGACCTTCAGAGTTTCTTCCTCAATCTCATGATTTTGCAGTTTGTTTGCACTGGATATGCTGGATTTTCCAAGCATCAGAAGTTGAGTTACCGCAAAACAGCAGATTTCAGAAAGCCTCTGAAGTGACAGGCACAAGGGATGAGTTGCATATGCACAAGAAGAACACATAATTGTTAATTGCTGAATTGATAACTGCTGGTGTAACTAAAAAATTATTTGCATACATGAACACCCTCTGAATGAAGAGTATCAAGCCTCCCAGAAGTTCTCTGAATTATGTCATTTGGTGCTAGTCCAGCCAAAGCACTTGCAAAACTGCAAAAAGGCAGAGGTTGCATAAGCTCCATAGCATGGCAAGAAAAGAGAGGGAAAAAGAGTTAGTTGCATATCCAACTAGACAGGGATACACCTAATTCTCCAGAATTAAAATAATGTCGCAGGGTTAGCACATAACAGATTCCAGAATTTTGCTACCTATATATTCTAAAATGGACTCTGGCTACAACCATGGAAAAAACTTCAGGACTTACATAAGGTCATTCACCATTTCCAAAAAAATTGTTAGACCTAAATCTGAAGCATAAAGTTGAGTTGTAACCCATGAGAGATCATGAGATAACTGAGTCTGGAGATAGTCAATTGCACATGCAATTAAGAAAGACAGCAATTATACAAGTATAGAGAGTACTTCACTAGCATTGAAATTTTACATTGTAAAATCATACTCTTTGCATCTATAACAGACTGAAGATTTTGATAATTAGTAGAGTAGTAAACAGAGGAAGCTTAAGGCAAATTACCCAGCAGCTAATTCAGCAGCCTTACGAACGCTGGAATCATGTAATTTCTTCAACTCAACTGTGCTCTCATCATTTCCAGCCTCTTTTTCCTTCCCTTTCTCTGATGTAGCATTTCCATCAGGTTCAACTCCCAAGTCAAATATGCGTTGGACTTCTTTCAGCTTTTCATCATAGATAGACTTTTGTTCAGAAGAAAGTTTAGCCTTTCTTCGGTTATATAATAGTGCATGATGGTTGGATAATGCTTCCAACTCCTACAATGAAAGTAACAGAAGCATGTAAAACAATCTCACTACAATTAAAGACACCAAGAGATTCATATATTTATGCTAAGAGATACCTCCAACTGCTCTGGACCTCCATAGATATAAAAGCATCTGTCAAATGAAATTTCTTCAAATAACTGATCTTCATCAACAGTTCCATCAGATTTTTTATCAACTAGAATCCCAGTTTCTGAAATTAAAAGATCCATAGTTTCTTTTCCAACTTGCTCAAGCACTTGCATACCCTTTGCTGTAAAAGCTTTTCCAGTCTACATTATATAAGCAGGAGTTAAAAACTGGACCAGCACTATGGTAAGTTTTAACATGAAGAGATGCCAACGAAACCTCTAATAGGGATGGTGCAGCAGAACCAGTTTGCCCAGACACACCACCTTGTTGAATTGAATCAGCTAAATTTGAAGCTGAACTTTCAATCCTACGAGGGACATAGGAAAAGATATAAAGGATTAGATATTGTAGTATTTCTTCTAGGTTAAATCAAACATGTCTTCTACCATGTCCACAAAGCCACACTTAACTCAAAATTATGTGATACCATATGAAATTCTTTCAGTATAATATTTCAAATAAATGATAAAAGAAAGCTCCTGCGTGAAGTGAACCAAATTGCACACGAAAAATGTAAACATGAGTTTCAAGATATTATAAAGGTAGAAAGAATATGGATCAAGTATATAACCAAAATAATGGAGGGAAAGAGAAGAACATATTTACAACCTTCTCTAAGAACTTTAAAGCATAAAGAACTTCTCTTCAGAAGTTCCTATTATTGCAAAAGCTAGTATAAAATTAATTTCACTTATTATATATATCATGCAAATTATATCTCGACCAGATGACGCAAACTTGTTACTTCACAAATAACACCAATCAAGGCAAAAAAGATATTGATTTCCATTAATCAATCAAATCTCTACGGAATGCATTCCATCGATCTCCTGTCAAAAGCATCATTGTCATACAAATATTAAAACAGACTTCTGAATAGGACTTCCTAGGATATAAAGGAAAACCTTCAAAAACTATCACCAGGAAATGTCTTCATGCATTATTAAAGGCATTTTCAAAGCATATGTGGAATTGTGGATGAGATTAAGAAAATCATCAAAAAACTAAAGGGTTGCATCAAACATAATCACTCTAAAATATAGGTCTGGAGTCAAATGTTCACAAGTACCAATCCCAATTAAAATACCCTCTAGATTGCAATGTGAGCATGACCTTGTTAATAGCAGCCATCTAGCTCAAACAGCTTATCAAGTTCTTGGTGAATTTAATCAATAAATTGGTAACTATGCAACAAATAAATCACCATTATCCTGGCATACTTGTGGACTAAAATGGCTCACCCTTTCCATGCAGATCCAAAAGCTTCCCAAGCTCCCGAAGCAAATGATTCCACGGATGTATCAAGAACCTTCAAACCCTGCATGTAGAGTTGCAGTTACATATGGTATATGACCACTAAATAGTGTTTGCAAATAGAAACTGGCATTCCTTACTCATATTTCCCAACAAATTGCATAAAATGTACACAAATTGAAATTTTGAACAGAAGGCCGTGGATGATGAATATTAACAGGAAGGTTGAGAAGGGGCAAGGAAAGAAACAAAGTTAAATGACATTTTATATATGAATACACATGTCTCACCTGGCTAAGCAAGGATTCTTCGCTGGCTTTCTCTAGTTTATCTAGAGCTTCTTTGCGTCGCTTATCGTTCTCATCATCACTTTCCTCTTCAACAGCAGATTCTTCCTTACCATCCCCATCAGTAGATTCAGCATCTTCAGCTACAGTCTCTGAAATGCTCTTTGCTGCTGACTTGGCAGCCTCAACAGCCTTCACTCACAAAAGCATATGATTCAAACACGAAACTTAAATGAAGTAAACTGGGTTGCAATATAGAAAATAAGTAGTTTATGTATCATCAGGTATAAAAAAAATGCTGTAATGGGAGTTCATAGTCCAAGAGGGTAACAGAGGAGGAAAAATGTTCCAACAGACAATACAACAAATAATCCCATAGCATTCACCGTATATTTAGTTGCCATGTGATAGACAAGATTATAGTAAATTTTTTCTCTGCTTAGAGTGTGTCTATGTTAAAGGCATAAGTGACTTCAGATATTACTAAGCTAATATGCCAAAGTAAACACAGCAACTAGCATGAAGGAGACTAATAAAATAGTTGAAAAAAATAGCCATATATAAAGATGCGAACCAGTTGGTCTGCTCTGCATAAAATTAGATTATTGATGCAGTAAAACAAAATTATCCAGATAATCAAATAATAACCTTAACCTAACAACTCAAAATAAATGCAAGTGTCTGCAATATCTCAATGTGAACATGGGATCGTTCCCAAGGTGGAAAGCACATACATTGCGGGAGATCTCTTCAGCGGCTACAGTCGCAGCTTTCTGAAGATCTGACAGATAAGAAAGCGGAGAAAATCCCCATCCACCCCAGCCGCTGCCGGTGGCGGTTTCATTCTCCAAAGAGGGAGGACTGTCTGCCTCGACGGTGGGAATCTTCTCCACTTCGGGCTTCACTTCAGATTCAGAAGAATTCTTCGAGTCGTCCGCCATCAAGAGTTAACTATGAAAAGAAATTCTGATTTCGGGCGAACTGGAACTAGATTTGATTTCCACAACTTTAAAATTAGCGTCTCTGTTTGATCTCTAAAGGTCATCTACTTCTACCTTCAGGCTTCAACGTGTTCTTAAAGGCACATGAATCCGAACGACGCCGTTTTACACTTTATCCTCCTGAGCTCTGCTATTAAATTTCTCATGTCATTCACGCATAGCAACAACTGTTCCTTAAACCACGTTTTCAAACTGGTAATTTGAAATTCAAAGTTATTTTTTTTTAAAAAAAATTAAGATAATATGAGATTGATATCATATCATTATATTGAGTATGTGTCTTATGAACTTTAGTTTATTTAAATTTGTATTACTGTTGTGTATAATTATTATTATTGTTATTTATACTCCCTCCGTCTCATAATTGTTTTCACACTTTCCTTTTCCGTCTGTTCCATAATTGTTTTCACACCCTATAAATGAAAACTATTACTTTAATTTTATCCTCACAATCCAACCAATCTTATTATTTTAATAATATAATTTTATACAACACTCTACTTTTCTTAAAAATTGTGTCATCCCAAAGGTGAAAACACATCTGAGACGGAGGGAGTATATATTATTATTAGTGTGGAAATGTAGTTAAAATTTTGTACAACAAATCATTCCAAGTCATTAAATAATAGTATCACATAATTTTTTATACTTTTGACAAATAATGCCACTATATGTAAATTAAGTGGGTGAATACATGAAGTTGTATTTGTAATAGTGTTCTATGTACTCTAGGAGGTGATATTTTCAAATATTGACATAAATTAAATCATAAATCAGTGAGGAGTGATGAAGTGATTTGGTTGTAGAAATAAATAAATAAATATACTATAGTTAGTTAAGCAAAATGAGAAGCTTTAAAAGTGAGTTTGTACATTAATTAGATTTTTGGACCGATAAAGTCACAAAAGAATATAAAAAATAGTATATTACAAAGCTCTTAATAGCCTGGGATAATTGGGGGAGGGGGTGACTGATAACTGGCACCCAAGTGATCCGGCAATTTAAATGGTGGGAAAACAATAGGGGGTGGTGATTGTTGTGGTGGTGGAGGGGGTGACTGCACTGGTGGGGGAGGAGAATAAACGGGTGGCGGTGGCGGAGAATATTTTGGTACCGGTGGCGGAGGAGAATAGACAGGTGGTGGAGGGGATGATTTCAATACTGGGGGTGGAGGAGAGTGGATGGGTGGTGGAGGAGAGTAGACTGGTGGTGGAGGGGAAGATTTCACAACCGGTGGTGGAGGAGAGTAGACTGGTGGTGGAGGAGATGATTTCACAACCGGTGGTGGAGGGGATGATTTCACAACCGGTGGTGGAGGAGAATAGATTGGTGGTGGAGGGGATGACTTCGGTACCGGTGGTGGAGGAGATGATTTCGGCACAAATGGTGGAGGGGGTGATTTCAAAACTGATGGTGGTGGAGGAGAGTAGACTGGTGGTGGTGGGGATGACTTCGGTGCCGGTGGTGGAGGGGATGATTTTGGTATTGATGGTGGTGGAGAGTGGACAGGCGGTGGAGGGGATGATTTTGGTACCGGTGGTGGAGGAGAGTAAACGCGTGGTGGAGGGGATGGTTTTGGTACCGGTGGTGGGGGAGAGTAGACGGGTGGTGGAGGGGATGATTTCGGGACTAGTGGTGGAGAGTAAATGCGTGGTGGAGGGGATGATTTTGGTGTTGGCGGTGGAGGAGAGTGAACCTGTGGTGGAGGGGATGATTTCACCGGTACTGGTTTCGGTTGGCGACGTGTTGATTTTGTAGGTTCCGGCTGTGGTTTGGAGGGAACACGGCCCTTGGGAGGCTTGGGTGCCCCTCCATTTGTTGGCCCTCTGCAACCAGTAGCCTCGCAATCCACTTTCTTACTCAATACATTTCGGCATTCCTTCGCCGATCTCTGATCTTCACTCTCCTCACCGAAACAGTTCTCTTCATCATCAATTGTCAATTCCGGAAGTGCCCCGCGATCACAAGCATCATCCCTAGCATCAAAGTAATTATACGAGAATGTGAAATTAGTCAAGCTCGGTAAAGTGCAGACGCTTTCAGGAACATTGCTCCTGAACATATTCTTTGCGATGTTGATGATTTCAAGGCTTTGCATGTACTCCATATCCATCGGCAAATCACCAACCAGTTTGTTCTTGCTGATATCAAATATCGTCGTGCTGTTTAGCAGGGTGATTTCCTCAGGCAAACATCCGGACAGAGAGTTGCCTGATAGGATCAACTCGTCTAACTTGCCAGCCATGCCACCAATGCTGCTGGGAATGCACCCTGTGAACTTGTTGTTTGCCAGCACCACCACTGAGGCCGTAGAATTGCCAAAATTCTCCGGGATGTTAGAGTGGAACCTATTGTTGTTCATGAAAATGGCATCAAGCTCCTTGTCGAATAACCCGGGAGGCAATGCCCCTTCGAAATCATTGAACCTTAGATCAAGGTACTTGAGTTGGGGAAGCTCTAGGACGACCTCAGGGAAAGATCCAACAAAACGGTTGTTGCTCAAATCCAGCTCGTACAAAAGTTTAAGATTCCTGATACTCTCTGGAATAATCCCACACCACCTGTTGGAGTTCAAATGGAGGAGACTGATGTCGGTAAGGTTCCCAATCTCATCGGGGAGATGACCTGCGATGTCTGCATGGTTAAGATCAACTCCGGCCACCACGGTAATGTTGGAATTATCGAGGGCTGGGGCACAAAAAACTCCTGTGTAGGAACAAACATCATGACCCACCCAATTTCCAGTGGTGTTTTTGGGATCGGAATAGATGGCTTTCTTCCATGCTTGGAGGGCATGGTAAGCCTTCTCGAGCCTCCCATTACCAAAATCATTTGGACCGCCTACGAAGGCGTCATCGTCGGGAAGAAAACGGAGGGTATGTGCTAAACCATGTTCTCCAGCGTCAGCTAATTTGTGAGAGAAGGAAAAGAGGGAGAGGATTAGAAAACAGCCGAAAGCGTTGATTTTTCGAGGGTTTGCCATGCCTACCCCCCAGGACAAGCCCAAGGCTGCTTATCAAGATTACATATAATAAAGAGAAGAAATGAGGGCATCCTGCGGGTGGTGGAACGCTAATTTATGGAGGTATTAAACATTGGAGAAGCATGCTCTTCGCTCCATTTTTCAACACCACAAAATTCTCAAGGTCTTCGTGAAGTCTATATACAAGTCTTTCTTCCATATCCATTGCTTTTTTTGCCCATGGATATGCTATATATAGCCCTGCTTTCAAGTCATTCATTTTCCTCACCTAAAAATTCGTAATACCATTTACTACCTCCGTCCCGAAACTACTTTCATAGTAGTTCTGGGCACGCGAACCAAGAAAAAATAGATATGTCAGTGTAAAGTTAAATAATAAAATAAAAAAAGTGTATTTTGTTGACTTTTGTGAGAGAGAAAAATTTCCTTTTTTGGTGTGTGAAAGAAGAGTTGGGACGTCCAAATAAGGAAAGTGTGAAAGTAGTTTTGAGACGGAAGGAGTATATTTTAATGATCTACATTTTAAAAATTTCACGTAGTGCTTCAATTTTTATTTTACAGTGAAGGTGAAATATGAAATAGATGATCTAGATGACAATTTACATTTTTGTTCCAAAAAAAAAAAAAAAAAAGGAGTTTCAAACAATTGCCTATGTCAAGAAAAAAGCACAATATTTTACTGCTTTCTGCACATATTATCAACTGAGAACCTAATTGTATCAATAACAATTTATTACCAGTAGAAAACACTTTGTGATGCCAAAAACACAACTTGCTGTACATTTTTCTCTCAAAACTTTCCACACTGGAGCACAATGATATCACAACTTTTAACTACACTTTACACTGACCTTAGTTTATACAACAGCCACTACAACTCAATCAAAGTCTATAACATCAATCTGTCTCATGTTCAGGTGCAGGGGTGTACCAAGCAGGGTGCGTTCCTCTGGCTCTAAGCAATCGTGTGAAGGGTGAATCCGGCATTTTGCCCTTCTCTTCCTCCTCCAGCTCCTCTATCGTTTTTGGCAATCCATCGGGAATCGGACACGGGCTCTCCACTTTATGTTCGATGCTGTTTATACGCTTGTTTGAATTTCTGCACTCCTTATTAGCTTTGTGGATGGATGCCACCCCGTGTACGCAGCCAATGAGTGATTTTACTCCACCCGATTCGATTATCAGCCTTTCTACCTCTTCCTTTGGCGACTCTTTCTGAATCAAGAAAATACAAATTCAAAATCATTTCGCGGATAGGAAAGATCGTCTCAGATGTTTTTCAAATTCAACCAACAAAATATTAAACCCAAACTTCTTTTTGGAGACGTAAATAGTCCGTTTGAATTATTTTGATTCATACGTGGCAAGAAAATTCAAATCAGCGCCTTCAAATTCGGAGATTGAAACAACTTACTTCAAGCTCTTTGAGTTCAAAATACGCCTCCCAGCAGCTATAAGAATCGTCTCCTTCAAGCGTCGAACAATAATCTGAACAATATGGCATTGCATTGAAATCGAATCAAGATCAATCAATTTTCACAGGAATTAACCGAAAATATGTATGTCTACATACTGAAGAAGAAAACAATCAGCATAACTATTTCTAAGTTAAATCCCCGCAGAAAGGTCCTAAATCTCTGAAAATGGTCCACTAATTTTAACTGAAAATCACAAATTCCGAAGGAAATAAAACTTGCCTGCTATTTCATTCTCAGATTTCTGAATCAGAGGAGGTTCTTTAACAGCTCTATCAAACTTGCTCCTGCTAAAGGGCTCCAGCTTCGGTATGTACGCATATCTCGAAACAGAACAACAAACGGTAGAAACTGAAGAACCGCTTCGTGATCCCACTGGTTTTGAAAACTGAGTAGAACCATTCGATTCAACAATGAAACTGCTCGCTGAGCAATTCAAGGGCACGCTTTGAATCATCTTCCTTCTCTATCAGCACTTTCTGTAACAATGATTTCATCCAATATGTTTCTGAAGGTTAATGACACGCTACTTGAAGAAGGGGAAAATCAACTAGGTGGTGGATAAGGATGAGAGATAATTTTAATGGGATTTTAAACCCGTGGGCTGTACCCTGTCTCCCGGTTACAATAGATCAGTGACGGGGAAATCTCGGCCGTTGATGGAAGATCGTGAGTGCGGGTGATGTGGTGTCGATTATGAAAAGTATGATGCGGCGTAGATGTGATCATGTGGGGTCGTCTAACATGGATATTTCTGAAGATATTTTTAAATGAAAAGCTGATTAGTCTTGAGAAATGAGACTCTTATCTACAAAAATCGACTATTCTCGATTATCCGTCCATGATATTTAGTCTACCTTGGTTGTGAACGATTATTAAAAAAAAATTGATATTGATGTGTAAAAGTAAGTATATTAGTACAAAAAAGTGTTAATTATTAATAAAATATTTGATGTGGTGTGTAAAAGTGAGTATATGTCATTAAAAAATAAAAATAAAAATTGAAATTTTTCCATTTTGGATAGGTAGACTATTTATTGTGGACGGCTATTTAAGGCAACGTGGACTAATTTTCATGGACGGATGGAGTATTTTTTAAAAATTATTTTAAAAAAAAATTAGTGTTAATATCAATTTAAATTATTTAAAATTTTAATATTATCTGATTATTATGTTATATAAATTACAAACTCAAAATTTATTTATAATAGCATTACAAATTTAATATATATATAATTATGCTTTATTATTTTTAATTATTAAATAATTATTATATACTCAATACATTTTTTAGAATAATGATACTTAAATTTTTTTAAAAAAATTACAATAAATATTTTTCAATACAACTATATAATCTTTAATATTTTATAAAAAAATTAATTTAAAATTAACATATAATTTTTTCAGTCAAAGTCTTTTTTTTTTTTTTGACGGGCAAAAGTCGACTATTCTCGATCTACCAATGTTTATATTTTTAGAAAATTAGATTTATTAGCAATAAAAACTGCCATGACATGTAATACTATTTTGTTTAATTTTGTCCCCTAGACTTTGACTAGAATGTAATGTGATTGCTTATTTTACTTGTTGGAACATTTTGGAGGTGCTTGATTTGTTGTAAGGAATGACAATAATAATAACAATCATAGTAGTAAGAAATGGAATGAATATACTCCTAAAAAAATTTTTGTTTAGTTGATATAAAACAATCACTATCATAATCATTGATTTTGTTTAGTTATTCTAAAATTCATAGAAATAGAATCAACTAACTTCAATTTGTATTGGGCTTTTTAACTCTAAGGCCCAACATCCCCATTTACTTAAATTTTAAGAAGGTCCATCTGAAGGGATTATATATAGCAGCTGATTTCTGAAAGAAGACACGCCCTACTCCTTTCTGGGAGAGATCCTCTCTCACCATTTCACACACTCACATACAGATTGAAATTGTTGGAACTCTTATTAGGTGATTTCTTCCCTTTTATTTAATTTTATTGCTTATATTTTAATGATTATGATTTATTGTCTTTTATTTGTTATGGGTTTGCTTGTTATGTTGATTGTTGGCTAGGTTTTTAGTATTTGGGTGTTTTGAATTATGTGGGTGATTAGTTAGTGGTATGATTTTGTGAGTTTATCCTAATTGAAGGTTAGATGATTAGATTAATGGGGTATGTTTGATCAATTGCTTGTTGAGCTCTTTTAATTCATATGGGTAGATTGTTTGCTCCAACGAGAGTTGGATAGGCACGTTTATTTCACATGAGTGTGATTTTGATTTTGTGATTTGAGTTAATATTGGATTATCGCAACGGGAGTTGGGTAATTTCATTAGAAAATCCATTAATCTACATTAATTGCTTGAATTAACCTTTAGGTGATTAGTGAGGGGACCAAAGGTGGGGCACCTTAGTATACGAGTGGAAAAGCACGCTAGGATTTTTCTTAGCCTTGTGTGATTACCCGGGTGGGAAACGGTGAACTATTCTATAACAATCTACATGCTTAATTGACGCGTTAATCCTAAGCTTATCCAGTACGGTTTAATGTGTATTAATCGTGACTGCTCCTATCTTTGACCGACAAAAAAGATAAATGAACTTGTCGAACCATTAATTGATTACCCCATAATGAAAAACACCCGAACACATTTTTGTATTTGTTATCTTCGTTGATTTTTCTCGTGCTTGCTATTTTAATTGTCTTATTTAGTGATTTTTTTAGATATTGTTTACTTTTTTTGTTCTAGTTAATTATTGCTCTTTTAATTGTCGGAATTCGTTTAATTGGGAACAAGATCGTTTACACTACAATTGAGCACCGACACATAGCTCTAGGGATACACTTGCCACTAGTCTCGTGGGATTGATAATTTAACCGGGCACTTACTAGTACTACACGAACTTCTTATACTTGAGAAGTAAGTGTTGAAAAACACGTGTCAAGTAATGAAAGTAGTATACCAAACAATCTTTTCTCATTCCTTTTCCATTCCCCATCCCCAAAGTTCTTTACCAAACAGCCCCTTAATCTGATTTAAGTATTTAACACAGGTATTAATTGTTTTAGTATTAGTGTATGACACAGCGAATATGTATATTGTATAATTTAATACTCCCTCTGTCTCTAAATACTTTGCACACTTTTTTTTTCTGTTCCACAACACTTTGCACACCCTATAAATGGAAATAACTTCTTATAATATTCACATATTTATACAAAATGTCATTACTTTTACACTAAATCTAACCAATTTTATTATTTTAATAATATAATTTTACACATCACCCTCAATACTCTATTTTTTACACACTTTTCTTAAAAAGTGTGTAAAAAGAAGTGTGCAATCTTCTCAGGGACGGGGAGTATAAAAATAGATAAATTTGATGAAATAAACACTTTAGTACTAAATATTCCAGATGATAGTCCAATCATAAAATACTCAAAAGTCTCGTAAAACAATAATTCCAAAATTATAACTATTGGATTAGATTGATAGATAAATACCAAGGACACTTGAATTTATAAAAACATAAAATAAAAGTCAAATAGTAAATAAATAAATTACTAGTCTCACTTTTCTATAAAGGCCAAAACGATATTTTCTCCATCATCCTTTCTGAGTAAGAAGTGGTTTGCCCTCGAATATGAAGCGATCTTGTCCCAAGATGAATTGTCCCTAGTGAACAGTACAAGATCTCTGACGTTGATTACATCCGCGATATGAATGATCATTTTTTATTTACTTACATATTTGGCATTTATATGTACATAAATGTATCCAAATGCATAATTTGAATTATAAATGTATATTACAGTAAAACTATTATTAGTTAATATAATTGATCGAACATTTGCAATTAACAAATAGTAAGTCTCTTGTGTATCAAATTCATCATACAATTTAAGTGCAATTTTTTAAAGTTACAGAAATTACTACTGAAAGGTGCACATGTCACTACTAAAAAGTGTATTTTTTAAAATTTACTTTTCAACACTTTTTAATAATAAATAGTACACCATCCATCCCAACTCATTTTTTCACATTTTATATTTTGGGATACCCCAATTCTTTTTTTTATGCTTGATTAGTGTGAAATTTGCTCGAAATTCTTATGCTTTTATTGCTAATTTTAATAGGATTTCATGCATTTTTGTACACTAAATTGAATAATTGTGCTTAAGTGTGAAAATATTTGTGGTGGTGCATTTTTATCGAAAATTGAATTAAATTCATGGAATTAATTGTTTGAATTATTATTTGGACTTTTTTGAAATATTGCTACTCATTTTAATTAATTGAGGTCCAAAGAAGTTAATTGCTTTATTTGATCCACACATTAATTTAATTCTTGGCCCAATTTGTGCAGCCCATTTAGAAATTTAATTGTGATATTATTTTGTTTTTGTGGATATCCATGTGCAGAATCTGAATTAGGAAATGGAAGCAATATGGGATAGTTATTGTTTGACCAAGCAAATACGTGGCCATCTCTCCTCAACTCCATCCACTGCAATATTCTACTCAACCACCATTCTCACCTACCAACATTAAAGCCACAAAACCCACTGAAAATCTCACAGCAGTCAAATTGGAAGAACAACCACTTGAGCCCTGTTCTCGCAGCCACTCTCACACACCAAACTCATCTCAATTCACCATGAATTCAGTCGCCGGAAATGGAGACAGCCACGAAGCAACCTGCCACTGCTCCATTTTCGCGGGAGTTCCGCTCAACCACAAGCCGTCGACCACCAACAGCCGCTGGAGCCTCTGTTCTTCACTCACCCTGCCGGAATCTGCAAAATACCGCCTGGAAATGCAATCAACCGCCGGAATCGGAGAAGATGAAGCTCTTGCCGCTGTCCTGTTCCTCGTGCTCAACCGTAGCTCTCGCCCGGAAACTTGCAGCAGCCTCCACCATGAAGAAAACCGCCAGAGTCCACCGATTGGAAGAGGAAGGAAGAATCGTAAAAAGATTTGAAGAAGTGCTGAATAGGTAAACGCGTTTTCACTCAAAGAGTTGCTCAAGAAAATGAAAAAACGTTTTTGTTATTGCCCAATGTGAAGAAGAGCGTTTGTGGAGTTACTAGTTAGGCGTGACCACGCCTAAAACAACATTTGCTTCTGTTGGTTTCAACGTTTTGGGGGCAAAATGAAAAAAAGTTGCTAGTGCTATTCCTAACTCAAAGAAGTGTCACACGTTTTTTGCAAGTGGATGCCCATTTTACCTATTAATTTTCTGAAGCCCATTTGAATTAACAGAGGACAAGTTCATTGTATATAAGAAAAGGAGACAGAATATTGGAGATTAACACATCACAATCGTCAGTTTTTTTGCTTTCTGTCCAAGAAAGTGGGGAGCTCCCCTCCCGACACACTACACATTAGTTAGGGTTTTAATTTTTCTGCAATTATTAATTATAATTTAGTATAGATTTTTAATTTCTTGCAAGGTTTGAGCTATTGGAACTCCATTGAGGTGATATTTTTTCTATATATTTCATTTGAAGGTTTAATTTTAATGTTTTTAGTTTATTGTTTTATTATTGTTATTGATTTGATGAGATTGATCATGGGCTAATTTTATTGTGCTTTGGGCGATGGATATTTAGTGGGGATTAGTGATTCTATTGTGTTTATTGTTTTAATTTTATTTTGTTGGATGATTGAATTCTTAATTTGTAGATTAATTGGGCTTTATATGATTGTTCTTATTTGATTATGCATTTTAATTAAGTTAGCAACAAGCGAGAGCTGCGTTTTCTTGATTGAGTGTGTGATTGAGTGGAATGACTGATTAAATTAATCGTTGGATTTCTTGAGTTTTAGGGTTCATTTGGTTCATAAGATAAAACTATCTATCCATCGAAAATATGCATATTTTCGACGTATAGATAATTTTATCTTATGAACCAAATGAGCCCTTAGTGGATTGTTCTTCTATAATTGTGCATTTTAATTGAGTAGACAACAAGCGAGAGCTGCGTTTGCTCTATTAGGTGTATCGTTGTGTTGGATGATTTATTGGATGCTATTGTTGTGACGTCTATTTACACCTAGAGGGAATAGATCGTCGAGAACACACACGATTAGGCACTAGGTTGAGTGGACAACAAGCGAGAGCTGCGTTTACTTAATTTGGTGAGGGTTCTTCTCTAGTTTGATCGTTTGGTGAATCGAGATTAGGCATAAACACAATAGATCACAAAACTCATTTAATTGACATTACCCTAAGCACACTCCTTTCTTCATCTTAGTTGGTTTAATTTGGTAGTTTAGTTGCTTTGGTTTTATTTTTGCTTAGCCCCAAAACCCGAAAACATTTATCGCTTTCGTAGCTTAGTAACAATCCATATTTTATTGTCTCCTTGCACTAGAACACCTCCCTAGGATTTGATATTTTTATTACTTGGTCAAGCTTACCGCTATATTGATCCTATACACTTGTAGGCTTAGTGAATTTGTGTGTGAACACAATTTGCGCAATGAATACCTTAAAGGAAATAATTTTTTCTCACAAAAATCAATAAAGTATACTTTTTATTTTATTATTTAACTTCACACTCACATACTCTGTTTTTTAAAATCATATACAAATTAATTTATAAAAAAAAAGCCCAAAATAAAGAGAGTATAAGTTTTTAAAAATACACATCCACAGTGTACTTAATATATACAACAACATTGACAAATTCAATACACAGTACAATGGTATTTTTTTAATTAGTTATTTTTTCGTGCGATGCACGAATAGATGTTGATAATATTTTAATGTAAAATAAAATATGTTATAAATTTAATTAAATTTATATTGTTCTTAAATTAATTGTTATTTATTAATTTTTAATTTTTTTATTAATATATGATTTATGTGAGATAATATATATGTAAGTATCTCACAATTGTTTAATTAATTATATATATTTTATTAATATTAAAAATACTAATAATTTTTTTCTTAAATTCAAGTATTCAACTATATATCAAAATTAACAAATAAATAAATTTAAATAATATAATTCATATTATAGATTTGATTTTATATATGGAATATGAATGTGAATTAAAAATTAAAAAAACAATTAATTTAAATAATAGAAGAGATGCAAATATGGAACATTGAATTGAATAAGCCTTTATACTTTCAATGTATTTTCATTGTATAAACACATAAATTTTTATTTGATATATAGTGAAAATATATTTAAAAAATAGAATATTATTTAAATATAACAAAATTAAAAGTAAAATTGAAATGTGAAATATATACAAATAATTGATTAATATGTTACAAACTAATAAATGAAAAATAATAATAATATTTTATTATTTTATATTTTAGTGGAACTTATAGAGAAAACTACTATAATATTTTTATATATATAAATAAAAAAATAATTTTTCTCCGATATCGAATCTTATTATTCGAAAGGTCTTCGAATAAAAAATATTTTTATTCTTTTCAATAGACTACCTCCATCCACGATGGAATCCAATCTGAAGGGGCAAAATCGTCAATTTCGCTCCGACAGTACAACCAGACACTAGTTATGCTAATGATGACATGTGCAACGAATAACACGACGTCGTGATATATATTTCCGACGTGTTTTCTCCTTCTCTCTCCTCTCGTAGCACAACTCACAACTCACAACTGACAAACGATGATCACTAGAGAAATGAAACAGTAGGAGAAAATCCCAGCTTTGAGAAGACCAGAAAATCGTAGTTACACGCGCTTTTGATTCAAGAAAACTGCCGATTCTTTTTTTTATTTTTAAAGAATTCGTAGTTCGGAGAAAGTTGGCGGTTTTTTTTCTCTCTCTAATTTCAGGTTCTTAGTTTTGGATTGGGTGATTCAATTGTTCAGTCCTGTATAAATTGAGTTTTAGTTAGAATAAAGGATTTTAGGGTTCGAGAACTATGAAGAAGGCAATGACGAGTTTACAAGATCTAATTGAAGAAGCTAAACTTCGAACGGTTTGGTGGAGTCTCTGCATATTCGCAGTTTCCTACTTCTTGACGCGTAAGTTCTCAAGAATTCCTTTCTTTTTGGTTTCTTGAAATGAGGAAACCTGAACTCGTTGTTTTCATTTGGTTTGAGTTACTAATTTACGGGTCGGCGATTAGGTTGATGTTGTGATTGTCGACTGATGAAAATATGAAATTGCTTTCTGATGGTTTAATTTTACTGTATAATTGGTAAGTAGCCTGATTTTGTTTCATTTATTGCTTTCAAGGGGTTGATTGTCATTTGATAATGTTCCATATCAAACGATGTACTTGCTTTTGTTGCTACTTCGATTGATAGGAGAGTTTGATAATAGGGTATGATTACGCGGGAGGAATTTATGTCTGGTAATTGGCACGTAAACAAATGAAAATTGGTACTACTAAAATCTTCTAACATTCTTTTGTTTTATCACCGCTGTGGGAATTTTATTTTATCATGCCACGGAAAATGCACTACTCTTCGGCCTACTTGTACTACCAGTCTACCATGCTGATCAGTTCTTTGCTTATATATGGTGCTTGCAGATACTAGTAAATCACTTTTAATGAATATTCCCATAGCCATACTATTGGTCTCTGGACTAAGAATACTGTTCAAGGATGTGGAATTCCGATGGAAAGTCTGGAATGATAGAAGAGCATCCTACATATCACACTTAGAAAAGAAGCAGCTATCTGTGAATGAGTCTCGTCTTGCTACTGTTTCTCCCCCACAAAAGTGGAAAAGAAAAATAGGTTCTCCTGTTGTAGAAGCTGCTATTGAGGATTTCGTCAACAAGCTTTTGCATGATTTTGTCACAGATTTGTGGTATTCTGAAATTACACCTGATAAAGAGGCACCTGAATTGATTCGTGCCATAATCATGGATGTTCTTGGTGAAGTGTCTGCCAGAATCAAAGAGCTGAACCTTGTTGACCTGTTGACAAGGTACAAAATCTGGTGCACTTTTGTACTACAATGAAATTATATGATAGTGCAAGTTGGATAGTTGATAATACGAGCAAATGACACTTGTTTCTGCAATTCTCCAGCGATGTTGTAGACCTGGTAGGGGATCACCTTGATCTCTTCAGAAGAAACCAAGCTGCTATTGGTGTGGATGTTATGGTAACCTTGTCTTCTGAAGAAAGGGATGAAAGGTTGAAACACCATCTTTTGGCATCTAAGGAGCTTCACCCTGCTTTGATATCTCCAGAGAGTGAGTACAAGGTGTAGAAGTGTTCTAATGCAGAAGGATTGTTCACCCAACTAGTTCTTTCTTTTATCTTGGTTGACTTTTCAGACCTCTTAACACTTTCTTGTGCTTAGGTTCTTCAACGGCTCATGGGTGGAATTGTAGCTGTTGTGCTGAGACCAAGGGAAGCTCAATGCCCTTTAGTTCGCTGCATTGCTCGTGAACTTTTAACTTGTTTGGTAGTGCAACCTATAATGAATTTTGCTAGCCCTCTGTAAGATCCTATTTCTCCAGCTCTTCCTTTTCCTTTAGAAGACTTCAGGCACTTTCATGTTTCGTATTTTTCCAGAGATGGAGTTTAGCTTTTGGTATTCTCTGTCCACATATTGAGTTTCCTTGAGAGATGTCTTGCCCACTTCCTGTAAAGTTTATTCACCATTTAATAAAATGTTCTACCTATTTCTTATATTAAAAAAATCCATAGAAGGTGCATTTGCCACACATTGAGACCTAGGTGGCAGCCTCTAGTGATATTATTTGTATCTGTTTTAAGTCTTTAATCTCTAGTTGTTTATTGGGATTCAATTATGTTGCTACGAAGTAGAAATTTCCAATTCATATAGGTGATATTGACATCGAATGAAGTAATTGTCACTGATTCCAAAATGCGGGTGCTTGCTAGTTGGGAGGGACAGATTCATTTTTATTTTTATTTTTAAAGTAGGCACACGAATGTCTTTCTTGTCTAAGTATGGCTTATTAGATGAGCAATATGTTTACTTACTAAGTAAACTAGTGAAGGATAAAGTGTGTCAAATTTTTGTTGAAAGATAGGCAACTAAAAAACCTTTGATCTTGCTGTAGGGGTGTATTTCTGATACCACATTATTGTAACTGCTGTTCTTACTAGTTATTACATGTTATCAATCTCATGAGGTCATGCCTGCATTTTTTCCCCATCTTTTCAATCTTCTCAAGTACTATTTCTTTATGGGAATGCACTTCAGGATCTTACCTTTTTCGATTCTATCACCAGGTATATTAATGAGTTGATTGAATCTATTATCCTTGCTTACAACAATGAGGGGTTCAGTGATGCCTCCACAGATCAATCACCTAATGTAGGGGGTCAAACCCATGAGCCTCAAAAGTCTGGGGAACATGGAAGAAGCAGTGAATCTAATTCGAGAAAAGATGTGCCATTCATCAATCAAGAGACTGATTTCTCTTTGACTAATTTGAATTGTAAAAGGGTGCTAGATTCGGGTAGCTCAGAAGGTCTCTTATCTAGTATGATGCAGGATGAACCCATACATACAAGGAATGCTGAGTGGGCAAAAGTGTTTGATGCTGCAACTCAGAGAAGAACAGAAGTCCTTATGCCTGAAAATCTTGAAAATATGTGGACAATTGGAAGAAATTACAAAAAGAAAATCCCGAAAAAGACTGCTGCAGGTATTCAGGCTCCTGAAGTTGCAGATTCAGTAAGCACCACATTGCCTCCACAAAATTTGGTGACTGAATTACCAAACCTTAGACGTGTAATGTATCCTCATATAGAAGACAAGGATTATATGAAGCTACCACCCAGGCCTACGAAAGAAACTCGACTGACTGATCCCAGTCTTGATGCTTTAAGCGGTTCAGAGGAGTTTACCATGGAACATCCAAAGGGAAGCTCTGTTATTAATTTAGTGGAGAACCCTGCTGTTGTTTCTCGTGAAAGTAGAAATAAGCTAAAAAGATCAAACAGCACTTCTGACTTGAAATTTCATGTAAAACTGGAGGATATGCTTGATGGTAAAGGCAGTGCACCTATCATCAATGAGTACTATAGTGCAGATGTTAAACATAATGTACGTAGCCTGATGAGCAGTTCAGATACTGCATTACGCCGTGAAGGAATGCATATACCAAAGCTTAGATGTCGGGTATGACAACTGATTTCTTTCTATGGTTAACAATTTTATTGGAATTAACCTGGTTGTATGTGTTTAAGAATACTAATAGTATTGAAGAAATTAACTTAGCAACTTCATATTTTTGCCTGAAAGGATTTCATTATTATTTTGCTGTTTTTGCATGATAAATTTATGTTTGTATACTGGTCTCCAAAAAGGAATACTGGTTTGTTCCTAAACATCAATATTTCACGTCCAATTGATATTGGAAACATAAATATTTCACCATGACCTAGACAAAGCTAAACTGTATTAGTTGTCTAATTATATGATAAGCTGTTTTCTGAGGTCAAGGCTTGAGGTTGTAGGAGTGTTTTCCAGAGTGATGATAATATGTGCTTTGGGCTGATATGAGGTCTTTTGACTACGCAGGTTGTTGGAGCATACTTTGAGAAACTTGGCTCAACATCATTTGCAGTTTACTCAATTGCTGTGACGGATGCTAACAACAACACATGGTTTGTGAAAAGAAGGTAGGGTCTTTATTTCCAGTTTGAATGAACAATATCAGTATGTTTGAATTGCAGCCGCATAGTTGAACTACTTTTATCTCAATGTTCTCAATGTTGGCTTCATTGACGTGAGGAAGTGTTAGGATGAGATCAAATTTTCTTGCCCCGTTTTTAATTCCTTTGTTGGATACTTTATCTGTAGGTACCGGAACTTTGAGAGATTGCATAGGCATCTTAAGGATATCCCCAATTATACATTACATTTGCCTCCCAAAAGAATATTCTCTTCAAGTACAGAGGATGCTTTTGTTCACCAACGCTGTATTCAGCTTGACAAGTATCTCCAAGTATGGTTACTTGTACTCCTTGTTTTGGTACAAAGTCATTTTTTCTTGTTTTCTTTTCTGATGTTACTGTCTTTACCAGGATCTCTTGTCAATTGCCAATGTGGCTGAGCAGCATGAAGTGTGGGATTTTCTGAGTGCCTCCTCTAAGGTGTGCTTTTATTATTTTCTGTAAAAACAATAAAACATAGTCAGTACATATGATCTCTTAACTAATTTTTACTTTTGTATCGATGAAGAACTACTCTTTTGGCAAATCTCCTTCTGTTATGAGGACTCTGGCAGGTATGTGCTTGTCTCAGACCATTTTTTTGTACTCAGTTGTCTATTCTTCACTTTTTATTTGTATTCAGAATTTTTTTGGAACAGCAAGGTATAGTTGTGGCACGCTATATCAGAGCTTGAGATAAATGAGTTATAGATTCGATAAACAATGCATTCTTGACTTTTCTCTAAAACTTTAATTCTCAAGGTGTTATCTTTATGTGTGCATTATACCATAGATGTATTAATTTTGTCCTTGCTTTTCTTGTTACAATACTTATCTTTTATATTGCCAGAACTGGCTCAAAAATTGATTTTCATTGAGATGGTTTTTTTAAAAAGAAATTTTTACCATTGAAATTCAGTTAATCGTGTTATGATACATTTGTATTTTCACAAAATTTTACAAATTATATGTTCAGTTCATTGGAGAATTATTAATTAGTGAAAAGCAAACATTAGGCTTTTAAGAGCAGAGACTTCGTTTCTTTCTATGTTTTTAATTGCTCAGTTATATATTGTATTTACAAAGTATTATAAACATCGTGAACTCTTTATTCACCAAAACAGTTAATGTGGATGATGCTATGGATGATATTGTACGCCAATTCAAAGGGGTTTCTGATGGCCTTATTGGGAAAGTTGCCGGCTCACCTCTATATACTATCGAGCCAGCTTCTTCAGTAACAAGTAGAAACATGTCCTGGAATGCTGATGATATAAGTGGATTAACTTTCAGGCCTAGTACCTCAGACTCAATTAACAGTTTTTCAGACACTGATGAAGGTGGTAAAGATGTAAACCAAGTAGAGCAGGATACAGAAGCTGCAGCCCAAGGTGATGGGTGGCATTCAGACCATGAATCAAAGTCAAAGGGATTTCAGCCGAAGGTGTTTCAGTGTGATGATGATGTCAGTAACTTGGAGTCTGAGGAAATTCATAGTGCAAGGTTGAAATCAGAATTGAACTCTGTGACCCGATATCCAGAGTCTAATATGGCCATGTCATCTGTTCCTCAAGGGGATATTACAGGGGTGCCCCCAGAGGTACCATAATTACTAATTTAATGGAGTAGATTACATTCTTGTTCATTAGTCCTCCACCCTAATGCTCTCGACACTGTTCTTTCTTTGGTAATTTCGGATTAATATTTTGCTGATATTACTGGAAATGTTAACATGCAGAAAATATTGATATTAATATTGGTAATTTCAGATTAATATTTTGCTGATATTACTGGAAAAGTTAACATGCAGGAAATATTGATATTAATATTTGAATCTTCACCACCCTCTCACTAGCCTTTTCTCTTGATTCTTTATTTTAAATCTTACGCAAACTCTATCATTGGCTGGTATCTAGGTTATGCTTTCTCTAATATATTTTAGATATTTTTTTGCAGTGGACCCCACCAAATTTAAGTGTTCCGGTTCTGAATTTAGTTGATAACATATTTCAACTCAAGAGACGGGGCTGGCTAAGGTGATATTTGCTTTTTCACTTTTGTAACTTCAACTTGCTTTACCTGTAAGAGACGAAAACTATGTTCTTAAGATCAGTATTCTATTTTCATATATATTTATATTAAGTTCGTAGGATTATGGTCAGTATATTGTTCCATTAGCTTTTAATAATGTATGTAGCCTCTTGCTTCTATTTTCCTTTTAACTGACAGCTGAATATTTTCTCACATGTTTCTGTAAACATTGTATTGTTCCTTTTCTTTTTTTGAACTTCTTTGGGTCATTACTTTGTGGCTTAATTTGGGTCTCAGTGGCTTCTTTTGATCCAAGACATATGTTAGCCCTCTTTTACCAATTTTATGGTGATTGAATATATCAAGTACTAGACAATCTTGTGATTCGAAAAATGTGATTAAATGGCTGTGGTACTGGTGACGTGTTTGAGTTATGCATTGCAAGCAATCTTACTCTATGCAATTCCATAATAAGTGTGCATTAATATTACCATTATTTTTATTGTTATTACTAGTATTATCATCAAGATACCAGTTTTGCCGTTGAAGAGCTCTGCGTTCATGGCTATTCTTTTAATACATTATTCAGTGGAACTCACATCGAGTGCAAAAAGGGTGTTGGAGTTAGCTTCTAAATCCATGCAAAATAATATTTTTGGACAAATGAGACTTAATGGACTTATATGTATATGGGACATAGTGGTTAACCTCAACCTTTCTCTACAAGCACTCAGCCTACCTATCTATCCATTCATAGGATAATTTTGGATATGCAATTTTACACATTTGATTGTAATTTTTGTTCTTTAGGAAAATATTGTATGTATACCTTTAAATTGTATATAATTTTGGATCAAGATGGGAAAATATAATCTTTACTCTCTTAGTTTGTAGGCATATTTCTGTTCTTACATAAAAGTAATGCTTACATCACCCAGTTCATCACCATTTTACTCTTTTGGAAGTTGTGGTCTTAGCTGTGAGGATGTTTATGCTCCTAAAGTTGTCATCTTCAAGGCAGTGGGTACATGTTCATGACCATAGTTGGCTGTTCCTTGTTCCTTTTTGACACTTCCCCTCAACAACCCAATAAACCATGATAAGCCTGAAGATTGATACATAAAAAGTAGCAAAGTTCTGTATGAGCTACTCTATTTAATTTTGGTTTATCCCAAGTAACTGATATCATGTAATGCTGATTTTACATAGAAAGCATGCTTGTTAATGACCTAATTATACCCTACTTTATGAGCTTTATCTTCTTTAATTATAGGAGACAGGTCTTTTGGATATCAAAGCAAATATTGCAGTTAGTCATGGAAGATGCCATTGATGATTGGCTCACAAGGAAAATCCAGTTGCTTCGTAGAGAGGATATAGTTGCACAAGAAATTCGATGGGTCCAGGATGTAAGTAAAAGTCATTTTCCCTAATGAACCAGGAGTCACTGCTTTGATGTTGTTTTGTACCTTGAGTTTACAGCCTCTAATCATTGACCAAAACATAACTGGTACAGGAACATAATTATTAATGATATTATGCATAAACACTAAGCTTACATTCTCTGTGTTCTCTCTCTCTCTCTCTCTCTCTCTCCTACTTTGTTTTATATATTGTCTTGTTCACAGAAATTGTTATGCTGTTTTCTGACCATTGTTCTGTCATCAGGTTCTCTGGCCTGACGGCACATTTTTTCTGAAATTGCGTGCTCAAGCTCAACAAAATGTTGATGAGGCTACTCAAGTATCTCAGCAGGCTACAAGGCAGTCAGGCAGAATGAAGGCCACTCAACCGGGTTCTTTTGAGCAGCATCTCGAAGCTACTCGCAGAGCCAGTGATGTAAAAAAATTGTTATTCAGTGAGTATCTTACTATGTGTTTGCAGTTTATAATGTTTCATTATAATATTTCTTTATGACAACCCACTTTTACATGATCATCAAGAGGACTATCTATAACTAGCAATGTCATCCAAAATATATATGTGCAGTTCCATTGGTTTTCTTGCTTTTGGATGTTACCAATGTTGTCGTACTTGATTCATTAATCAACTCTTCCCCCTGGCAGATGGTGCTCCCACGGCTTTGGTCAGTTTAATCGGACATAATCAGTATAGACGTTGTGCTAGAGATATATACTATTTCCTTCAGGTATAATACCCCTCTATACTCTCTCCTCTCAACATAGCCTAGATGAAACCTTAAGCCCAAATATACAGTCTTATCTATGAAATATGTGTGCATTGGCTAATCTCATGCAAGGAGCTTATATATGTGTGCACAGCAGTACTTTTCCAAAAAATTATTATCAATATTTTCACTCCATTAATGATATACTGTATAGTCTTATCTGTGAAATATGTGTACATTGGCTAATCTCATGCAAGGAGCTTATATATGTGTGCACAGTAATACTTTTCCGAAAATTTATTATCAATTTTTTGTCAATCCATTAATGATATACATGACTTGACTTGCAGTCCACAGTTTGTTTGAAGCAACTTGGCTATGGAATACTGGAACTTGTTCTAATATCAGTTTTCCCTGAGTTGCGTGATCTTGTTATGGATATCCATGAAAAGGCGCGTTCTCGGCCAGTATAGATTGAAATCTTGTTCTCTCTTACTTCACTTTGTGAAAATGGCAATGGTGCAATCGCTCCAACTGTCGTGGTGATGAAGATCAAAAGAGTTTATTAATGTCACGTGCTATGTTCTATAGAGATTCAATTCCCGTGGTCATTTCACAACCAACTCCAATTTTGGTGTACAGAGTCTAAAATAGCTTATGTACAGCAGTATATCATTTGTGTATATGTGCAGTAGTCTTGACTCTTCCAAGAAAAAATTTCGTCGCAGATAATTTTGTTTCGTAGCTAGTTTTTACACACATCTCACCACTTTCCTCTGATTCCCAAATATTTGATATTCTTGTTGAAAAGATTTCCTTCTACGCTCGGAATTAATCAAATTTTCCAGTTTATAGATTAATCGTGTTTGCCATTCACATCATCATCAATACAAAAAAGGGTTAAAACTTCTCCTTCACTCCATTGTAATAATGTGGTTTCTCAAATAAATCTTACCATAATAATCCAGGGTACAAATGATGTCATACTCAGTTGGATTCCACCTAGTGTAGCATCTATGCAATAGATGCACCACCCAAAAGAGCAAAATGTGTTGTTAGTCCTGATATCCAATACACAACATAATCTTGAAATCTCAAAACAGGCCAGCAAATGAACTGGTGAGAGAATCACGTAGGTCTGAATAAAGGCCGAAGAGGGAATACTGCCTAAGGTTGGCCACCTCGTACCACGAATTAAACACTTGGTCATTTTTATCAGTTCCGGAGAAGGCTAACTGCACACCCATGTCACAGGCAATAGAACCTCCAATTCCTTTGCATTTAGAATTTGGGATTGCACAATCAGTGTTGTTAAGGCAGACGAACTCCCCGGGGCAAGAACCGCACCCAAATTTCTTCCAGAATAAGTTTTGTAGGGTGCCCTTTTTGAATTCAAGAACCTGCCAGCACATAACACGACGCTCAGTGTATCATACTGGCATCCTCTACTCATAATTATGTATTTTACAGGTAGTATCTAGAGAGGACATGAATTTACCAAGGTAAAGCTGGTTATCGTGTGAGTGTTGTCTGCAACTAATACCGGGAGTGACCGAGCTGCATATTGACGTCCGGCAAAGGCCACCATGTAATAACCTCCTGACTTGCTCTGAGAACATTGGAACAAATTGGGAGAACAAATGAATAATTTTAAGTGACTTAAGGTAAGGTAAAACGATATATAGCCATTACCTACCTGCTAAATTTTGTATGTAAAAGACTAAGATACAATTTTTGTTGAAGGGTCAAAAATCCCATTTTCCTCGGGTTTTTTCATGACCCCATACTGAGATATTGGCATGTGATTAGGCAAAGAAGCTGTGCTTCATATCATAGTGAAGAGAGGCATAATTGAGTAGAAAATAATCTTATTCATATCAAAATATGTGCACACAGAGTAAAAAAAACTGCATCAAGCCACAGAAGAGAGCTTACATTTTTAGTTGTGCTGCTGTTGATAGTAAGCAGAGAAATCTCATCAACCTTTGGCCTAAAAACTGCGAGTTCCGCGCTGTTTGTGGACAGAGAAAGACGTTTATCGCATGGAGAGAGCTGAGTTTGGTTGAAAAAGAATGAGTCCTTTGCAGCAAATGCAAGCCCGAATGTGAACCCATCCAATCTCTGAACTTTTGTATCTGAACATGGATCAAATACAGGATTCGTGTCTCCGGCATGAACCGGAACCATTGCCATCATCACCATCATAATCACAAATACCATTTGCCCCACCATTGTTCCCAAATTCATCAAACAAAATGTTTTTTATTGCTCCTCCCCCTAATATGCAATTGAACATATCATTAAAAGAGAACAGATCCCAATAAGAATTGATCTTTCTATATGGGATTTTTATGTCAAACAAAACATCAAAAATCAATTCTGCTAATTCAAGAATCATCAATAAAGGGTTGTCCATGTGATTATCCTATTGAAATTTAATGTAATAACAACACTCGATCATCAATTTGCACAAAAGAGAACGTGAAAACCCCATAAAATATTAATCATAAGATGATATCATTTCCCATAAAAGGGAAAAAGAAAAAAAGGTACGATCCAAAATTCGAATAACTCAATTCATAATGATCAACGTACATGGCTAAAAGAATAAACTCACCGCAATTAGATTTATCTCTGAAGGTAATTATACCCTTTTCCTCTGTTTTCTTAAATAACAGCTTCTTCTTCAAACTCTGTTGAATATGACTATTTTAATTTGTAATAATTTATTATTAATAATTAATCAAAGAAAACAGATAAAACAGAGAAGGGGTTGATGAAGGAGGGGTTTTAAGGAGTAATTAGATGGAAAAAAGGTCGTTTCTCATTGATCACCTATCTTCGTATATTAACGTGAAAGATGGGACGCAAAAGTGGCCTGCAATTTATTTATTTTAATATTTCTTAATCTTTTCTAATTTTGGTCAATAATTAATGAAATTTGATGATTATTAATTTTTAATTTAGTGTTTTTTAATATTTTTCCGGTTTTAGGAAATAACTAGTGGAGTATTACAATTGTTTAAGGGCAAAAGTCGATGATTTTAATGAATTCGTGTCCCGAAGACAGTTATGGAAGTTGGCGTCGATGCCAAGGAATGCGACGACTTACAAAGCAAAACGCGAGTTTCAACATCCCTGGAGAAACGCGTTTGCCTTATCTCTCAGCAAAGTATTTGGGATCACTGAATTAGGAACCCCTTTCCCAATTCCAATTCTAGATAAAATATATTGCACATGTCCATTAAATTTATGTAATTTTTTTTGTCGTTCACAAAAAATATATACTTATTTTTATACAAATCATCATTTTTATTAATTAATATTCAAATAATTAATTATTTTATTTATAAATAGACACTACAATATATATATTCACAATACTTTTATCTTATCTATTTTTTCTTAAAATCTGTACAATTACAATAATGCACATATTTAGTGGGCGGAGGGAGTATTTTTTTGGTCATTAAATTGATCAGTTCCTCAAATTTGGAGCTGAAATTATTGATCACACACTTATAAATACTCTTTTTTTTATCAAAAAATGTTAGTTATTAGTAGTTAAAAGTTAGTTCGTCAAGTCTCTCAAACACTCCAAGCCAACCTTATATCTCCCTCAATTATTGTAGTATAATTGAATTGATCATGTGTTCGAAACTCGATAGATAAATATCAAGTCCAGTCACGCAAAACCTAGAAAAACTTGAAGACGGCCAAGGCATGGACATCGATCTGACATCATCATCCCTTGGACGTCGCCAATCTCGCCCGACATCAACCTCAATATTGGGAGCACTCACCCAGTCAGAACGAGGTCCAAGAAGAATTCAAGCGAAGAAGCCTTGATCGACGACGACCAGCGTCAGCCAACGTCACCAAGCGTCAACTATTTTTTTTTAATATTGCATTTTAGAAATGAGTTTATGTAACTATGGTAAAAATTAGAGTTGTTACGAATTTAAGTGCACATGCGACCTGAAAATATAAACATAAGCACCATCCCTTTTACCATATTTACATAAAATAGATTTGTAAATAACAATATTTAAAAAAAAACTTGTATTTAATTTTTATTTTTATTTTTAATCCCAGTTAATGTATTTGTTATTTTTCAAATCAATGTCTAGACATAAGGTTAAAAAAGGGAAAACAATAAAAAAATTAGTATTCTGACTATAATAACTTCAATATTTTAATCTATGTTTAAAAATGAAAATCAATTTTAGATAACTTTGATATGTTCCTCCAAAAGTATAATATATATATATATACACACACCTTTTTGAAATATTAAAGTTAAACTCAATTTTTCATTTATGAAAACACTGTGTATTTAAAATTCAATGTTCACTTTCCAATTTTTATAATATAATCTATGATTTTTTATTAACAAAGACTTGCATGGTATTTTTCACAAATTTTAAAAGTTGGAGGTGACAAATAAGAAAGAATTTTCATAAATTCCAATTTTCCAGTGAGAAAGAGCGGCGTGCATGTGGTTTTTTAGTTTTTACATACAAATTGATAATTTTAATGTATTGTTTAATGCATTTACAAATCTCCCAATTGGTACAGTCCTGCCTTTCCTCTCCTTTTCTTTTAACGTGAGAATATTTACACATTAATCATGTCTTTTTTCTTTTTTCTTTTTGGAATTGTTACTTTTGATTATTTATCAGGCCCAATATGGTATCCAAATCGTGAGAAAATCTACATAATCTCTCGTGTTTATCTCCTTGTATATATTTTTTCTTGTCTATAAATAAAAAGGGTTAATATCAATTTGCCATTTGTACTATATAATTTATTTCAATTTGCAACCCGTACTAATCTTTTTATCAAACTGCAACTTGTACTATGAAAAATTGATCAATTGCAACCTATATTTAAATTTTATTCTTTTTTTTGTCAATACTATAATTTTTTAAGGTTATATTCGTCAATCCATAACAATAATTTATTTATATTTATTTTTTGCCACATAAAAATTGATGCCGGTAAAAAAATCGATGCTGGTAAAAGTCGAATTCCAATTATGTTATCGTCGTTCTATAGAAATTAAATTTTTTTAACGTTAATTTTTTATTATTAATAATTATAATATAAAATTGATTTTAACCCTAAATAAAAATCTTCTATTAAAAATTATTAATTAATGCAAAATAGACAGATAAAAGTCGTATTCTGGGATAGTGTATGAGTATCCATCTTGAAGGCCGAGCAATTGGGCCATACATTTGTTACACACAAAGGCTTATAATTAAATTGATCCTAATTTATTTTTAACCAATCATAATTCATTTGTAATAAATTTTATGTGGAATTGGAATTACTTGCAAGAAACTGCCACTGAAAAAATCTGGGCAAGCCTTACAAGGACCACACCCTATATATGTTTAGCATATAATTCCCACTATTTATTACCCAAATTAAAAAGAAAGAAGTCCCACTTTATTGTTTTACCTTTTCAACATTTACCATGATATATCATGTTGTTATTTACAGAAATTATCATGCAAAACCCTTTTATAATATTTATGGGCTGGCAATGAGAAGGCCCTTTCTACATCATTCATTTAATTTTTCCATATATGCATATGCATTCACAATCATGTACTATATACACACATGACCATCCTAGCTAGTAACACTTTAATTTCTTGTGAAATTTAATTTCCTATCGGTCCTCTCTCCCCCAACGCTTCGTAGAAGGGAGCTTTGTCGAGCTGCTCTACCCGATTCGATCCAAATCGAGGAAGGAGAGAAATGCTAGGAGAGTGTAGTTCGAGGCGTCCAGACACAAGGCCATGCTTCTACAAGGTCATGTTGCCGGAAAACTTGCTTCATTTGGTACTTGTGATCTCTTATATATATATATTTAATTTCTCACATTATTATGTGTATAATGTGTGACGATGCTATGCTAATCGAAACGTCCTGTAGCGGATTCCATGCGACTTCAAGCAACACATAACACTAAGAAAGGGAGAAAGTGATGGAAGGATTGTGAGCTTTGCTGGAAAAAGGGACGTCAAGTTGATTCAAGACCAAAAGGGTGATATATACTTTAGGCATGGCTGGCAAGACTTTGTCAAGCATCACTCCTTAGGTAACTTGGAAGTATTACTCTTCAGTTACAACGGGGACCTGTCTTTTGATGTCACCATTTTCAACAAAAATGGGTCTGAAATTAATTAATTAAACATCACTGCACCCACTTAATTAATTAGGTGTTATTGTTAGCTGAGTAGTAGCTACATTTGGAATTAAAGGTTTTATTTCCTAAGTATTTTTTGAAAGGTCAGTTTCAATGGTGAACTACAGACTACAGTTGTGGAATGATGAATTAAATATCTGATTAATTTCTTTCAAGAAGAATCACGCCAATTATTACTAAAATAAGTCCCAACATCTACTAATTACCTTTTCTCTCTTACACATTTATCAGTGAGATGTGACGGAACGGAATACATTCTATTGTTATTAGCTTAAAAACACCAAAAATGTTAGGCACGCCCACATTTTCAATTAAAGTTCAATTGCCAGCTAAATAAAAAATGTTACGCGTATTCGTAATTTAATGGTGCATCAAATCAGTGAAAATCGTCTGGACCACGACAAAAAAAAGAAACTTAATTACTACCACCTATTTTTATCACATCATAAAATTAATGACATAATAAATAAGTTATATAAAAACATTTTTTTTTTTTTAGTTAACTTGATTATTTTACATCATATTGTAGGCATAGAATCTCTCAACTTTCTTTACAATTGAAACTACAATAGGAAGATCAACAGCCGGATTACATTTTGCCGACGACAAAGTAATATGTGCACAAGAACTTTGCGTACCATACACCACTAGTTAATAATACCTTCTCTTTATCAATATGATTCACCACCAGTCTCTGCATGAGCATACACCATCCTGAAAAATATGAAAACGATTGGCATCTTTAATTGCCAGAACTCGTCCGCAGGCTTTGGAGATGAACTTACAAGCAGAGTGACAGTCATTGCAAATTCGCAGATTTTTCGTAACCCGCACAGCTGTCCCTGGTTTAGTTCTCATCAGTCCAAAAGCAATAGCCAGCTTCTCACTGTGATGAAATAGTATATCTTTCTTCACATCATCTGATACATCCAGGTACACAGAGTTGGTATCAGGTTCATAGCCTAATGCTTTTATTTCAAAAATCAAGTTTCTGAGGAACTCCTCAATCTCCAGGTAGTCAGCATGATCTGTATGGCTTGCAATAAATGTGAACATTTCTCCATTGATCTCGATAGAACTAAAACCCGGGTTCTTCTTCGCGCTGTTTAGTTTCAACAATACTCTGCTCTGTCTTGCACGAACCCAGTCTCCAGCCAAAGCATACATGTTTGAGAGCAAAACATAGTACCCTGCATCACTAGGCTTCAACTCAAGTAGCTCCCTGGAAACATCGTCTCCCACCTCAAAATTCCTGTGGATTTTGCAAGCAGTAAGCAAAGAACTATAAATTTCTAAGCCCGGTTGAAGATGCATTTTCTTCATGAGTGAGTAAGCCTCGTCTACTCGTCCAGCACGGCCAAGAAGGTCTATAACACAGGCGTAGTGCTTCAAATTAGGAATAATGTTCCAATCTTTAATCATGTGATAAAAAATTTGGAGCCCTTGCGCGACTAGGCCAGTGTGACTACAAGCATGCAAGACCGATACCAAGGTTGACTCATCGGGAGTTAGGCCGGAGCACTTCATCTTTAAGAATAATTTTATGGCTTCGTTCCCACACCCCATCATGCCATAGCCAGATATTAGTGCATTCCAACATGCAAAATCCTTTTCCGCCATCAATTCAAAGTATCTTTTCATGTCTTCCATACTTGCACAGTTAGCGTACATGTCTATTACAGCTGAACCAACAAAAATATCAGCTTGGAAACCAATTTTTATCACCAGAGCATGTATGCGTTTACCCTGCTGCAAAGCTCCTGAAGAGCTGCAACCGGATAGGATAGTTATCAATGACACAAAATCTTGCCTTATTCCATCTTCTCCCATCATCATATTGAAATGTTCAATGGTGGTTCTCCAATTGCCACTCTTTGAGAAGCCTCTCAGCATCAAAGTCCAGGCAACCAAGTCCTTCTTGCTGATCTCTCTGAATATACAATAAGCATCATTAACAAAATTTCCATTTATATACAATTCCATCAAAGCCGTTTTAACTAGTCGATCATTCTCATATCCACTTCTAATTATTAAACCGTGGATTACATTTCCTACTCGTGAATCCTCAATGCTAATTACACTCATTAGCGTATAAATATCAGTACACAAACCCTTCCTTCTCATCCTATTGAACATCCACAGTGCTTCCTCTCCATATCCATTCTCGGAGTAGCCTGATATGATTGCATTCCATGAGACGTTATTTCTCACGAGCATATTATCGAACACATTCCTGGCAATCTCCATGCACCCAAATTTCGAATACATATCTACTAAACCTGTTTCCACAAAAACATTATCTCCATAATTGTGTCTAACCCAATAGCAGTGCAGAGATTTCCCCAGCAAGGGAATTCCTAATTTTCCAAAGGCGGGCAAGACACTCGCAACTGTCTTCTCATTAGGCATAACTTCTTGAAAAATCATCTCATGAAAGGCCTCTATAGCTTCCGAGAAACATCCATTTTTCGTAAGCCCAGATACTAAAATTGTCCAAGAAACCAGATTTTTGTACAAAATTTGTGAAAATATTATCTGGGCTGTGGTTATAAGTCCACAAGAAGCATATACATTCATCAACCTGTTGCACAGGAAAACATTGCCAGAAAGATTAGAGACTATTATTTGGGCGTGAACTTGCTGCAGAGGCTTTCTATCTCTTGTTTCTTGGAGGATTGAAGCATGAGATGCTTGAGTAGAGTAGCATACAACTTGTATTATTTTCTGATCAAGCAAAAATGGCACATTTTGGCGCCAAGAGCAACGGCTAGTCATTTTGTAAAGGCGGTTCATTTCCAACTGCTCGAAAATAATTACTCCACGCTCCTATTTGACCCCCATCGATTCACAGTAAGCTATCAAAAAACCACTTGCGGTGAAGAAATAGCTTTGAAATAGAATGGGAAAATAAATGCTGTCGATGGAGATGGAAGGAAGATAGTAGTACACTTTTTTTTCTTTTTTTTTCTTTTTTGACACGATCTTGCTATTGAAAGAAAACATCGATATCCAAACAAGGCATTATATTTTAAACTGGGCTGGGCCTCAGTTTCTAATACTACGAGGCCCAACTGTGGGTAGGATCCATAGTGAATCGATGGGCTTGGTCCATTATTCAGTCCGGTCCAATTAATACGCTTTCTAGTGTGTGCTAACAATTTCTAACTTAAAACAATCAAACTTAAATGTTCTGAAATTTAGTTGTAAAAAATAAAAAATTAAATTATTTCTTACTAAAATTAATCTAATAAAATAAATAAACATAATTATATGCTCGACTCAATCCGATTCACTTTATTTTACATGAGAGAAATTAAAAATATCCAAATTTAGTGTCAAATGATTACAAGTTGCAGGCTCCAAGTATTAAATTTCAGAACTGGGCCAATATCACTATAAATTAAAAGGTTAGCAATCACTCTTCAAAAATCACCCTCTATCCCCGCTTCCTCTTTATCAGCCAACCATCTCTCCACCACCTTATCCACACATTCCCATTTTTCTCCCCCATACAAAACCCCCCACCCCTTCAATCTCCCATTATCATCACACCGGCATCCTCCATCACAAAGGTAAATTAAGCTTCATTTTTCTAAGTGCTTCCATCCCACCTTAAAAATCTCTTATCTTTTGCACACAGACACCAATGGCAACCGCGTCGGCAACGATATCTCCGGCGACGATCCTGGCGGTTGTGGGGCCCGGCAGCAGATCGTCACAGAGAGGAACAAGAGTTAAGTTCATAAATGGACTGAACTCATTTGGTGGGCTGAAAGCACACAACAGTGTGGCCTCATTAGGGCTCCCTGTTAGCACTGAGCAATCTTTTGCAAATTTTGTTTGCTCATTGAAGCAGGCGCCCTCCTCATCGAGGGGTGGTGCTCTGACTTCCACTTGCAGTGCTGCTATCAATGAGATTTTCAAGATTTCAGCCATCATGCCGGCGCTTGTTCTTGTCGGAGTCGCTGTCGGATTTGTTCTTCTCCGGATCGAGGCAATCGTAGAGGAAGAATGAGTGCTTTTGGTAAATGGCTAATGGTGTTTTTTATTGCCTTTTGATTTCATTCTCTTCTGTGAATGTACGTACAATTGATTCAATTACTCTACAAGAGTTAAGTGCTATGAGCTCGCTCATGTTGTCAATTCTTATCAAAATGTATCAAATCAGATATTTACATGAATCATAACTTAATATCTGAAATGGAAATTAAACTGATTTGAAATACATTAATCATCTTCAAAACCAAAATGGGGTTGATTGTGAGTGACTGGAGCTGGAGCCCTCCATTTTTTATGCCAAAACAGAGAAACTCTTGACCCCAAAGGAAGCCCAACGAACCTTTCCTTCCTTGCCCTCACAGTTAAAGGCAACCACACATACCTCGAGTCCCCTAAATCCTCCGGCTTCCACCTATCCGCCATGAAAATAAACGAACCACCGGGCATGGGGAGGACGAAAGTTCCCTGAGAAAAGAAGGTAGCAGCTCGAAATGCCTTGTTTGCACCAACACAAGGGTTCCCTATCGTCTCCCACGGCCCGAAAATCGACTCCGCCTCGTGCACCAGCGCCTCATTCGGCGCCCAACCGCTGCACCCGGACGTCACCATATAGTATATCCCTTTGTGCTTGAACACAGCCGGAGATTCCCTGTACTGCCCGATCAACGCCTTCTCCATTTTTTCAGACACGTTGAGATAGTCATGACTCAGGGGAGTAATGTGCATCTCCTTGTTCCTAACAGAGGAGTAGATTAGATACGCCGTCCCGTCGTCGTCTATATACACCGTCATGTCGCGGCTGTCAAATCCGTTCGGCCTTATGCTGTACAGGTACCGGAAAGGGCCAATCGGAGAATCGCTCACGGCTACCCCTGCCGACGCCTTCTTATAGGTGGAATCATCGATGTGCATCCACATTACGTATTTACCTGTTTTCTCATTGTACACAACTTTAGGCCTTTCCACCACTTTCTTCTCGTGAAGGTCGTGATTCTCGTCCCTTTTCTCCGCGGCCAGGGCAATGCCTCGGTATTTCCACGCCCATAGATCCGTCGAAGAGTAGCAGCTAACGCCGATCACATCGACTCTAGCCGTGCCTGTTCCTCCAGCACGATAAGTCCGGCCGTTTTTATTCTCGCCATACCAGAAATAGGTCCCCGATTTGTTGTCGAAGAGAATACCGCCGCCGTGCGCCTGGATCGGATTCCCGTCGGTGTCGAGCCACACTTTGCCTGGACTGTAGAAGTAGGTGGCCTTTCGTGGATCTACAGCGCCTTCCCAGTAGACTGTGGGGAAGAAAATGTGCCGAGCAAGCGACGATGCGTTGAGGAATTCCTCATTGAGGTTGATTCTCTCGAGGTTTTTTAGTCCAAATGGAGGGAGGAGCGTCATATGTTCGACCTTTTCGAGAGCTAGACCAGGAGGTTGGAGATCGATGATGCGCTTTATCTTATTGTACTGTACACCTACTCGCAGGGCAAAATTGTACACCTGGAAGATTACAAGACCGGCGACGCCGCAAACCACCAGCCTCCGCCACGAGAAGCGGCTCCCGGCCGATAACCACCGTGCCATTCCGGTGGATCGAGTCAAAGTTATATGTGTGATTGAAACAATGACTTACAGAGGGTTTATATGAAGTCAAGAGCAGGTGGTGTTATTCCAAAGCTGCTGAGGTTCGAGGAGAGCCCTTGCATTAAGAAGGATTAATATTAAATTAAACAATGATATCCACTTGCATTTTTTAAATCTCAATGTAAGAACGATTGCTTGGACCCAAAAAAAAAATATATATATAATCAGGAATAGTACATCTGTGTTTGATGGAATTTTATGTTAAATTAATATTTTTTTTAGTGATAATGATGTATTATTTTATTAGTTAGTGTGGGTAATAATTGAATGAATGTATTTTTATATTGATTATATTTTTGTAATATATAACAGATAAATTATAGAAATAATATAATTTTTTTGATAATTTAAATTCATAATACATAATATAGGATTTGTGTGTATATATATAATAAATTATGTCTATATATAATAAATAGGGTCAGTTACAAAATGATATATTTTAAAGCACTATTTTCAAATTAGTACAATATGCACAAAAAAAATATTATATTGTTCAACTAATATTTACTCTATTATGTAAAAAATTGTACTCCCTCCGTCCCAACATTTTCTACATAAGTGGACTTTCACGCATATTAAGAAAAAATGAAGTATGTGAGTGTAAAGTTAAATAATAAAATATAAAAAAATGTACTTTATTGACTTTTGTGAGTGTGAGTTGTTTCCTTTTTTGGGGTGTGAAGAAAGAGTTGGGACGTCCATATAAGGAAAGTGTGAAATTTATCTTGGGACAGAGGGAGTATCAATTTAAAAATAGTGCTTTAAAAATGTACCATTTGAAATTAGTCCTAATATATAAATAATTGGGACAGTTGTGAAATGATGCATTTTAAATAATTATTTTTAAACTGATACAATATGTAGAAAAAAACTCTATTTTTCAACGTATGTTTACTCTATTATGTAAAATTTTTGTACCAGTTTAAAAATAGTGTTTTACAAATATACCAATTTGAAATTGTTTCTAAATAATTTGATAATAAATTATATATATAATAAATAATATAAATTTTTTGTCTAATATGAACCGCACTGTGAGGATTCTCTTTGTCGGATGTCTGTCTTTATAACTAACACCGTTTATGTTCTTACTTGTCTCCTACTACAAGTAACTCAAAGCTCAAGTAGCCTAACCTATCAGGATCTACAGAGTCTCAGTAGACCTCAAGGTCTTCAGTCTTCATCCTGATATGATGCTAGTCAGCTTAGAAAGGCTAGACTTCATATCAGGGATAGTGCATCTTCTGAGTCTTTATGCTTCAGTCAGTGCTTCATCAGCTAGTTTCTCATTGATTGATTCCATGTAAACAAAAGACTAAATTCTGACTGATAAAGGTCAGTATCTAAAAGACTTAGGCAAATCATCAGGAGTTTTGAGATCTAATCAAAGCAAGCATTGTCCCAACAATCCTGTTTCTGATAGTTCATCCAATACCCAACTGTGTCATGACCTCTGGCCGAAAATTGTAATGTGCTTAAATGGTGGCCATCGTCCTCACCGTCATCTTCCAGGGATCCGTCTCCTTCCCAATCTTCACTCGGCCTGCAGAATTCCCCGGCCACCTAAAGTCCTACATCAGGGAAGATGACGTTCTCGAGTTCTTGCAACTCGCCTAGTAAACACCTGGCATTTTTTCTGAATTACTATGTGCATGTGTGACTGGAAGAGGATGAATGGAAGTAAAATTGAAATTAATTTGTTTGGAATGGTGTGAATGAAATTGGAATACGGGGAGTAAGAGTTATTTTAGTCATTTTAACCCTAAAAGGGGTAAAAGGGAAAATTTTCTAAAAAGTAGAGCAAGAAAGATTTTGCCCCCTCCATATAAACAAAAATGCAACTATCCCTTGATTTTAATTAATTTTGAAAAAAAAGTCACAACCAGCATCGGCTTCGTCTAATCATAAGTTTGTGAGAATTTCAAACTCTCATTTGTTATCTTAGTCTATAATCAACAAACTCTTTATTTGAGTTTTAGCAACCAAGTATCAAAAGAGCGTGTGATCAAAGAATTTCTTAAGCTTAAAACTCTCAAATTTCGTAGGGAAGATCATATAACACTGCCATAACCGTTCGTATTTGCAGAAATATTCACCATATAAAGATAAATCCTCTTAATTCGGCGAAATCGCTAATCATTATTCTCAAATTAGAGGTTGCTAACTCAATGTGTACATCTTGTTATTAGATCGAAAACAACTAACCTCGTTAAATATGTAAAATCTGGCAGAACCTGGCCTAGAAATCCCAAGTTACACAGGTTTAGATATCGTAACACAGTGAGTTACCTGGATCCAAATGGAAAACTAGGTGCAAACTTGAGAGAAATGAAGCTATTTTTCGCTAAACTCAAGTTCTACATATGTAAATAAGTCTAAGAACTCACTAATATCACAAGAACATATTAGTAATACCTTATGAATAAACCAGGTGGGCTAGCTCACCTGGTCACCGGGCTCCTCACTTGAGTGAGTGACCCGGGTTCGATTCCCTCTGGGGACGAATTGGGAGATGAGAGATATAAGGTTGGCTAGGAGTTTATTATTGGAGTGTTTGGAGACTTGGTGTAACTAACTTACTAACAACTAACATTTACCGATAAAAAAAAAGTAATATCTTATGAATAATTCTATAGTACCCATGAACAAGTTAGTAATACAATATGAACAACTCACTAGTACCCCAAAAAAACAAGTCAATAATACTCAAAGAACTAGTCTAATTAATACTCGAAAAACACGTCAGTAATATCCTAAGAATAAATCAGTAATACCTCCAGAACAAGTTATTAATACTCCAAAACTAAGGTTAAGTAATACTAAAAAAATAAATCAATAATACCCAAATTGTCAAAAAAAAAAAAAAGTAACATCTACTGTGTATTTAAAAGAAAAATCAAAACTTAAATTGAACTTAAAATTCAAATGGACAATAATCACTCAAGTGCATTCTTACATATAGTTTTAAAATAAGATCCAAATGACCAGTACTCTTATTTTTATTTACTTTTTTTGTATTAATGACAAACAATACTCTTTCCTCACACATAACAAAGATCTTTAGAGGGAATTAATATCTATTTTTTCATGGTGCTTTACGTATTGGTTCAAAAAAATCATTATATTTATAAATTGGTTCATAATATTTGCACAATAGCATGTTTTTTTTTTTCATGGAACTAATATGTAATTTGTGTCAATTTACTGAACCATTTTGTACTTTTCCTTTTTTTTTTTTATCACTAGTAATATTATAATAATAAATATAATAAAAGTCAAGCCCAAATTCAATTCTCTTAATAAAAAAGACAAGGCCCAATTATCATAATAAACCCATCGTACAAGCTAGCTTCAATGGAAGAGAATGACCCATAATCTATGTTGCACGGGCACGAGAATGTGAGTGTGGTAGTGATATGATACAAGTTCAGAAATACAAAATTTGAAAAATATAGAATGTAATTTGTTAAAAATTTAGTATATATAATACCAAAAATGTATTATAAATTTTAAAATTTTATAAATTAAATGTATGAAATTCATGTTTTATCTTACTCTAAACTTATGCATATTCAACGAAATAATATAATTATGTAAGAAAATATCAATTCAAGTATTATTAGGAAATACATAAGTTGTACTAGTGAATTCAATTAAAAGAACATCACATTATCAACTTGATTATTTGACATAATAAAATTCAACTAAAATAACATATTAATGCTTAACAAGTAGGATTCACACATTGAATTCGAGAATCCATTTTCCAAATTCACTATGTGGCAGCTGAATTTGTCACTAAGATCCAATATGTAAATTTAAGAATCACACCCTTCTAAAAGGCATGTGCGAATTTAATACTATATTATAATATTTTTTAAAAATTCCATACATCATAGATCATAATCTTTGATAAAAAACTCACGTTGTATGCACCCATTCTTTTAATAGTAATCACATAATATGGATACACATTTTAGAAATCATAAGCACATCCCAAAAATTTTATTTCTATCCTTTAAAAAAGAAAATAATTTCCTCTCTTATTCTCACTTTCCCCTTCTCTACCTCACGACCGGGCGCAGTCACCCAATTTCTTTCTCTCTCTCTCACTTGTAATATGAATATGATGGTTTGAGTAGATTATACAATGCTAAATTATACTTCTTCTAGAACGGGAGTATTTTTACCCCTGAAATTTTATATTTATTAAGATTTTAAATTATATATATATATATGCATAAAATTTTGTTAATATGCATACAAATGAATATCTTTTTAATAGTATACAAATTAATATAGAACACTCAAATAAAAAAGAATATATAAATTTTTGTGGAATAAATGAAGTAATATTTGTTAAGCATTCATTCGAAAAAAATGTTCAAATTTATATGAAATGAGGCTGAACATTGGGTAATGTTTGTGATTTGCTGCCGGAGGCCAAGTTGAAGAATGAAACTGTCTTTCTAATAGCATTAGTCCATTGATATATTTTTCATTTTATTGTGGGCACGAGAATTAATATAAAATAGTATTATATTGAAATAATAGATAAAGTAAAGAAAAAGTAAGAATATTGTGGGGCTCAAAATTTTATTATGAGTGTGAGTTGTTTCCAAATAAAAAAATGAGAAAAAATTTTGTGGACAAACAAAAAAGAAAATAGAAAAATAATTTGGTGGACGTATAGAGTATAATATAAATATATATCTAAAAAGTTATCTATGTTATTATTTAAAAAAATATTCTTATCTATGCTAAAAAGTAAGTATTATATGAAAATAATTTTTATCATGTAACACTTTTTAATAAATCCAAAAAAATAAATTCCATATCACAAAATAAAGTCCAAAAAATTAGAAATAAATAGTAATTCATTAGAAGACTTATCATAAAAATAATGCAAGCGAAGCTTTGCCTGTACTAAAATTTTATCGGTCGTTAAATAATATCAATATGTGATTTTTCATAAAAAATATAAATATTTTTTAAAAATTATTCTTATTTATACAAACAAAATTATCACTCATTAAAAATATTAATGTAACTTTTTAATAAAAATAAAAGGACTTTTTAATTACTAATTATAAAACTAATTTTTTAAAATATACTTAATTCTGTACAACTAAACTTTAGAGAATGTAACGGTAAAAAAAAGATGGACGGCACCTTTAACAGCTTGTTCATTGACTAGGATTAACACTAACAGCTATTTTGACTGATATCAACACCGCCATAAATTATTTTATAAAGTATAAATAGACAATTACTTCTGATTAAGAGGGTGAAATTTAAACACTAAGGAAAAAAAAAAAGAAAAGAAAAAGAAATTTAACACTCGTTAATTAGAAAAGGGAAAATTAAGAATAAATCAAGAAAATCTCCCGTTTCTTGAATTAATCTCCGGCGACGAATTGACGATACCGGAAACCTGAGCCACGATGCTCCTTAACTCAAGGAAGAAGTAGGGTGAGAGAAGGAAATGCGGCGGAGACATGATGCAAGGCCTCCACCCCCAACAGCAGCAACTTGCGGCGCTACTCACCGCCGCGCTGCCCAAGAACGACTCGTCCAAAGCTACGGCTACTTCTTCTTCTTCATCTCCCGCCGTCTCTGCTTCGCCGCCCTCCGATGAAGATGAATCGTCGCGTCTCGCCGCCATTACCTCTCTTCATCGCGCCATACTTTACCCTCCTAATTCGCTCCTTGTTACACATTCCGCCTCCTTCATTGCACAAGGCTTCTCTCAACTTCTCACTGATAAGTAAGCACTCTATCTGTAGTAGTATTTACTAAGTGTTCTCTATATCTGTATTAGTATTTATTCCCAATTTACGAGCATTATATTTTTATTCATGTACGGATTGACTCTTATGTCGTTCTCAGTATCTTAACATCTCTGGGCGGATGTTTGGTGACAATCAATTTGTCGATAAATAATTGCAGTTTGGACTGTATATCTACTGATGATTAAGATATTTGATTTTGAAGGGGTGTTGTACGTGTTTCGCAATATAATTGTTCGGTGCTTAGCCATCTAGAATTTTCCTGTACCTGCTTTCAGCGTTTGAATTGGTGAAAATTATTTTGTATCATTATTTGGAGCTAGCAATGGTATGGATTAGTTGCAATCCGGTTATTGCTTGTGGTGTATCCTGAAGCAGTTACTAATAGAAACATACTTTTTTATTGAAGTGCTTAGTGTTTAGCACAAACTGTAGCTTGTTGTGATTGGTTTATTCTTTTGCCTTTGGCTCATGCTGTAGGTACTATTCAGTGCGTCATGCAGCTGCTGCTGCATATGGGGCTTTGTGTTCTATGCTGAGTTCATACTTGATATCCCCGAATGGAAGGCAGAATCAAGTTGTAGTTGGCAGTTTGGTCGATCGTTTTATTGGCTGGTCATTGCCCTCTCTGAGCAATACTGGCAATGGGACTTCGGAACTAGCTTTGGAGAGCCTTCATGAGTTCCTTAATGCTGGAGAGGTCGGAGCTGTCGAGAGATATGCCTTGCCAATTCTTAAATCTTGCCAGGAACTTCTTGAGGATGAGAGAACCTCCTTGAGCTTACTGTCCAGGCTTCTTGGTGTATTAACATTGATCTCGTTGAAGTTTATGAGAGTCTTCCAACCTCATTTCATGGATATTGTTGATCTACTTCTTGGGTGTGCAATGGATCCAGACGTCAATGAATCTGACAAGCATGTTATCATGGATAGTTTCTTACAATTCCAGAAGCACTGGGTGAATAATATGCAATTTTCTTTGGGATTGTTGTCTAAGTTTCTAGGTGACATGGATTTATTACTCCAGGATGGAAGTCCGGGTAATTCACAACAGTTTAAGAGATTAATTTCCCTACTGTCTTGCTTTTGTACAGTTTTAAAATCCTTGGCATCTGGTTTACTGGAAATAAATTTTCTTGAACAAATAGCTGAACCCCTTTCCCAGATGGTGCCTCTTTTACTAAGATGCTTGTCTATGGTTGGAAGAAAATTTGGATGGTCAAAATGGATTGACGATGCTTGGAGGTGCTTGACATTGTTGGCAGAAATATTAAGTGAAAGGTTTTCTACTTTTTACCCTCTCGCAGTTGATATATTGTTTCAAAGCTTAGACGTGAAGAATGCAAATCAAGTTTATACCAAAATGATTTCTGTCTTCCAAGTTCATGGTGTTCTTAAAACTAATCTGCAATTGCTGTCGCTTCAAAAGCTTGGACTTTCACCATCTTCTGTGCAGAAGATATTACGATTTGATGGACCCATATCTCAGCTTCGTTTGCATCCCAATCACCTTGTGACCGGAGGCGCTGCAGCTACTTATATCTTTTTACTTCAACATGTGAAGAATGATATTGTTGATAAAACAATTGATTCTCTATTGGAAGAGCTAGAGTCATTGAAATGCTGCCTTGAAAATAATTCATGCCAGGGGGATGAGCTCAAAATGATGGTTGCTTCCAGAAATTATTCCGAGTCTGAACTGGTTGTCTTAATTAAGTTTAACTTGCAAGTACTATTAAGCTGTATTACTTTTGGAGGAGGTGATAATGTGATCATGCAAGCAACAGTTAACCATTTGTTTGTTAGCAGATCTAAAAAGTTGGTGGCATTTTTAATGGACCAGTTTAATCCCTTTAAGATGCCAATGCAAAGCTGCGTAAAATTGCAAGTTGCACTTCTAAGAACATTGGAAAGGCTTTCAACCATTGAGTTCATGGGCAAGTGCTCCATTAAGGAACAAAATGGGGTGACGAGTTCACCTGAAACATCTGGGAAGTACGTGGAAGAGGAAAATGTGAAAGTTTCTTATCCACTGAAGGTCTTTGGTCATCTGAGGAAGTACTCCGATGTACTTATAAAAGCTCTTGATATGACTTCCCCAGTTGCAGTCAAGTTAGAAGCCCTAAAATGGATGCACAAAATTTGTGAAAATGTTATCAGCATGTATGCAGATATAAATTCTCCCTTTTATCCTTGTCAAGCAATTACATGCTGGAAAGTTACTGAGGTTTTACTTTCGTCAACTTTAGTTGCTTCTTCAGACAGGGAACCAGAAGTGAGATATCTTGTGGCAACAGTTCTTGAGATGCTGCTGAGAGCAAAAATTATCCACCCCATGCACTTTCCTGTTATTGCTGAAGTAATCCTTGAAAAAGTTGGTGATCCAGAAAAGGATATAAAAATTGCATATATTAAGTTACTTTCTCATGTCTTACCTTTGACAATATATATCTGTGGTCTTTGCGATCGTGGATCAGTTAGTAAGAGTGAGCCTCGATTTCCTGCTTGGGCCAATAGGTCTTCCTTAAACTGGAAGCAAGTTTTTGCCCTTAAGCAACTGCCGCAACATTTCCACTCCCAGCAACTTGTTTCCATCTTGAGTTATATTTCACAGAGATGGAAAGTAACATTATCTTCCTGGATCCAGCGGCTTATTCATACTTGCAGGAGCAAAAAGCACCGCTCGTATATTCAAGCCGAAGAAGGTGAGTTTTCTGATGCTAGTGATGTGTTGTGGTACATCAAAGTTGAGGAAGAAGACATACTTGAAAGAATTTGTTCAGTTAATCATCTTGCTGGCGCCTGGTGGGCTGTTCATGAAGCAGCTAGGTTTTGCATTACTACTCGTCTCCGAACTAATCTTGGGGGGCCAACTCAAACTTTTGCTGCCTTGGAGCGTATGCTTCTTGACATCTCTCATCTATTGCAGCTTGAGACAACACAAAATGATGGAGCTTTAAATATAATAGGTTCTTATGCTCATTTGTTACCGATGAGGTTGTTACTAGAATTTGTCGAAGCCTTGAAAAAAAATGTATATAATGCATATGAAGGGTCAACTGTCTTGCCACCCACATCCCGAACCAGCTCTCTGTTTTTCAGGGCCAATAAAAAAGTTTGTGAGGAGTGGTTTTCTCGAATAAGTGAGCCGATGATGGATGCTGGAATTGCAATACAGTGTCATGATGCTACCATTCATTACTGCACAGTACGATTACAGGAGATCAGCAATATTTTGGCTTCTGCACTGACAGATAAGTCTAGAGTCCAGGTGAGTGAAAATCTGCAGAATATCAGAGTCAGATATGCTGGAGATATTTCGAGAATCATGCGGAACTTGGCTCTGGCCTTGTGTAAGATTTATGAACCCGAGACATTGCTTGGGCTGCAGAAATGGGCAACTATTGTGTTCTCTCCCTTGTTGGCTGATGAAAACCAAGATCCAAGTGATAATGAAAACTGGAAGCATTTTTCATGGATTACTGGGCTTGTATATCAGGCAGGAGGCCAGCACGAGAAAGCAGCTGCTCACTTCATTAATTTTTTACAGACTGAAGAGTCACTCACTTCTATGGGTTCTGATGGTGTACAGTTTTCTATTGCCCGTATTATTGAGAGTTATACAGCTATATCTGATTGGAAGTCTCTGGATTGCTGGCTACTAGAGCTGCAAACCCTTCGTGCCAAGTATGCTGGAAAGAGTTATTCTGGCGCTTTGACCACCGCTGGGAATGAAATGAATTCAATTCAAGCCTTGTCTCACTTTGATGATGGCGATTTTCAGGCAGCATGGTCTTACCTTAATTTGACCCCTAAAAGTAGCAATGAGCTCACACTTGACCTTAAGTTGGCTTTACAAAGAAGTGATCAAATGCTTTTGCAGGCAATGCTTCTCCACAGTGAGGGGAAGGTGGAAGAAGTACCTCATGAATTACAAAAGGCTAAATCAATGTTGGAGGAGACCTTGTCTGTTTTACCACTTGATGGACTGGTGGAGGCAGCCCCACATATTAATCAGTTGTATTGCATTTCTGCATTTGAAGAGGGTTACAAGATTGAAGACAGTCAGGGCAAACATTTGTCATCATTGTTAAGCACATATATTGAAAACATGCAGTTCCCTTGTTACCAAGTCCATCAAGACTGCAGTTTGTGGCTTAAACTTCTGCGTGTTTACCGTAATATATGCCCTAGTTCTCCAGTGACTCTTGAACTTTGTATGAATTTAGTGACTTTAGCACGCAAGCAGAGGAACTTTATGTTGGCTAACCGTCTCATCGACTATCTCAGCAACCAGGTCTCATTTTGCTCTAGTGAAGGTTTTCATGATTATTTCCACTCCAGTCTGGAATATGAAAACATTCTACTCATGCGAGCCGAAAACAAGTTTGAAGATGCGTATAGAAATATCTGGTCTTTTTTGCATCCTTCAGTGGTTTCTTCTACAACTGTAGCGTGTGTTTCTCATGACAATGCTTTAAAGGCCAAAGCATGCTTAAAACTTTCAAATTGGTTGCTAGGAGATTGTATACACAAAAACTTGGAGGGTATTGTTTATGAGATGCAAGCAGATTTCAACAAGAGTGAGACATTCTCCTCTTATGAAGATAATCATGGCTCTAAATCAAGACTGAATCTTATTATCAGTGAACTTGTGGGTACTGCTAGAAAGGCATCAACACTTCTTTGCCCAACGATTGGAAAGTCATGGATTTTGTATGCCTCGTGGTGTTATACTCAAGCTAGGGCTTCAGTCTCATCCAACAGTGATGCTGCTTTTCATTCTTGTTCTTTTTCTCCCATTCTTGCTACTGAAGTTCAACCTCATAGATTTGTATTAACTGAAGAAGAGAAATTGCGTGTTAAAGAAGTTATTTTAAAGCTAGTCACAGAAAGATGTGACAATGATTTATGTAGAGAGTCTGGAGATGGCAATATATTGGTTACTGATTGCATGTATGATGAGAATGAGCTGAATCCTTTATTGCAGCAAATTGTAGGTATTATTGAAACTGCTGCTGGAGTACCTGGGGCAGAGGACTGTAGCAGCAATGACCTATCTGGTGCACTATCTTCTCAGTTGAAGGAGTGTTTTTCATGTGCTAAAAGTCCTGCCAGTGATTTCAAAATAGCATCCATGGTGGCTGATTTGGTTGATGTTTGGTGGTCTTTGAGGAGGAGAAGGGTTTCACTTTTTGGTCAAGCTGCTCAAGCTTTTATGAATTATCTTTCATGTTCGTCTTTGAAAAGTTTTGATGGTCAATTAACTGGACGTGATGTTGAACCGGAATATAAGCATGTTAGTTACACCCTTAGGGCCACTCTTTATGTCTTACACATTCTTGTCAACTATGGAGTTGAGTCAAAAGATTATCTTGAATCTGCTCTTTCGAAGGCCCCTTTGCTGCCCTGGCAGGTAATATCATTATTAATGAATTCTTGACTGCACATTGATCATATGGTAATACTAAGCTCATGATCTACTTTTTGAAGGAAATAGCACCTCAGTTGTTTGCTCGATTAAGTTCTCATCCTGATAAAGTGGTTAGGAAGCAGTTAGAGTCGTTGCTTGTCATGTTGGCTAAACAGTCTCCATGGTCCTTAGTTTACCCGACTCTTGTTGATGCAAATTCTCCTGAGAAGGAACCTTCTGAGGAGCTGCAGAAAATTCTTGCTTACTTGGTTAGTAAATATCTGACCATTTTTCCCCATTTATACAGACTTTGCCACATCAATCTTATGTCAGTTCATATCCCTTACCTCATGTACCACTACAAAAAGTTACATCAATCTGCAAGTAAAACAATCAACTTTCTATGCTTTCATATTTCTTTTCATTAATGAGACTGATGACTGGAACTTCTTCTTCTAATTGTTATTATCCCAGGACACTTGTACAAGGTCTAATTGTTTCAAAATGTGAAAAATTTATTTTACTATCATGTTTCTCTATAAGTTTGTGTCCTAGTGACTAGATAGATCATTATTATTGCTTTTAAGCAGGCTTTACTTAACTTCTCAACCAAATATAAGAAATTTTGGCTGGCAATAATTATTGATCGTGCTCCCATTTAGATAACAGGGAGGAGCTATTAGGTAGACTATATTTCCTTAAATTACTGACTGTTGATGTAGTATGATATCCTCCATGGTGTAAGACATGCATAACTTACTGATAACTTCTGTTCAATCACATTTAACTTATCCTTTTAGTCTTTGGTACATGTATTTGGCGTTGTATTTGGAAATGACTTGAGAAGGAAATATAAGTAGCAATCACTCTGTTAGTCATGAATTATGAGCTCCCCTCCTTGACCTGTAAATTTGTGATATGAATTGTTGTTACTTACTTGTCATCTTATGAGGTCTACTTATTTTGAATGCAAGTCCATGAAATTTTCATGTTTATGATTTGCAGAATAGGCTTTATCCAGGTTTAGTACATGATACTAAGCTGATGATAAAAGAACTTGAAAATGTAACTGTCCTTTGGGAGGAGCTGTGGCTCGGCACACTCCAGGATCTTCATGCAGGTGATTTTTTCTTCAGCTCTGACTTAATATTTAGCAGAATATGCCTCACCTCCTGGATGCAATTTATGTGGAAAGGAATTTCCCTTTTCAAGTAGTTGACTTTTAGAACTTCTGTTTTCAAAAGTTTTTACATTTCCGAAGGTTTTAAAATTTTCTTGAAAACGAACTCTTGGGGGAGGAAGGCAAAGGTTTTTGGTATAAGCTCTTTGAAGATGGGGCTGAACAAATGGATGCCGTTCTCTGTTGTCTGCGAATATGAGATTCTTCCTCAATAATGGGCCAAACATGTCTTAAAACTAAAAGAACTAGCTGTCTTATTGCTTGAAATCAATGATCGGAATTTTTTTTGCTCAATTCCTCATATTTATTTATGCTTTTAAAACTGATGATGTATTGTTTTAGATTCTGTTGTATTTGTGTATGTTCTTTGTTTACTTGTGGAGGTAGTCTTACTTTGCTTTACTCTATGAGTAGTTTATTTGTTAATTAGATATGTTTGCTGTATGAGTAGTTAATTTGTTAGAATTTTATATAGTTTGATAGGTTACACTGTGTTAATATATTTTGTTGTAATTATTAAAAAAAAAGTTTACAGACTACAATGAAGGCTTGGAATAACTAGTTGGTCCTTTAGACGATTGTTACTGTGAAATGTATGAGGACGTGGTACATAAACAATGCGTTTCTTAATGCAATTTTTTAGGAATATAAGCTAGGAGCACTAACTTAACCCAAAACCATGTTAAAAAATGTAAGGATTTATTCCCACTTATGTACCCATCTTGTGGGTCACAGTGAGATCGTAAAAATCGACCCCTCTTAAAGCCGGATATCCACGGAGGTCACTTTCCAGGTGGCGACCCATATGTCAAGCCCCACTTCCTGGGGGGCAACCCCCTTGGGCCTACATGCTGTGTGGCAACCCCTGGGCTACCATCGTGTAGCCCCATTCCGCAGCCTGCATGGATTTTCCCACAGTCTATGCCAATTGTAGGAATATAAGCTAGGGAGCCCTAACTTAACCCGAAATCATGTTCAAACTTTAAGGATTGACTTCCACTTATATACCCATCCACAATTTCATGTGGATCCGATCTGGGATCTTAACAAAATGCAGATTTCCTTATAATCTATATAGTTCTTGCCTTCTTCCTGCCAAACTGTTTCAGCCAATTATGTTTGTGAGACCATTGTTGGTGGTATAAGGAATATAGTATAGATGGGCACCCATTACGTGCTGATTCATATGCAGATTTACTTGCAATGAGCATAGTTGTTTGTTCATCTCTTGACGATCTGCTTAAGCCTACTGTGATGGTGATCCATCCTTTTTGTAATGAACTTCATGCATGTATTGCTAACAATATGTGAGAATGAATGCGTTAAATTAAGAATACAACAATTTTAGCCATTCTCATATTTTGCAATTGATTAGATGTTACGAGGCGCATAAATTTGTTGAAAGAGGAGGCTGCACGAATTGCAGAAAATACAACTCTGACCCATGTTGAGAAAAATAAGATTAATGCTGCAAAATACTCAGCTATGATGGCTCCCATTGTTGTGGTGTTAGAGCGTCGTTTGACTTCTACTTCACGGAAACCTGAAACACCTCATGAGTCTTGGTTTTTCGAGGAGTACCAGGAACAAATAAAATCAGCTGTTTCAAAATTCAAGGCTCCCCCGGCATCTATTGCAGCACTAGGGGAGGTTTGGCGACCATTTGAGGCCATTGTTACCTCCTTGGCATCTTACCAGAGGAAATCATCGATTTTATTTGGAGAAGTTGCTCCTCAGCTAGCTTCTTTGCTGTCTTCTAATGTTCCAATGCCTGGTCTGGAGAAGCAAATTATGTTATCTGAATCAGAAGGCATCTTAGACAGCTTTCACCCGGAAATTGTGACAATTTCTTCCTTCTCTGAAGAATTAGCCATTTTACCCACCAAAACTAAGCCCAAAAAACTTATTATTGTGGGATCTGATGGTCTGAAGTATACTTATCTCTTGAAAGGACGAGAAGACCTCCGCCTTGATGCCAGGATTATGCAGCTACTGCAATCTGTAAATGGTTTTCTACAATCATCATCTGTAACACGTAAGCAGTCACTTGGTATCCGTTACTACTCTGTAACACCTATCAGTGGTCGAGCTGGATTGATTCAGTGGGTAGATAATGTGACCAGTATTTATAGTGTATTTAAATCATGGCAGAAGAGAGCCCAGTTTCAGCAACTTTCTGCACTAGGTGCTGATACAGATACTGCTGCTCCTCCTGTCCCCCGACCTAGTGACATGTTTTATGGAAAAATTATACCAGCACTTAAAGAGAAAGGCATAAGAAGAGTAATATCGAGAAGAGACTGGCCTCATGATGTCAAGCGTAAAGTTCTTGTAGATCTCATGAACGAGACACCCAAGCAACTTCTTCATCAGGAGCTTTGGTGTGCTAGTGAAGGGTTTAAAGCCTTCAGCTCAAAATTGAAAAGGTGAATTCTGTGATGTTCAAAATACTCTACTGTAACTGTATGTACTCAGGATGCACACACAGACGCACAGAATGTTTCTTGAAAATTTCTTCTATTGGATTTACTGTATGGAGATTTGTGTGACCTTGATTTCTTAGAACGTCTGTGTGTTTTGTGCATGGTGTGCTGTTGTTATTTTACCTCCAGTCAACCTCACTGCAACTTGTGATAAAGCTCTTGCTGATATATTTAAGAATAGGGTTAGAAGAAGCAGAAGTTAGTTTTTTGTTTTCTTAACCTTTTCAAGGTTGATACTGGCTGCATATACTTCATTCCTGTAGAATTTCTGACTCATTGTGCATCAAATCCAACTACTACTTTGTCAAAGTTGAACTTAGTTCACCAATACTTTTTTTTTATATGTATGGTGTAATTGATGAACAAGAGACCGGTGATACTGAGACACAATTTATGACTGCATGTTCTGAGGGATCTCTGTGGAGAATATAACAAAATTTACACCAACTGATCACCATATTTTGAATGAGTGATAGCTCGTAAGGTGTATAGATAAATGTGTTTGTTTAATAGAAGCGCAGAAAAGATGTACTATTTACTGTCATGCTTACTGAGTGGAATTCTAATGAACAGCTCTTGGACATGTTATGCTGTGGTGTGATTAAAATTTGTTAGTTCACCAACGTAGAATTTTATTATCTTATGCAACATTTACCTTAGCTGTTTGGTTTCTCTTACAGGTTTTCTGGAAGTGTAGCTGCCATGAGTATTGTTGGTCACATTCTGGGTCTCGGTGACAGGCACTTGGATAACATCCTTATCGATTTTTATTCTGGGGATATTGTGCATATTGATTACAATGTATGCTTTGACAAGGGGCAGAGGTTAAAGATCCCTGAAATTGTTCCATTCCGCCTTACCCAGACAATTGAAGCAGCATTAGGGCTAACAGGCATTGAAGGCTCCTTTAGGGCCAATTGTGAAGCTGTTATGGGTGTTTTGAGGAAGAATAAGGATATAATATTGATGTTACTAGATGTCTTTGTGTGGGATCCACTTGTGGAATGGACACGTGCAAATTTTCATGATGATGCAGCCATTGTTGGCGAGGAGAGAAAGGGCATGGAGCTTGCCGTGAGCTTAAGCCTATTCGCGTCGCGCGTCCAAGAAATTCGTGTTCCTTTACAGGTATGCACATATGTAATTTTGCCTTAAACTAGGATCATTTTCAAAACATTAGCATAATAATGATGCTAACAATCTGAAGATGCTTCAGTGGAAGCTAACTGATATGCAGATATCCAATTTGTTGTTTCTTTATATTTTCTTATGAGGTTTAATTAGTCTCTATGGCTCTTTACTTCAGTTCATACGTCATAGTTGTTGTCTTTGTTTTAGCTTAATGTACTCTTGGTTACATTAGGTAACAAGCTTGTTTAATACTCCTTGACCTTGTATTCAAATAAATTGGATTACATTTTTCTTTGATGATTGATCTATCTTCGTTTGCGTGTACCCTACATTGCTGGACACATATGTACATCTTTATCATGATCTTAAAATAACTCACTTTTGTTTAAATTGTTTTCAGGAACACCATGATCTTTTGGTTTCCACCTTACCAGCCATTGACTCAGCCTTGGAGGTTTGTTAAATTGCTTCCATATTGATCTATCTCAAATTTCCCGAATATAATGTAATGTAATTGATTTTTATAAATCATTTTCAGAGATTTGCCAGCATTTTAAATCAATATGAGATCGTATCAAGTCATTTCTACTATGCTGACCAAGAGCGATCGAACCTTGTTCAGTATGAGTCATCTGCAAAACCAGTTGTTGTAGAAGCTACTAGTAATTCAGAAAAATGCCGTGCCCTATTCGAGATACAGGTTCGAGAATTAAGTCAAGAGCAGGCCACGGTAATGGAGAAAGGCCGAGAGGCAGCAACCTGGATTGAGCAGCATGGAATGATTCTTGATGCTTTAAGAAGTAGTTCTATTCCAGAGATCAATGCCTGCATAAAGCTGACTGATTCAGCAGAAGCTTTGTCTCTTGCATCTGCAGTTATAGTGGCTGGAGTTCCATTGACTGTAGTTCCTGAACCCACACAAATTCAGTGCCACGACATAGATAGGGAAGTATCAAAGTTAGCATCTGATTTGGATCATGGCCTTTCTTCTGCAATTACTTCACTCCAAATGTATTCGTTAGTGTTACAGCGGATCCTCCCATTGAATTACCTTACAACCAGCCCAGTGCATGGTTGGGCACAAGTTTTGCTTTCTTTAAGTAATCTCTCGCCTGATGTCATATCAGTCGCTCGAATGCAGGGAGCTGAACTAACCAATAATAGTCTTGTTGATAAATTTGGCTCTGCTAAAAGCAGTTATGATGATCTTTGCCTTAGGGCAATGAGATACACTGCAGATATTGAGAGACTTGAAGAAGAGTGTGCAGGACTTGTAATCTCCATTGGCCCAGAGACTGAGTCAAATGCCCAAGAACGCCTTTTATCAGCTATCATGAACTCTATGCAGCGTGCTGGTCTCAAGAGGAAACAGGAATCCACTGTTTCTGAACGAGCAATTCATGAAGGAAAAACAACTGCCACATTTAATTGGGAGATTGAAGAGAACAAAGAGAGCTTTCTGAGAATTTTGGATGCTGCAATGATCAATTTCTTTTCAAATGTTAAACACAAAATACAAAAAAGCCTGGATAATTTTGGAAAGGAAAGAAGTGCTAATAGTAGCTTTCAGTCTGATCATGGATCTTTTTTCTGTGAGTTTGAGGAACAGATTGAAAACTGCGTGCTTGTAACAGAGTTTCTTTATGAGCTGAAACACCTTGTTGACTTGGATATCTGTGAATCCAAGGTTGACACAAATAGTGTGAGCCCCTCGCATGGAAGCTGGTCTTCTAATTTCAAGACCAGTATTTTATTTTGTAGAGACCTTGTTGGGAAAGTGATTGACGTGGTTATACCCACTGTGATAAAATCTGTTATTTCATTTAATTCTGATGTTATGGATATTTTTGGATCCATCTCCCGGATTCGGGGGTCTGTAGATACAGCTCTTGATAAGCTTATCCATGTTGAGTTAGAAAGAATTTCTTTGATTGAACTTGAGTCGAACTACTTTGTGAAGGTAGGTCTAATTACTGAACAACAGTTGGTTCTCGAGGAAGCTGCTGTCAAGGGTAGGGACCATTTGTCCTGGGAAGAGGCTGAAGAGCTTGCATCCCAAGAAGAAGCTTGCAGAGTGCAGCTGGACAAACTACATCAGACATGGAACCAAAAAGATTTGCGAATTTCATCACTTAAGAAGAAAGAAATAAACATTACTAGTGTTTTGGTGGATGCTGAACTTCAGTTGCAGGCTCTAATTATTGCTGAACCAGAAAAAGAACCTCATCTCTTGAGAATGAAATCACTTCTGGCAGCCTTAGTTGAGCCTTTCTCTGAGCTAGAATCTGTTGATCAAACATTGATGTCATCAGTTGGGCTTGTTTCTCATAGCTCAACTAGAATTCCTCATCTGTTAGACTCGATAAATGCAGGGTGCTCAATATCTGAGTGCATATGGAAGTTACCTGGTTTACTTCATCCTCATGCCTTCTTCATATGGAAGGTTTATATGGTGGATCTTCTACTTGATTCCTGCATACAAGCTATGGCTACATCTTTTGAACAAAATTTAGGGTTTGATCAACTTGTTGATGTTGTTAAGAAAAAGCTTAGAATCCAATTTCAGGAGCACATTAGCAAATATTTGAAAGATAGAATTGCTCCAATTCTTATGAAAAGATTAGACACAGAAATTGAGGTTCTGAGGCAAAGGACTGGGGCAGTTAAGGATCTTGCAGAAGGTACAATTCAAATGGATTTAACTGCTGTTAGAAGGGTGCAACTGATGCTTGAAGAGTACTGCAATGCACATGAAACTTTCCGAGCCGCAAGATCAGCAGCTTCTATGATGAAGAGGCAGGTTGATGAACTGAAAGACGCACTTCTCAAGACCTGCCTGGAAATTGCTCAGATGGAATGGATGTACAATATCACCTTAAGACCCTTGGAAAATACCAGACTGATTTCTCATAAGTTTTTTGCAAGTGATACCTTACTACCAGTATTATTGAGCACCAACAGAGCAAAATTGCTTGAAAGTGTACAATCTTCAGTTGCAATTATATCTAGGTCACTTGAATGCCTGCAATCTTGTGAAGGATCTTCTACCACGGCAGAAGGACAACTTGAGAGGGCAATGAGCTGGGCTTGTGGGGGTCCAAATTCTGGTTCTGCTGGAAATGTTCAAACTAGAAATGCAGGAATACCCCCTGAATTCCATGATCATTTGAATAAGCGACGAAAATTATTGCAGGAAGCTTCAAAGAATGCATCGGAGTTAATGCAAGTTTGTATCTCTATATTGGAGTTTGAGGCTTCAAGGGATGGCATGTTTAGACCGACGGATGAAGTTTCTTCTTGGAGGACTGGAGCAGATGCTGGAATGTGGCAACAATCTTACCTGAATGCAGTAACAAAATTGGATGCTACCTATCATGCTTTTATACGTCAGTTTTCTCTTCCATGTTCAATATTGCACTGCAAGTCAATGCAGATGGGCTCTTTTCAGTTTTCTCTTCTCCTTTTCTTTTTGTTGCTTCAGGGGCTGAGAAGGAGTGGAATCTAGCAAAAAGCAATATGGAAGCAGCTTCTAATGGATTAGTTTCTGCTTCTAATGAACTATCAGTTGCTACTGTTAAAGCTAAGTCTGCATCAGGTGAGATTTCTTTGCAGTGAAGATTGTAGATGTAATCTATAATGATATTCATTACCCAAGTGTCTGAATATCGATTGCGACAAAATGTTCTAGGTTAGCTTTGCTTTTGCACTAATGTTTATAAAGAAATATCAACTATCTGAACTTTGATCTTTCCAAAGTGTATGTTGGCAGCTTCTACTCTTAGTCGTAGACGTGTGCTCTTTATTTCTTTTCATCACTCTTAAAGTTTTCTTTTGGCATGTCATTAGTCAAAAGACTTTGTTAAGAGTTCCAACTTTTGGTGTTTTAATCTTCTTTAGTAAAATTTAAGAGCATCCCTCTTTTTCTGTTTTTTGGTTTTGTTTTTGGTTTTGTTTTTGTCAAGTTGGGATCAGAAATGGATTAATAGATAGATGTTGATGTTTACAATTTAATCAACTCTTATTAATCTAAATCATGTTACTTTTAAGCAAATTTTAAGGATTGAAGATCCTTGGTGTCTTCTGTAACCCTTGAAAAATTACAACAGTTTAATCTTGACTCGTTGAGCATTTTATATTGATTTCTTGTGTTTGATATTGGTGAAGAATATGTGAACCGTTAGGTTTTAAAGCTCATCATGAGTTAATACTTCTGTTTCATCTTCTTCAGATGATCTTCAGAGCACTCTTCTTGCAATGAGGGACTCTGCCTGTGAAGCCAATTTGTCACTATCTTCTTACGTGAGTATTATTGGTGGCCACAGTGCTTTGACTTCGGAATGTGGTTCCATGCTCGAAGAGGTAAACCTGTCTACATAAGATTTGCACAAATATTGGTAATGATTTGAGTGACAATTTGTTAGATTAAAGGGAATCTTTTAAGAAAATCACAACAAATCATAAGAGAATTCACAAATCTGCTATAGAACATGATTCACACCGGGAACTCTCGTATTGGCCGAAATCAATTCTAGATAATTTTCTGATAATTTCGTAGAAATAGAAAATACCTACTTATATTAAGACAGACCCAATACACAAATAAAAGCCACATAAATAAAGCCCACTCTGTTACACATAATTAATAAAATACAATTTACTAAACATCTGTCCTGCTATTTCTTCCTGCGGCGCTGGTACACATGCGTATTAGTTCCCCACTTCCCCTTCCCTTAAGAACAGCCTTGTCCTCAAGGCAAAAATCTGGAAACTGAGCACGAAAATTCACCTCATCAATCCAAGTTGCGTCATAGTCCGACATTCCTTCCCAAGAAACAAACACCTGAAATTTTTTGTCAAAATCTGGAAACTGAGCACGAAAATTCACCTCAACAATCCAAGTTGCGTCATAGTCCGACATTCCTTCCCAAGAAACAAACACCTGAAAATTTGTCAAAATCTGGAAACTGAGCACGAAAATTCACCTCAACAATCCAAGTTGCGTCATAGTCCGACATTCCTTCCCAAGAAACAAACACCTGAAAAATTTTGTCATCTCCTCTCCGAACCTCACGTCCGTATTTGAAGGTACAAACTCAGGGCCATCGTCTTGCAACCCGGGCGATAGAGAGGACTCAACTACATGATTATCACATGCAACAGCCTTGATTTGAGATGCATGAAAAATAGGATGCAGCCGAGATCCGTCAGGTAACACCAACCTATTAGCTGCCAATGCGATGAGAAACTTCAAATGGACCAAAAAATTTAGGCGCCAGCTTCACATTCAAACGTTTAAACAGCGAGACCTGCCTATATGGCCTGAACTTCAAGAAAACCATATCCCCAATATTGAACTCAACTTCTCGTCGATGCTTGTTTGCTTGGGCCACCATGCGCTGTTTTGCTCTTTTTAAATGGTACCAAAGAGTTTTCGAAATGGTATCCCTCTCTAATAGTTCATCTGCCACAGCCTTAAAGTCTGATTTCTCCCGGCAAATATTGAGTCAAAACTGGATGAGACCCACCATAAACAGCCTCAAACGGGGTGGAACCCGTAGAAGAATGATAGCTGGTGTTAAAACAATATTCAGCCCAAGACAACCATGCGCCAAATTCCTCGGATGGTTTGGAAAGAAGCAACGCAGATAAGCTTCAGGACAACGGTTCATCACTTTTGACTATCCATCGGTCTTGGGATGATATGATGAACTCATTTTCAACTGGGTACCCACTGCTCTGAACATTTCCTTCCAAAAATTACTAAGAAAATTTGGATCATGATCGAAGACGATAGTACGAGGAACACCATGCAAACGACTATCTCTCGAACAAATGCCACAGCCACCTCTCTAGCTGTGATGCATGTGAAAGCCCGATGAAGTGTGTTGCCTTAGACTACCGTATCAACAACCACCAAAATTACATCCAAATGGGCTGAACGTGCATGATGAAATTCATACTTATATCCTCCCAACTTCGAGTCGTTATTGGTAGCAGTTGTAACACCGAAGGAGACTTATTATCTGTTTTTTGGTGTTGACAAACCAAACATATAGCAACAAAGGAGGTGATTGATTTCATCATGCCCGGCCAGTACACATTTGAGGCAAGTACGATAAGCTCCGGCATGCCCACCTGTTGGAGTTTCATGAAATTCAGCAAGCAATTTGGGAACCCATGGTGAAGCGGGTGGGATTGTCAATCTATTTTTGAAATATAACACCCCATTAATCAATACAAACCCATCAATTTTGCCACCCAATATTGTTGTGAAGGTGAAGAAATGGACTGGTGCAACAAATGTTTCAAGGTCCTGTGATCAGTTCGAACCAAAAATTTACACCCAAAAGATATGGGAGCCAATGTAAAACTGACAACACCAAAGCCATGAGCTCCTTTTCATAAGTGGATTTTGAAGAATTGCCTTCTGAATTGGCTTCACTCTATTACACATAATTAATTAAACACAATTTAGAACATCTGAACTTGGGCCCTGCTGTTTCTTCCCATGGCTCTGGTACATACGCGTATCACAATTTTAGTGATATTTGGCATTAAACTCAAATATTTATCCACAAAAATAGAAAAGGGGAAGAATTAGAAGTTCTAATGGAAGGCTAGATTATTTCAAATATGCTGAAGTATAGAACTATGGAACTAAACTGATGGTGCTACTTTTATTCATCTATTTGCCCTGAACTCAAATGCTGTTGAAGGAGATTAGATAATATGCAAACATACCTATGGAGCACCCCATCACCTGTGTTGGGTTGGAAATTGGAAATTACGAAACAAATATGTTGATAACTTGATATTCTTAGCTAACTTCTTCATTTGCTGCAGGTCTTGGCTATAACTGAAGGTCTTCAGGATATTCATAGTTCGGGAAAAGAGGCTGCTGCTTTACACTGTTCTCTGATGAAAAACCTTTCAATGGTTTACTTTTGTGACACAACTTTTTAGTTTATTTGATTGTTATTTGTCCTCCTGATAGGCAAATGAAGAAGTCCCATATTTAACTCTACAAGGTTTGATACTTGAATAGGTTAATACAGTCCTTATCCCACTTGAGTCTTTGCTGTCGAAGGATATTGCGCCTATGACTGATGCTATGGATAGGGAAAAAGAGACTAAACTGGAGATAGCCCCAATTCATGGACATGCCATCTTTCAATCTTATCATAACAGAGTCAGGGAGGCTTTACGAGTAATCAAGCCGTTGGTGCCTCCTCTTACACTGTCTGTCAAGGGGCTTCACTCCATGTTGACCAGGCTGGCAAGGGCAGCCAGTCTTCATGCTGGCAATCTTCATAAAGTAATGAATTGATCTCGTTGCTTCCTACATGATTAGTTACTACAAAAAAACTGTAATGCTAGTTATTTCCTTTTACATATTTTTCAGGCTCTTGAGGGAGTAGGGGAAAGTCTACAACTAAGGTCACAAGACATTGATCCGTTGAGGGCAGATGATGATGTTGATCCTGGTTCTGAGTATGGTACTCAGGAGAGCGAGATGTTCATTAGATTCGATGGGGAAAATAATGGGGATTCTGTTAGTATCAATGAACTTGCTTTGCCAGATAGTGAATGGATATCTCCACCAGCAAGCATCAGTAGTGGTAGTGCAGAATCAGGTGCTACATCTGCTGACGCAAGTCTTGCAGACTGCTTTAGTGGTCTTGATGTGACCGAATCAATTGTATGTGGCTCTGGTAGCGAAGAGAAAGGAGTTCATTCTCATTCCTCTGAGTCAAGTGTGACAGAATTGCTGGAAACACGTCCTGAGGAAGCACATTCTGGAGATAAGAAGGTTTGGAAAGTTATGCTTTCTATAAAAAATTGTACTATTTTAAGTGGCTATTCAGATGATTTATATTACCTTCACTAAAGACATTTCTCTGTTATTAGGAAAGTTCTGATGTGCATTTAGCTGGCAAAGATGAAAAATCAGTAAATAACAAAGACAAGGCTGATGAAGAATTGCAGAAAACCTCAAATTGTGAAGAGACTGTCAGTCAACCACACACTGGTAAAATACATTTCTTTGCTTACTTGAGTTAATTGCATTGAAACAATGACAAACTTGAGAGATTATCTTGTGCTTCTTTTTCTTGCATGGAGTACAATTCTTCAATACTAGTGCTAAAACACTAGAATGAAGGGCAAGATGTTAAAAATGTGGCTTCACAAATATATTCATCTATAAGTTAATGCAATTTAATTTTGTTTGTTTCCTTCCCCAACAGTGATTTTTCTCTTTCCCATCTCCTGCCTCTGTTCACCCGGCTTCAATTTCCCCTGATGTTTATAAGTTTATGCAATTTATTTTGTTTGTTTCCTTCTTCAACTGTGATTTGCATCTTTCTCGTCTCCTTCCTGTTAACAGGCTTCAGTTAGCAATTTATAATGTCAATTTCCCTTGATGCTATCTAGTGGTAGCAGCAGGTTATAAGTTTAACTGTAAGGGCACTACTTTGTAGATTAGGGGAAATTGACATTATAAAGCCTAATTGAAAAACTTGATGCAGCACAACCTTTTTCATAGTCTGAAAATAAAATTGCATATATATTGGTTAATGCCAATCGAGAAAAAAGTACAAGCAACTGATGGTCGTGGTTGGGATGCAGCCATTATTCTGGAGGTTTTACTAACAGATATTAGTTGGAAGTAGCCGTTGAGTTTTTCTTCATTTCATTATATTGATTTTTTCTTTTCATGCCAAGGTTTGGTTTAACTATCTTGTCTGAAGAAAGTGAATGGACCTACTCTATGTTAATATGTGATATTGAAAGTGGAATCTTCAGAGGGTCACTTGCTAATTTTTTTATTGCATTTCTGAGGAGAAAGGGCCGGAATTCTGCTTTTTCCAAGTGTAGCAAGTCAAGCAAAACATGTTTGATGTGTTTCTATGAATTCATTCACATGCAATGGTCTACTGCTGGCAGAGAGAGATGACAGAACCGTTCCTTATGGAACTACCAATCTGACACACCAAAAATGGTGAAACGAAGAAGCAAAGCTTCTAATGTTATGAATATGTGCAATCACTGTTCACAAACAAGTGACACTTGTAGAAAAAACTTCTTATCACCTTTGAATTCCAATAAAATGTAAGTTATGTATATGCAGGCAAAAATGCTTATGCAATGTCACTCTTAAGGCGAGTGGAGATGAAACTTGATGGGCGAGATATTACTGATAACAGGTATCTGCTTCCCTCGTAATCTAACATCGACAAAAGTGTATTTTGTGCTTGACATTTAATGCTATCTCAGGGAAATCAGCATTCCAGAGCAAGTAGATTTTCTCCTCAGGCAAGCAACAAATACAGACAACCTTTGCAACATGTACGAAGGTTGGACACCTTGGATTTAATCTTGAGAGAAATATGAATCCCTGCCCACAAATTCTGTCTTGGAGTAATCAACTCCAGAATACGTCTCCACAACGGAACAAACTGTTGAACGATTATCTATTAGCCGTTGGAGTGGTCCCCACTGGGAGAGAGTATTGTTCTTGATGGAGGATAAAAATTCAAGTGCTCCCCATGAAAGAAATTCAGTTCATTCATTGGTAGGAGAATTCGTTGCTGCAGAGGTGGAGGTGTTTCTCCCATTGCTGTCATCGTCAAGGCCGAAGAATTTTGCTGGTTTTGACCTTCTCCGAGATGGTGGATTGAAGGTGGTGTGACCATGAGAGGTTGGATGCTTTGAGGGTCTTTGTTCTAATTGATTGGTTCGATTGTTCCGTCCATAGGCACACCTAGTGATGAAATGAAGGTGAGATTCGAAAGTGGTGGCCACAGTGAGTTGAATTTATATTTGGGGTTGATTTCTGCTTAATCAAACTCAGTTTACTCGTTTATGTGCGAGTAACTACTCAAATGAGAATAAATGTAATGTGTTACTTTTTGGTTGCCCATACTAGGTACTCTTGAATCATAAAAACTTGGCTAGATAAATGTAGAGGGTACTATTTTGGAAAATTTTATTTTCTTTAAATCATATTTTTCGCCTAGTAAAATTTGAATTTGATCACATGTTATCCCAAATTTAACAGCATTTGTACAACTTGTTTATGGTGTAACAACTCATAACTCATACTATTAAGAGAAACAAGTTTCAGTCTATAAACAAGCATTGTCAAAATTCAACGATAAGTCTAGTGAGATTAATTAGCCTATGCCATCCTAAAAAGAGAGATCTCAGTCCTAAAAGGAGAGATCAATTAACCTACGTTTAAAAAGAAAAGGAGGTAAATTAGCTTATGTACCCAAGTATTATTGACCAAATAAAAAAGTATGTTTATGCGTAAACCTACGTTTAAAAAGAAAAGGAGGTAAGTTAGCTTATGTTCGTTCCCAAGTATTTATTATTGACCAAATAAAAAAGCATGTTTATGCGTAAGTGGAGGTGCAGGGAATCGAACCCTGTGCCTCTCGCATGCAAAGCGAGCGCTCTACCATATGAGCTACACCCCCACAATTTACAGAGTGCTATTAGAGGGAGCTTATTAAGGTTTAGCCATTTTTCCAAAAAATGAAGATTTATAAGTGGAGGTGCGGGGAATCGAACCCCGTGCCTCTCGCATGCGAAGCGAGCGCTCTACCATATGAGCTACACCCCCTTTTTGGTCATTGCATAATTAGAATTAATTCTTTTTCTTTGTTTTAATAAAAGAAAAGAATTTTTTTTAAAAAAAATTAATGGAAGTGCGGGGAATCGAACCCCGTGCCTCTCGCATGCAAAGCGAGCGCTCTACCATATGAGCTACACCCCCATCTTGGTTGTCGTGCAATTAGAGGGAAATTATCAGATTTGATCATTATTTAAAAAATATAAAAAGAAAAATAAGTGGAGGTGCGGGGAATCGAACCCCGTGCCTCTCGCATGCGAAGCGAGCGCTCTACCATATGAGCTACACCCCCAACTTGCGATATCTATTATGAGTAACTAATGTTATAAAATATGCATAATGTGAACCATAAATAATCTTGTATAGAGACGTGTTAGCTACATAAAGAGCGTTGAGGTGGACCCAATATATGAGATACTTGGGATATTCGACCGAGCCAACGACACCTCGTCCAATGCTCACCACTCGCAATAAAATCTCTAGTCTCTTTCTATTTGAGCACCCTCTAAACATGCATGATACTTTTACTTTTCTTTTTCCCTTTTTCATTTTCACCCCATGGGACAAAAACACTTTGGGCCAAGTGAAGTGTTAGTATTTGTCTTTTAGAACCAAAATGAATGAATGCACGATATTTGCTTACAAATGGTCCCTATTGGAATCTTACAAATCAAATTCTTTATACCTTCTACGTAAACGTAGTCTGCACACTGTTTTGTTGACTGTAAACTCAGGGAAAATATCCTCAGTCAGTTTCCTGGAATATCCTTGGAACATATACTTTGGTACTAAGGGCAGCCCACACCATCCATGTGCCTATATATATGGCACAGCAGATGCACTTCAATCTTCACGAGTCTCTTGTATAAAATATATTCCATAAAGAAGTGAAAAGGAGAATTTACAGCAAGAAAATGGCAGCTGTAGCTGATGTCTGCATGGGAGAATTGACGAAGCTCAGAGCCAAGGTCATAGCAAGAAATCCGTTCTTCTTGAAGTTGAGGAAAGGGGATGCTGCCAAGGAAGTGGAAGAAGAGGATTCTTGTTCATCATCGTCACCACCAGCAATGACAAGAAGTAAGGAGACTATGCCGGAAACAACTGTGTTATTGCTCCTGGACCGATTTGCCCCCTGTTGAATTCAAGACAAGGGGTTGTGAATGGAGGATTAGTTCTGTTGAGGATCTGTAAATGAAAACATATAAGTGTGTGTATCTTTGTATAAGAATGCTTTCTGGATTTTCAAGTTCATTGGATTAAAGATTGAATGAAAGACTTTTCATTACTGTTCTTACAACCTTTATTACTACTGAGTTACAACACATTTTCCAAGGCCTAACTTGATGCCATGACAATATTATTTGACAAAAACTTGAACTCATATATATACACATTTGATTTAGGAATTGTAATTAGATGTACTAATGCTCTCAGAGGACAATTCCTCCATAGTCACAGTAACTCTCTCATCAGCCCATTTCAGGATCTCCTTACAATATCTAAGAGCTTGATCAACACTATCAGCCTCCAATCCCGTTGCTCGTGATACAAACAGCTTTCGATCATGAGTCAAGGAACTGAAAAGCCTCACAAACTTCAAACCCACATAATGGAAAGCTCGTTGTGCCATAGAAGGGTTGTTGTTACTATTGGGGTTGTGGGGATGTTGGCTGAGCACAGGGTTGAAGTCGTGAAACAACTCACATTGTGATAAAGGAACTCGTTCAATCATTTCCTCCAGAAGATCGAACTTATTGAGAACAAGAAGGAAATGTTTCTTAGCAACGGCTGGATGAGTGATGATCTTTTCAAAGAGTTCCATCGAGTCCAACATTTTGTTTTTCAGATTTCCGTCTTTGTCTTCATAATACTCTGCATAATCTGTGAGGGAAACACAGTAGAGGACAAGGTCGACATCTTCAAACATTTCCAACCACTTGCAATTTTCTCCAAGGCTGTTTGAATGAACTCTAATGAGCTGGTAGCTGCATTTACAAAAATGAAATGATTGTCCGAACATTAAAGTTTCACAGGAAAACAAGGACATTCTGGTAGCCAATTTCTATTTCTATTTCTTAATCAATTTCTATATGTGTTTAACCAACGTGGTGGTTGTATAGCAAACTAAAGAATGGATCAAGTTCAAATTAATCGACTCACCTTATTGGCTGCTCGTCCTGTTCTGCAGATTCCATGTACCCATCCTGAGATGATTTCGGAAGAGAAAATTCCATTGATGCAATTCCATTGGAAGAAGTTACGCCTTCTGAATAAAGGATATCCATTTCAGATGGCTCATAATCCATCCGTGAAACCTCAACAGCCTTCTAGACAAAAAGAAGCTTATAAATATTGAATGCAACTATTACCTCATCAATAAAGATTGACATTGAACGTAAGAATAAGTATTGCAGAAACAAAGACCATAAAAACACATCTAACCCGATCTAAAAAATAATTAGCAACTCTGGGCAGCATAGGCAGTTCGTTTCTCCGTCTGTAAATGGCTTGAAAAGCTTTATCTTTCCACAGTTCCTCAACTAAAGGTGAATACTCTCTAGTAGCAGCTGGGAATATAGCCTCCAAGTTGCCTGACATCATAATTTGGAGTAGCCAACTTGAGAAATTTTCCAGCCGAGGGCTGAATGAAAAAGGATTCTCCTCATCAATCTGGTCAGAAGTCACTGCCACCAATAGATAAATATTGGAATCTTAGGATAACATCCCAAAAATTATAACTAAAATAATAAAATGAGAACAAATATACTTGAGATAATTTCACAGCGGTTGTGGAAAATGGAGAAAGTTTCCAATGAAGAATTAATGGGTGTTTGTCTTTCAAAGTTTCAGAAGATATAAAAAACTAAAAGATGACAACATATGATATAATTGAACCTTTTCCTGAGGGACCAGGTTCATCAGCACGTTGTCTCCTTATTTCTCTGTCATGATCTTCTTTAAAACGGGCACGGCCCTCAAGCAGAATACCAATGTATCTGTATACATTCCTCTGGATTAAGATTTTGATGTTTTGCTTCTCATCTTCTGAGAAAGGGACCTTATACAGAATTTTGGCCTGGATCAACCAAAGAGTTGAACAGATTCAGTGATTGTGTTAAGTTATTATCATCCCTAGGTTCAGCAGATGTGTAAATGTCATGTTGCCTACATTTAGATATTTGGGTTCAGAACATAAGCTTCAGAAAGTTGCATTACTGATGAGGTTTCTATATCTTTTATGAAAGTAGAAACCCACATCAGCTTTGACGCCGTAACTACAATATCATAATTTCTAACCTAAATAAGCTCAAACAAAAAGCATGTAATAACTACTTCCCATAGAACTAAAATATAATGAAATAACATAATGGAGAAGTATAATGTTACTAAAGCTTGCTTCGGAAATACATATGCAGCAAACATGAGGAAAACATTAAAAATGTATGTGAAGGGTTCTGAACGCAATTCTGCCAACTGATAAGTCAGCTTTGTGACATATCCGCTTGTTCATTCAAATCAATTTACAAAGCCGACTCCTGTATCTTTAAGATGCACCTTTCTGATCTTATTGCTAAATTTGGATTTTAAAACACAGGAAACCATAAAACATATTGCGGAACATACATTACAGTTCTGAGCTTGGTGAGTTGAACAAAAACAAAGTTTCTACCTCAAACACATCAATTATCAACAGAAACATGCATAATTGGGGGCTTTAAACAATATGAAAAGATGCATTCCGCCAGATATGATTTACCTGTTTGAAGATTGTACTTGTTCCAGATTGATCACTGCCTACTAGGAGAAGTTTATTCATCATGTTAACATTGCCCTTCTTGTTGTTTTTAACTTCATTGTCACCAAGACCCGTAGTACCAGAAGGAAATGGCAGCGAAAGGGCAAAACATAACATCCTGACTCGTTTCTTGAAGAAGAAAAAGTTTTCAGCGTAACAGCATTATAATAAAACCAAAAGACGCATCAAAATGGACATTCATAAAGACAGTGGAGAGTTGATTACCAACTATTTCCAATACCTTCTCCCACAATTTTCCCATAACATAATTCATGCCTTCGTGTTGGCAGGATCCATCTGGAGTAACCCAAAAGTGAGGATTTCCTTCATAGTGAATTCCAGCAAACTACAAGCATTTCATGAATTGGTCACATTTCTACTTGAAAATTGTTAACAATGAATAAAAACACTTCAACCGAAACGAACCCGAAGCATATAAAGCTCTTCTGTTGTGATCTCCCGACCATTTATCCGTACACCTGTGTGACCATTGCTAGCATTTTGACAAATTTGGCTTCCCACTAACAGCTGGGGACTGATAATCTGGCATGGCTTTTCTCCTTCCTGCTTGATTGATCCCAAACTACTATGATTTACACAAAAGAAAAGTATATACAGAAAAAAGGAATAAAACAACTCTCACCTTTCCCCAGAATCCAGACACCTTATCATACCAGTATCTTCCAGGTCTAAGCTTCTTCGGAGGATTTGAGCAGCTTTGCAGCATCACCAACTCATCTATAGACAAGGGCTCTTCATTCACAACGATTAGATGAGGTGGCAGCTGATTAACTTCACACGATATCTCAGCACTCATGATCTGCTTAACTTGGTCATCTGTTAGCAGTCTCTTCAGCATTTTTGAACATTTCCCTAGTGATCCTCTCTTCGGCTCATAAATTGGATACCGAATGCAACTAATACATTTCCTCCCTTCTGGCATAGACCCCATGGCTCTGAGTATACACTTGCTGCAATACTTTGCATTGCAAACAATGCAAACTTCCCTCTCCGTAAATCTGCTGCATTTATTACACCTATGGCACATTCCTTTCTTCCCATCATCCAAAACTACAGGTCTCTCCGGTAAGATTTGAGGATCCTCACAAACACTTTCTTCAGAGGTTGAATCACTTGGTGTAAGGTCACGGAAAGTCACTAGTGGTGCTCGATTCCCTTGCCCAGAAACTTCTTCTACACATTCTATCTCCCCTCCACTCGAATTCGAAGAGGTAGGGTCTGAACTATCACCGTATGATACATTTGCCTTATTATCATCAACAAGGTCCTCAATATCGGAGCTTCCTGAAAACTGATTCGAATCACCACGGCCATCAGAAAATCCCAGTGTACCAGAACTACTGGAACTTTCATCGAACACATGAGAGGCACTGCCGTTTCTCTCCGCTGCACCTTCCCTCTCAGTAAAATCCTCTGGTTTTCTTGAATAAATCCTCCCAGATTTACGCCGATTTGACGCCGGGACCTGAGAGTTGGCCACCGCGGAACCAGAATTCACCTTCTCCACCATTTTTTTGTTCGTGTTCTCACTCTTTTTAAGGATTGGCTGGATAACTGGTATAGCCAAGTTACCCAACATCACAGCCCTAGAAGCCACGGCCGCAGTAGGAATCTGGCGGACATCCACCGGCGTCAACTGCGGAATATCATGACTAACTGGAAGACCACTATATTCAATGGCAAAGGAGTACTCCACACTATATTCATCATCATGATCTCGACCTTGTGACGATGAACCAGGCAACATACTCCTCAAAACGCTAGTCATCTTAACCAAACCAATCCGATTCCCGGAAAACCACACTCTGTTTCTAGGATTTTAAGCCTCGAACACGAGAAAAGAAATAGAGCAGGGCTACAAGAAATGAGCCATCTGATGAAGTCTCTAATTCAGTTTCGACCTGCGACCAAAAAAAGCTAAATTTACTGGGGAATTTTTGTCATGAATTGGAAATGCAAGCTGCAATTGAATGGTATTAATGAGAAAAATGGGGTTTCTGGTCTTCGCTCGACAGTGTTGGGTACAAATTATTGGAGAACGACTTTGAAACATCGAGAACTGAGAGCGAAGACTGATTCTTGATCAAATTTTCAAATGCGTCGTTTATTTTCCTGATCAACGCGGTTTGCAGGAAATTTGACTGAATGGCTACTTATTTCTATTTTAAAAAGGAATTCTGCAATACGAACATGACTCGAGTCTCATGACTTGCGACTCTAGTCTCTACTCTCTACACTCGCTTTACGAATAAAAGGAAATTCATTGAGCGCCATTTCACATTCAACTAAATATTTGGTAGCACAGAATCTTTCACTAACAAAATTTATACATATTTTTTGTTATGCTGATTGATATTATACATATGATTTTTATATTATAAAATTAGTAGGTATATCTTGTGGTATTCATTAAATACATTTTATGATGAAATTTTCATATTAAATATATCCTACTAAACATATCTTAATCCTGATTTGAAAGCCATAATAAAAAAGGTAAATCACTCATTAAATACATTTGAATCCTGACATCAAGACTTCTAAATCATATGTGGTTTTTTTCAATCTCTTCGTGATGCGCCGAATAATTAATGTATTTTCTTACAAGAGTTTAATCCACTTCTATTGTTAATAACAACATTCCTTCTTGAATTAAGTTTTCTTTATATATGTTTGGCTGATTGTAGTTGTTGTGACATTTGACTTCATAACATTAATCAAACAAGTCTGCTAACTCAGAAAGACATTGTTAAGTGTGATGTCTGTGAAATTTTCAAATGACAGCGTCACGTTTTGCATTAATTTGACCAGTTTGTATGATGGTGTTTCAACTTGCAGAATCTGTATACCATTAAATCACTCCAAATCATTAACATTAGTATAAGAAGAGTTGGGTGGCTGACAGATTAGTTGGATGTTAAATCCATCTGAACATGTTGCCCTTAAAAAATTAGGATAATTGTTGCTTATGTGAGGTCTTGCATTATTTTGTTCAATGAATATATTTTTACTTGCAAAAGTGGACCATTTTACCTAAATTGCTGGAAGAATCTGAAATAAACATAAATAATTAGTTGCATGAAAATAAAACATGAAACAGTAACATCACCTACTGGAAATTTGGAGGCTTACTTGTGATTAAAACTAGATGATGATATTATTCTGATAGTTAAATGATTATATGATTCATAAGACAACCCTTAATAACATCTTTTGTGATTGAGTCAATTGGTTTTGTCTTCATTGTGTCATTTACCCTATTTTTGCTTCCTCTTTTGGCTAGTTCCTCCATGACAAATGGAAACATTCCTATGTTACCATCAAATATACATGTTTCATCGTTTGAATATAGAGGTCTTGTATTGTACAACACATATAAACACGGTTTTTTATAATAAACCTTTTGTCATGACCTATAAAGATCAACTTTCCATGGCAAATTGTAACCTCTCTGATTTGCCTTGGTCGTGACGATGTGAATGACATTATGCATTGTTGCAAACTTGATTTTGTTGTTGAGCCTATCAATTTCCAATGATTAGGCTGTTTATAATCCCTTTGTATTTTATTTGATGTGGTAATATCAAGCTTGATAACATTGGTGTGTGGTAAAATATCCCCCTTTATCACCCACATATGGATATTGCTCTTACTCAAGGATGAAAATATTGGTATCGACGAAAATATCGGTACCCTGAATTTATGAATATATAGGTGGAAATATCGATATCGGTAAAAAATAGAAAATTCACGGAAAATTCATTAAAATGATGGAATTTTAAGATGAAATTTTAGACAATATTATTACTAGTCTTAATACATGAATTGAACTTAAAATCTCAACAATATGAGAATCTTATAACAAACATATCAAGAAAACATATGTAAGAAATATAAAACGATACAACAATTGTTCATAATTATTGAATATTGAACAACTAATACCAAAATGATATCCTATGAGGCTCAAATGTAAAATAAGAAAGACCATCTTGACACACTAATGTTGTTGACCAAGGATGAAAAATAAAAATTTTAATACCGAAATTTTACCGATATGTTCTCGATATTTCCCGATATTTCCGGATAAGTTGTAAAATTTATATTACATTTGACCGATATCGATATTACATTCGATATTTCCCGATATTTCTGGATATTTCCCGATATTTTATCGATATTTTGGAAAAAATTTCTTTCAAGTGAATATCCATATCGGTGACATGAAATTTCCGAAATTTCGGAATTTTTCAATCATTGCTCTTATTGATGTTCAGTTCCTTTGCTAACCTTCTTACTGTTGATCTCTTGTGAAAATATCCCGATATTATCCCGATATATTCATTTTTCGTAGTCACCGATATCGATATTGAGTAAAAATGATATTTTCATAATATTCAGTAAAAAATAAAAAATATCGGTAAATATCGATCTGTAATACTCTCTCCGTCCCAAAAGACATTGCATACTTTCTAATTTGGTCTGTCCCACAAAAGGTTTGCATATCTAAAAGTGGAAACTATTTATTAAATTCCACTCTCACAATACACATATAATATTCATAAAAATGTACTTTTTATATATTTTTCTTAAATTACGTGCCCAAAAGACACTGCAATGTCTTCTGGGACCGAGGGAGTATCAATTTTGCCTATTTTTTTCACAAATTAAACCAAATATCGATACATATCGATGAATTTCGGGAGAAATTTAAAAAAATAATATATATGTATAAATTTGTAACAACTGTAAAATTTATTTAAATCTTTTATTAAATTTATTTATTAAATATTTGCTCGTAAATATATTTTATAATTTTTAAATTTATGGAATATATCCATAGATACCGACATTTTCAGTAGAAGAGGGCAAACGAAGATCTCTGATAATCCATGAATCTGAGGTGAAGAACATAATATAATCGCGTACTCCAATATACCTGTATTTAATTCTTTTTCCTCCCCATTCGGCTAAGATTTGTCTAATCTGTCATCGCAGTCGATTTTCAAGTTGAGATATGGATTCATCGACGCTACTTTTCAATCAGCTCAAGGTTCCAAATCCCTCTCTCAGTTTCTCTCATTTTTCTTCTCAAGGTTCCAAAATTTGAAGTTGAGATATGAATTCGTCTACCTGCAATTTCATAAAATTTGGTTAATGCTGGTAAAATGTTTTGTTAATCAGACAGCGGAGCCGTTTTTTTTACTAGCAGGACCCAATGTCATCGAATCAGAGGAACACATCCTCTACATGGCGAAGCACATCAAATCCATCGCTAATAAGTAATGTACATTCTTTTAATTGAAATGTTATTGGGATTAATCAGGAGTACTTGTAACTAATTGTGATGGTGTTTACAACCTGTAGACTTGGGTTGCCCTTGGTTTTCAAATCTAGCTTCGATAAAGCTAATCGGACTTCTTCTAAGTCGTTTCGTGGTCCTGGTTTGGATGAGGGTTTGAAGGTAATTGTTACTGTCAGTAGAGTTTAGAGGATGCTAGTTTACTTGGGAATTCATCATAGCATAGAATTTTTACTCTGTTGTGTTGCTTCTTTGGTTTGCAGATCCTTGAGAAGGTGAAGACGATTTATGACCTTCCAATAGTCACTGACGTGCATGAGTCAATTCAGGTTTGTTTGAGACCCACACTAAAGTATGAGAATATACTTTCTTACCGGATGACATGTGTTTATTTACTTTAATGTGTTCTTCAATGCTACTTAGAAGCTAAGCTTCTCATATTAGCATACATGCCACCTAAATTGCCGGACAATGTTGTCAAACTCCCTGCAATAACTAGCTACAGATAATGGCACCAAATCAATCTCATGTTCTCCGTGATGGTCTCACATTCCTTGCATTAGCCTAAATATGTCTGTCTAGATCACTTCAATATTGATGTTTAGTGGTTATCTTATTCTGTTGGAAGTGCAACACAAATTTGAAATGCTGGAATAAATTTGACATAGGCTGTGAAACTTTTGGAATTTCTTTATTCAAGTCCTGTATTGTGAGTATTCAAACTTGTTCTTGCCTCCAATCCGTAAGAAGTCACATCATAGGTTGCCTAATTAACTAAATTCTGCATGTCTTGTTTTGTTGTTTGTTCAGCCGAAGCTCATTATGTCATGTTCTGGTGACACTACAGGAGTGGTATTCAACAGAACACACAGTGTCGCTAATTTCTATTACTTGGTCTTTTTACAGTGTGAAGCTGTTGGCAGGGTTGCCGATATTATTCAGATTCCTGCTTTCTTGTGCCGTCAGGTTAAATCACCAGTTTTGAGTTCTTTTTAACAGTCTGGTCTAAGTGGGCCCTGTCCAACTATTAATTGCCAGTTTGAATGACAGACAGATCTGCTTGTAGCAGCTGCGAAGACTGGGAAAATTATCAATATCAAGAAAGGCCAATTTTGTGCCCCTTCTGTAACTTCCCAACTACTCTCTCTCTCTCTCTCTCTCTCTCTCTCTCTCTCTCTCTCTATGTTTATCTCTCCTACAACAAGTTCACATGTATTGATATTGGTTTACTAGCCTTTAGTCATTTGGTTTTGTAGGTCATGCTAAATTCTGCTGAAAAGATTAGAATGGCTGGAAATGAAAATGTTATGGTTTGTGAGAGAGGGACGATGTTTGGCTACAGTAAGCGATCACTGTTGCTTTTTAATCAATAAATTTAGAGAAATTTTATCCGACATGATATCATATTAATATAAAATGTAATTGAATCTGTAAATTTTGTGAAATATTTTTTAATTTTAATTACACTGACAATGAATTAGGGAGACCATTTCATGCAATAATAGTTCTTCACATGTATAATATATTATCAAAAACCAAAAACCCTAGCTCTAGGTATAATCTGTTTTCCTCCAGAAACACTTGAATCAAATATTTGAATTTACTCGGATAAACAATTTTCTTAAGTTCCATGAATAAAGATCCAACGCGGCTTTTTGTGGAAGCACCACCCCATAACTTAGTCGGTTTAACATGCAGATGACTTGATTGTTGATCCACGCAACTTTGAGTGGATGAGGGAGGCCAATTGTCCTGTTGTAAGATTATTGATCCAATTTTTAGGCTTCTATTATGTATTGTAACTAATGCATCCACATAACACTATGCTTCAATACTGCTGCTTGTGTTTACCATGTTCTGAAAGTGTTTTTTCCCCTAAAATAACTTTCTTCAGGTGGCTGATATAACACATTCATTACAACAACCTGCTGGGAGAAAGGTAGTACTGCTCTTATTGTTATTCATTATATGTTCATTCTTTTGAACGCTTACCATATGCTGCAAAGCATGGAAGAATTATTATTTCCAATTAACTGCCTAAGAACATTTACGTTTGCTTCATTTCCTCATGTTCTAATCTTGATGATGAGTTGGTGAAGTGCAAATAGGTGATTTAATAATTCATAGATGTAATATCTCTGGTAATACTACTTAATCATATAAAAGTTCATGAAGTGAAGGATATTGAGATCTCCTGAATTTAAGATCCACAATAACAAATCCATTAGAAGCTTCAGTAATTTGGATGATATGAATTACACCCAGAGTGTAGGAGCAATTCCAAATTATTAGCCCCAACTTTCTTCTATCAACTCCAAACTCTTCAAATCCATGTGTTAAATCAAAATCTTTTAGAGTTTTTTTTTTTTGAAATTGAGTCAATCTTCTCTTTGCTCAAAGTAATTGCTGTACTCTCGCCTTCTCACTTTGTTATGTTTATTGCCTAGACTTGAATTTTGATTTCAAATGTCCACTAACTAATTACATGAACAGCTTGAAGGTGGCGGTGTTGCGAGTGGAGGTCTTCGTGAACTAATCCCCTGCATTGCACGCACAGCAGTTGCAGTGGGGGTGGATGGAATCTTTATGGAGGTACAGGTTTTAGAATCTCTCCGCTCAAAAGAACTTTGTTTTCGTTCTTCATTTTTAAGGCATAGATTTCTTTACAATTGCATTTGTGATATTGTGGTTAATAGGTGCATGATGATCCTTTAAAAGCTCCTGTTGATGGTCCAACACAATGGGTAAGCTGATTTTAGATTTGACTATATACATGGGGAAGCAGCTGTAATGTGGGTGAAATAACCGTCTTGGTCAGGTTAACTTCCGTGTTAATTTTTGTTATGCAGCCTCTCCGTCACTTGGAGGAACTTCTAGAAGAACTCATTGCTATTGCTGTAAGTTATTCTATTCCACGTTACAGTTTTTAGAGGATGACTACTCATATAAAAGTATCAGAGTCAATATAATCCGTAATGAAACGAAAATAGTCATCCTATGCCAAAATAAAAGATAAATTAAGGCTTTGACTCATTTCATGCTTACTTATGTCTGAAGTAGCAAAAACTCTTTCCGTCATCAATTAATTATATTTTTCTCTGTAGAGCGTGAGCAAAGGGAAGAAACAACTTCAAATTGATCTCACCCCTTTCCGTGCCTGAGATTCAGAGAATATCTCGTAGGTAACATCTCCTAAAACCTAAATGCTTCAACTTCTCTACCACTGTTTTTGTCTCTGTGTTAGTGGTTTTAGACTTGAGTAATTCCATTTTAATGTATTCTCCAAGCAGATTTGAAAAACTAAAAAAAATTACTCACCCACTCAAAAACTAAAATAAAAAATACAAGTAATAAATGTGGTGAAGGACATATTAGTAGTGCATGTGATTGGACGAATGTTGCATATGCAAGTTTTCTGGGAAACATGCAACTTGTGCGGTTCAATTTCATGTTTTTACATGTTTTTCCGGCCAAATAATATTTGTATCCACATTTTATTTCCTCTCCAATGTCATGCAGCTTATGGGGTTCACTGTTCAGTTTCAGATCAGCAGTGTATAATCCACTCACTTTTTTCCAGTCGAGGTTCAACTTGAACAGAATTCGTATCAGATGCACTTCCAGTCCTGAGACTCAGAAGGTTGGATTATTTATTTATTTTATTTTCATAAAGGATTTCAGACATCAGTCTTTGAATTATTTATCCTTCAGAAATATGTTCAGTACCCTTCGTTCTCTGAAGCATTTTGATTCCTTTGTGCAAACTATGAACCACAAAGTAGAACATAAAAAATGGAATATTTAGACAAATGAACAATCAAGAAATGAGTAATTCGGTGGACATCTTATTAGTTTTAAATTACAAATGAACATAAGGTGATAGCTACAATTTTCAATTTGTAAAAAGAATTCTATTTTCAATTTGTAGTTATCACCTTATAGTAAAAACAATTACAATACTTTTTAGTGAAATAACTATTATTATTAAATTAAGTACATTTTAAGGAGACAACTAATACGGTTTAAAAAACACACAGTACACATTACATAATTCATGATGGAAATTAATCAAATAGAAAAATCAAAATAAGACAAATGATAAAAATACAGTATTATTACTTTAATCCAATTTTACCAGTTTTATTCCTTTTTGCACGACTTTTAAGAAAGTAGGCATATTGCGTGTAAAAATAAAGTGAATTATAAGTTGATAGTGTAAAATATTGTCACTTTGGGAAACAAAATTAGTTTCATTGGACAAACTAAAATAAAATAGGTTAAGAAAATTGGAGAGGGAGTAATTTATAATCCATTGGAAGTCTGAAATCCCCTGAAAAGGTCGGTAAATGATCCTCTTGTTGCACAATATATAACCAGTGTTCTAAAAGTCGGTCGACTAGGGCCGACTCGATTTATATCAAAACACCCAAAAATGTTCGGAAGAGTAATCGGCGCCTAGAGCCGACTAGGTCATTTCCGATTAGGTCCGTTTTTTTTTTTAGGCCGACTAGGCCGTTTCAACTTAAAAAAATTTAATATTGTGTTGTCATTTTTAATAATCTCTTTAATTAATGTAATTTTATTTTTAATATGTAGAAGTTAAATGTTTGAAATTTAAATTAATGTGTGTCATCTTTTGATTTTTAAATTATGACTTTATAGAATTTTGAGTTTCATGGTTGTTATCACTTATAATTTCAATATTGAAAGGTGGTGATATTAATTTTTTATTACTTTTATGTATTATATGTATTATTAATTTATAAAATAAATAATTTTATTTATCATTTTGGACTTCTACCTAGTTCCCGACTAGTCTCTGATTAGTCGCTCTAGTCGCTAGATTCTAGTGGTCCGACCGACTAGCGTTCTTTAGAACGTTGTGTATAACAGAGGTGCAATTTGTTATGAAGCATAATTACAAGGTCGGTTAGTCGTTCTTGAAGTAGCAGTACACTATTGTTTTTAAGGGGGGGTATTGTTTTACCATTTCCATAAAGGATATAATTGACAACTCAAAGTTTCACATTATCCCTTTCCTGCAATAGATCCGGAAGGGAAAATGTTCCTAAAATTATACCGTCTGTTATTTCATATGTAACGATAGGACGAACCAAAACAAAATACCTTTTTCTTACTAGGGTGTGATCCATTGAACATAGATCCAGCAGTAAAATGTCTTGACAATTGACACAACTTGTTAGTTAATAAGATCCCCCATTGGCTTAGACTCAGAGTTAATAAGCTGGGCAACTTGTACTGACCAATGGAAGTGCCTCTCGAGACTGCGTGCTCCATTACCACATCAAATATCCCATTTTTCACAACTCGAATCTCCAATTGGCCCGATCAACTTGTGCAATACTCGTGATATGAGTGGATAACTTATGTTCGATTCCCTTTGAGAACGAATTAAGGAAAATGAGGGGTGAGGTTAAAAAAAGAAAAAAAAATATGACTCCATGGCTACACAGCTAGCTCCCAGTAAATGATGTAGTGACCCATTCCTTGTCTCTATAAAGCCCGTGTACTCCACCACATCTGTCTTGAATTCATGCAGCATTTGCCCAGCACTTTCCACTGCTGCTTGCAGCTGGACCTCATCAGTCTTGTCCTGGTTGATACTCAGCACCACATTTTGTCACTTAGGTCTTGTTTAGTTCGTTAGATAAGCTAAGTTAAATTAAATTATCTTATCTAATTTGAAGTTTGATTTAATGGACAAAAGCCCAAAATTAATAAAAAGTCCAAAACTAAAATTCAATTATCTTATGAATGGAAGTTAATATTATCTTAGGAAAGATGTATGATAATAATTCATTGTTTTTATCTTTACTAAAATACTCTCTTTATATTGAAAAGGAGAACCATAATTCACTTTATTTTTGTTTATGATACAGAGGACAAAATTATCAATTGCATATGTTTTTATTATTAATTTTACGATTTAAACATTCAAAATAAAATTATCTTAATCAATCAATCCAAATATACTATTTAACTTCTAAATTATAATCTAGAGATTATAATCCTATATTAAGTTATTTATCTTATCCATTGAATCAAATTCACCGTTAATCCATTCAACTTTTGGCGCTGAGTTGTGAATCACTGCCCCTCGAACTATGTCACCAGTTTGGTATCGATACAGACCTACACACGTGGTGATCACCATTTCATACTCCTTACCAACTTTCACATCAACTTTATACATCCCTGTAATTTTTTATTGTTTTTAAAGTTTAATCCCATCAATTCGCTGTTTACCTTAAAATCATAGTATTTAATTATAAAAAAATACACACACAGAAACAATGAAGACCGACGTAGGCTTTTTTTGGGACTCATTGAATTTAGAGTCCAATTTTTAAATTTCACATTTAATTCACCCCTACAACTACAAATACTTAGATCAGTTCTCATGTGCATTTGGATGCACATCATATACTTAAATTTCATAATTAATTTTAACACTATTCCTACATCTTCAAGGCGCAACTTACTGCAGCTTCCATAGCATCAGGCCATCAGCATTCAGCCAGCCATCTCACGATCGGCAGCAGTCTCCGACTTTCACATCTGAAAAAACACGAACGATTCTGATCGGTTGAAATACAAAAAATAAAAAAATTATGACATATTTTATGATTGAATACTTTATAAGCCTTTATTATTATGTTCAATGCATGTTTTTATTTTCGACCAAATGCCAAGAAATTACGGCACATGAAAATGTTTCATATTTCTATTTTCGAACAGTGATTGATGCCAAACCGAAAAAGAAGTGTTATGAGTCTAAAAATAATAAATTAAATGTTTATTTTTAATTAGAAAAGAGCAAGTTAATATCCAAATAACATGTTAATAATACTCCATTGACAAAAAAACACCATGCGGATTTTAAAAATCAAAATTATAATTAAAATTGAACTTAAAATTAAAGTTTATAGTGTACACCAAACTTTACACAAATATATACATGAAATCTATTATTATACTTTTGAATACATTATAATATTAAACGTTAATTTAACATAAAATTAAAATCACACCATACTCCCTCAAAATAAACAAATATATTTATTACTCAAGTATTTATTAAATTTATAAATGTTAATTTGCTTCACCCACTTGAATTTAAAATAAACACAACCTTAATTACCAAGCCTAGATTGACTTTTGGCATGGGTACCAACTACCAAGCACCACTAGTGCAAAACAATCATGTCTATGACTCAAGAGCAATTTTGTAATAAGTGTGTCTAGTTTTATATATACTTTATTATATGTTCATGAATATATTATTTATGCTTACCACCAAAAATAAAAAAATAATTGAAACGCGAGCATAATTTATGCCTGCCATCATCGCCCTTAGATGAGGGTTAAAAGTGTGATAATCATAGTTAGAATTACAGATTTAACAAAGTAAAATAACTTAAATGGTTAAACTATTATTACCTATATTATGAGAATATGGGTCAAAATTATTATTTAATATTTTTTTTAAATCAATTATATATAGATGACAAAGATAAAATTGAATTTAAAAAAATGAGTGCCTTTTCAAACCGCTTCTCACACTACATGTTGTAATTAGTAGCACAAATCGACTTACTCCTTGTGTCTATGAAATAACATTGTTCTTTGTTATTGGCACACGTATTAAGATAAAAAAAAAATTTAAATAATATGATGAAAAAATGATGAGAATAATGTAAAAAAGTAATGAAAATAATAATAAAAAGTTAATAATAATTTCTAAAAATATAAATTAATAATATATAATGGAACACACGAAAATAACAAAATAAGAAATATGTGGTGAGATAGAGGGAGTATAAATTTGTCAAACAGAATGTAGTCGCAGATTTTTTTTAAGTTTTTTTATAACGGATATTAAAATGGTGATACCTTTGAGTTTAACTAACCTTTCCAGAATTAATGAGAGAAGGAGAGGCATTTGGTGTTATTGAAGCGATATCTTTATGAGAACTTATAACTCACTCGAGTTATAGGAAAATGGATGCTAAAAGAGTATAAATACATTGATGACTATTAATTTATAAGATTAAACTTTTGGAGATTACATTAGAGAAAGAGAGAAATTATTGAACGAGACTTTTCTTTTTTTGGTTATTTTTAATGTCAAGGTCTTGACAATTATAATGCTAGGACTTGTCAATTACACAGGAGTCCTCACTATCCTTGACTAATTCATTTTTTTCTATAAATAGAAAAAAATTACCTTATAATTTATTATTATCTCAAAATTAGTGGAAAGTTAATTTTGATCAACTAACCCTAACCTAAACAAATACTCCCTCTACCCACCAAATTATTTCTCACTTTTCTTTTTTGTTTGTCCACAAACTTTTTCTCATTTTCTAATTTGGAAACAACCCACATTCAAAATAAAATTTTGAACCCCACAATACCCTTATTTTTTTCTTACTTTATCTATCATTTCAATATAATACTATTTTTTATTAATTCTCGTGCCCACAATGAAATGGGAAAAAGATTCATGGACGGAGGGAGTAGATGATAACGATATTACATGTCAAAAAATGAGATTGATTTTCTACATAATTAAAAATATAATGAGTTTCTCTTGCTGCTTTTTAATGTTTCGTTTATAATTTAAAATTATTTCAAAATTGATAATTATTTAGAATTAAAAAATTACAGCATTAAAAATTTACTTTTCAATAATAACATGTATAATTTTTTTTAATAGTATTTTATGTAATTTTTTAAAAATAAATTAGAATTGCGAGTTATAATCGGTGCGCATACGAGACTAACTTTTTATAATGACCCTAAATAAAAAAAAAAAATCACTCATTTGCCATCCTCCACCTCTAGAATCGGATTCCAAATTGAGAGAAGTAAACTTGGGTATTTCCGCTCACCGCCATGCCTCTCTTTCTCCGGCCAATATTTGTCGGCGGAACCTTCGTGGTCATCATTATCTCCGTTCTGATTGGCGTCGGAAAATATGGGAAGAAAAGGTATCATCCGATCGGCGGGACCATATTGAACCAGCTGATGAACTTCGGAAGATTGCATCACTATATGACTGATCTTGCGACCAAGCACAAAACCTATAGATTAATCACCCCTTTTCGAAGTGAAGTTTATACATCCAACCCAGCAAACGTCCACTACATACTCAAAACCAACTTCCATAATTATGGAAAGGTATACCTACCTAATTAACTATTTCCTGCACTGTCACTGTCATGTTTTTATTTATTAATAATTTATTTACGATATTACTAATTTTATATACTTTCTTGAGAATCTCAACTACCGATGTGAATTTGATCAAATATTGTTTGAGGCTCAGAAATGGGAGGTGGATTGCACTGCACTTCAAGAATTTATATGGGATTTAAGCATAATTTTTAGTAATCAGTGTCATTCGGTTTATTTCTATAAATGTCTTTTCTAATCCATAACTATAAAAGAAAAAGTAAGCAGTATCCTAGCTAGGACCGACAATGTTTTTTTAAGAATAATCCTGTTTTAGCGGGCTGATTATTTAGTCTCTTATTCATCAGCCGTACAGATTTATTCTTATGTTCTGACATCATCATTATTGGTCACGTTGAATATGTTAACCTCACTGCAACAAACAAATAAAGAGATGAAACACGATTTCCTAATTGCTCGCTGCAGGGATGGCACAATTACAGCATTCTAAAGGATTTGTTAGGTGATGGAATTTTCACAGTTGATGGTCAAAAATGGAGGGAACAGAGAAAAATTTCCAGCCATGAATTTTCTGCCCGATCTCTAAGGGATGTGAGCAGCATAATTTTCCGGGAAAATGCCGTGAAGCTTGCCAAAGTTGTCTCTGAGGCTGTGGATTCCAATCAACCTATGGACATCCAAGTCAACATACTTACCTAAAACTATGTTCAGTATTGGTTTTTGATGCACAACTGATTGTTTGTGATCATGGTATCTGCATACAGGACCTTTTCATGAAATCGACGCTTGACTCGATATTCAGAGTTGCATTTGGATTCGATCTGGACAGCACGTGTGGTTTGAACGAAGAAGGCGCGAGATTCAGTCGTGCCTTTGATGATGCAAGTGAGATTACTGCTTGGAGGTACGTCGATATTCTGTGGAAGATCAAGAAAGCTCTGAATGTTGGATTGGAAGCAAAACTGAAGGAAAATATTAGAGTGATTGATGAGTTTGTGTATAAGCTGATCCACAGCAAGATCAAGCAAATGTCCGATTCGCAAGATGTATGCTGCTAAACGAGTCGATTCTTTTATTCGTTTCTTGGTTACAAGAAATCTCTGTATACACATTCTGTTTCTCTCTGTTCTTGCAGGTGCATCCCAAAAGAGAAGACATTTTATCAAGATTTTTGAAATTGTCCGAGGCTGATCCCAAGTACTTGAGAGATATAATATTGAATTTTGTAATGGCTGGAAAAGACACAACAGCAACGACACTTTCCTGGTTCTTTTACATGATGTGCAAGCACCCTCTCTTACAGGAAAAGGTGACGCAAGATATTATTGGAGCGACGGGGTCTAATGGTGTCATAAATCTTACTGAATTTTCAGGCAGGTTGAGTGAAGAAGCTCTTGATAAGATGCATTATCTTCAAGCTGCCCTGACTGAGACCCTCAGGCTTTATCCTCCTGTTCCTGTGGTAAGAAAAGAGACCTGATTTCATTTGGTGTACATATGTGACACAAGATGCATGTCTAGATTGAAATGAGCTGACATGGAATAACACATGGTGCACCAATTGCACCATGCAAGTGTACAAGTTGGGCACAACTATTACTGGTCAAGCGAAAACAACTAATATTGATCAAGTAATGACTTTTAGTAAAAACAATCGACACAATTTGAAAAATGCACTTGAGTTGCATTATACAACCAGTGCATAAAAGTATTTATAATTGATATGAAATATGTACTTTAGGATCCGAAAATGTGCTTCTCGGATGACATAATGCCAGACGGTTTCCATGTGAAAAAAGGTGATTCAGTGTCGTACCTACCGTATGCAATGGGAAGGATGAAATTCATATGGGGTGATGATGCAGAGGAATTCAAACCCAGAAGATGGATGGACGAAAATGGTTGCTTCCACCCCGAGAGCCCTTTCAAGTTCACAGCTTTCCAGGTTTGTTATTTATTCAAGACTTGTAATGTGACAATTGGGGCCTGTTTTTCAACACATTGATGAAACAGGCAGGGCCGCGGATCTGTTTGGGGAAGGAGTTCGCTTATAGGCAGATGAAGATACTCTCAGCTGTTCTTCTGAAGTTGTTTGTTTTCAGATTAAGTGATGAAAGAAAGACTGTAAAATTCAGAACGATGATCAATCTTCACGTCGATGGGGGACTGGGTGTTCGTGCTTTTCGGAGACTAGAAGGCATCCCAACTTGAGTTCAATTTGATGTTCTGCCTAGTTATGTAAGCCTACGCTCATCAGTATCCTGTGAAAGCTCATCTTTTTGTTGCAAAATGAGTTAATCTCGGGGATTTGTGTAATATTAATATCATAACTTTGTATCTTTGTTTGGGAGTCTAAACATGAATGAAATGTGACAATTACAAATGGAATAAGTGCAAGGTAACAATCACATCTGACCCCAATGAGCTGTAGAAGTCCCTTATGAAAATAAACATAACAGAACAAGGGATTAGCATTAAGTAAATACACGTTAAACGATTCAGGTGGATGGAAACAAAATATACATGAAAAATAAAATACAGCATATATAATAATCCATCAATAGTGAGATGAGAGAGAGTGATAACCATAATAAAACAAGTATAAGTGGTTTCCTGAGGTGTGCATAAGTATACTATAGTTATTAGTATTTGAAATCAGGTTTTGGAGTCCAATTCGGGAGCGATTGAGAAAAATGGTTTGACACAAGTCGTGAGTCAAGAAGATCCATTACTTCTTTTGATTTAACACATCTAGCCAACTTGTACTGAGCAATAGAGGCACCTTTGGAGATTGCATGCTCCATTACTTCTTGAAATGTCCCGTTTTTCACAACCCGAATCTCCAACGGCCCAATAACCTTCAGCGATACTCGTGACATGAGATACTGTTGGTCGAGCGACTCCTCCATGACTACACAGCACTGCTCTAGCACCTCGTTGCTAGGCCACTTGGCTCCACCCTTTACACCTAGCTCCCAGTAAATGACGTAGTGACCCGGGAATGATTTTGTATCCGCAAAGCTCGTGTAGTCCACCACGCTCGTCCTGAATTCTTGGAGCAGCCTCCCAGCATTGTCGACTGCTGTTTGCAGCTGGACCTCATCCGTCTTATCCATGTCAATGCTCAGCACCACATTTTCTCGCCTAACGAATTCAAAGTTTGGGGCCGAGTTGTGAAACCCCACCACACGAAGTATGTCGCCAGTTCGGTACCGGTACAGGCCTACGCGCGTGGTGATCACCATTTCATACTCCTTACCAACTTTCACATCCGCTAGGTCAACGAGTTGGTCCTCAGACGAGCCAACTCCAAAGGGAAAGAACTCAAAATAAGCCATGTTTGGCATGATGGTATATGCAATCTCAGAAGGGCTGCACATGGGATTCAGATTGATCCCGAAGAAGCATTCTGAAGAGGCATAACCCATGCTCACTTTTTGCAGGCCTCCGCTATAGTAATCCAGAATCGGGATATACTGAGCCATTGTACCGGTAACAACTGTTTCCAGATATTTGGCGTTGGGCCAAATTCTGGCGATAATACCCTCCCAATCATCCTTCCCACACTCTTGGGCAACAAAGGCCGCTAGTTCGGGGTCGGGACGCACAAGCCGAGTCATGCAATGGCAAATGGAGGGGTCATTGAGTTTTGGGTTGAGGGTCCCAGTTTGGATGTCATGTGCTAGCTGCTGCCAAT
>JAPKLY010000006.1:1445988-1483851 GCA_026898435.1 Prunella vulgaris | reverse complement strand
ATTATTATTATTATTATTATTATTATTATTATTATTATTATTATTATAATTTATTATCATATAATATATTACAAATAATATACTCATATAATATATTACAAAAGATATTAATTTTTGACATTTTTACCCATCACAATCACATTCATCCCAAAACAACCATAAATTTTTTATTTATAAAAAATTTTACATCATCGTTTTTTTCTTCATTAATGTGCTCCTTAATGTAGCTCAATCAAACAACGCACGACAAAAGAATGAATGTCTTGACACTACGTGTACTAGACGTCACTCAATATGGGTTAAACCCTAATTTAATGTTTAAAATACCAAAATCTCTTCTCAAATCGAGAGAAGATCAATATAAAGATAGCAAGATGGGCTGCGGCCCATAAACAGCAACAAATAAGAAAGAACAAGTCTTTAATAAACTTTAAGGACTAAAACTGGAATTAAAAGATAAATAAACTCTCAACTTCAAATCTTCTTCGCTATACGATCTCTTCGCTCCATAAACTCAAGGGCAATCTCATCGCCATCATTCTCCCCTTCTAAAAGAAGATTCGCCCTCGAATCTGTGTCAATCTCATCGCCCAAATTGTTATCTCCGGCAAACGGAATCAAGTGTTTTACATTGAAGACGTCCGATGTACGTAAATGGCTTGGAAGTTTCAGGCGGTAAGCATTAGGATTGATCTTTGCCACTATCTCGTAGGGACCCACTTTGCGCGCTGCCAGTTTATTGTACTCATGAGCCGGAAATCTATCCTTCGTTAAGACTGCCCAAACAAAGTCCCCCACTTCAAAAGAGACAGCCCTGCGACATTTATCAGCAGCAGCCTTGTACGCTGCATTGGCTTCCTCCAAACGTGTCCTAGTGCTAGCATGTATCTGCTGCAAGTCAGCCCACATATCATCTGCGCGACGATCAGCTGGTGCACGTGTTGGAAGTGGCAGCAGGTCCAAAGGACCCCTTGGCAGAAAACCATACACAACATGGAAAGGGGCCAAACGTGTACGGCGATTATGGGCCGATTTATGCGCGAATTCAGCTTGGCTTAACTTTAAATCCCACGATTTTAAATGTGATCCAACCAGGCATCGCAACAAGTTTCCCAGGGATCTATTTACCACCTCCGTTTGACCGTCGGTTTGCGGATGATAAGCGCTACTGAAATCCAGGCGTGTATTTGCCATGCTCCACAAGCTACGCCAAAAATGACTCAAGAACTGAGTGTCACGATCTGATACAATTGACGTCGGCAGGCCATGTAAACGGTAAATATCACGGAAAAATAATTGAGCCATATGCACCGATTCCGTCGTCCGTTTGCAAGGAACGAAGTGTACCATCTTCGAAAACCGATCAACTACCACCAAAATAGAATCATGGCCCCGCTGAGTACGGGGCAATCCCAAAACAAAATCCATACTAATTGCGGACCACGGCTGAGACGAAACTGGAAGAGGGCGATATAAACCCGCATTTGTTGATGTACCTTTCGAAACCTGGCAAATGCGACATCGAGCCACAAACCTCTCTACATCTCGGTGTAAAGAAGGCCAAAAATAAGTACGCCGCACAAGCTCCACCGAACGATCACGACCCACGTGACCAGCCCCATGTAATTCCGAGATAATGCGGAGTCGGAGGCTACCCCGGGGAATGCATAACAACAGACCTTTAAATAAAAAACCATCCATCAGAATATACTCACCGTGCACGCCCCCAATCAAGTTGGCCATCACAGAACCGAAATCAGGGTCCGAAGCGTATAATGATTTCAGCATCTCAAAACACGTTACCTGAAGGTGCATATCTAAGAGAAGGGCATGGCGGCGACTCAAGGCATCAGCAACACGATTAGATGTACCAGACCGGTGCTTTATCACGAAATTAAATTGTTGCAAGTAAGCAGCCCATGAAGTGTGGCGTGTCGAAATAGAATCCTGGGAATTAAGACGTTTGAGAGCATCATGATCCGTCAATAGAATAAACTCTCGTTGATAGAGGTAGTGACGCCAGTAACGAACAGCCTGAACAACAACGTAAAACTCTACGTCATAAGCACTATAGCGACTCCGAGGACCATTTAATTTTTCACTGAAAATGCAATCGGCCGACCCAATTGACTAAGAACAGCCCCTATGCCAACCTTAGAAGCATCACACGAGAGCTCAAAAGGTATATCAAAGTTCGGCAATATTAACAGAGGTGCAGTGGATAATTTTTCCTTGATGAGAGCAAAAGCAGCATTAGCTTCCGGTGACCAGGTGAAGGTTTTATGACGCATGCAGTCTGTAATAGGAGACATGATGGTACTGAAGTGATGAATGAAACGTCTATAAAAAGACGCCAATCCATGAAAACTACAAATCTCCGTTAATGTTGTTGGTGTAGGCCACGACCGAATAGCCTCTACCTTCGAATCATCCATACCAATCCCAGTCGTGGAAATGCGATAGCCCAAGAAAAGCACACTATCCACCAAAAAATTGCATTTCTTCGGTGATGCAAAAAACTTTTCAGCCCGTAGAATGAGAAGAACAGCCCGCAAATGCCTCATATGCTCTTCCACGGATGCACTATACACCAAAATATCGTCAAAGTACACGACTACACAAGTGCCAATTAACGAACGTAAGGAAGGAATAGTGTGCGGGAGTAGTTGTAGGGAAGAAACTCAGACTCCATCTTCTTCCTAAATTTATGCCACTCAGTGATTTTATATTTTCCCAAACGTTCGCGTGTGCGCTTCAATTGCTGCCACCACGCAGCGGCACGACCCCGAAGACGGGTTGCCACCAGGCCAACACGACGGGTGGACGGGACGTCCTTGAAATCTAAAATATCCTCAACATTGGTTAACCAATCCAGAAAATCCGACGACTCCATTGATCCCGCAAACTCGGGTAATTCCACGCGAATACCCAATTCCCAACGTGAATGCTCCTGTGCATCATGGATAGGGAAAACAGTACGGGCGAAGGGGTTGTGCATAGACAACGTCTCTTCATCTGCGGAATCATGAGCAGAGAGAACAACATCGTCCTCTGCATGGTCCATCTCCCTACGGTCGGCCAGCGCACGAAGAATATCGGTCTGCTGAGTGCGCATCTCATCCATGGCACGAGTTAGGGTCTCAATTTGGTGCTGCATCGCAGCCGTTTCCAACGCACGTTCAACAGCGGGTTGACGTTTTGGCGGCATCGTCCAATCAAAACCTAGTCTCTGGATACCAAACTGATGTAGCTCAATCAAACAACGCACGACAAAAGAATGAACGTCTTGACACTACGTGTACTAGAAGACACTCAATACGGGTTAAACCCTAATTTAATGTTTAAAATACCAAAATCCCTTCTCAAGTCGAGAGAAGTTCAATATAAAGATAGCAAAATGGGTTGCGGCCCATAAACATCAACAAATAAGAAAGAACAAGTCTTTAATAAACTTTAAGGACTAAAACTGGAATTAAAAGATAAATAAACTCTCAACTTCAAATCTTCTTCGCCATACGATCTCTTCGCTCCATAAACTGAAGGGCAATCTCATCGCCATCACTCCTCCATCCACCCCTTAAAAATAAATGTAAATTAAATAAGGCTCTATTTAGATGGATGGATTTAAAAATGAATGGATTAAAAAAATACATATAAAAAAATATATATTTCATAACACGAATGGTAAAGAAGTGGGAGAAAAAGGAAAAAAAATAGAGGAAAGATAGAGATAAAAGGATATAGACGAGGGATTTTATGGTTTTAATGATAATTTAGAATTTTTTTAATTTTAAACATAATCTTAAATTTAAATATTTATATATTCAATTAAAAATGTTTGGAAAGGGTGATTATTTGTGTGTGAAATTTGTACGTTTGTAAGTTGATTTTAAATCAGTCTCTTTCTTCAGGGCTCGTTTGGTAGGCACGATAGGAAAACAGCCCAAGAAAAGCCCCTGGAAACCGTTTTCTTATCTCTCCCAGAAAATAAAGGTTTATGATGTTTGATAGGTCTGATAGGAAAATGTTTCTGATGTTTGGTAGACCAAAATAACTACACTATTTCTTTCATGTTGTTTGGTAGATCAAACTGGAAATAAACACAACGTTAATAGAAAGATATCACTACCATGACCAACAACACGGCCAACAACCCGACCAACAATAAGCTAAATCGAAAATTTTCAATCGGAAGAAGAAAAATTAAATTAAATTCAAAATATATCAAATTAAATCAAACCTAAATCAAATTAAATCAAATTCAAAATATATAAAATTAAATCGAAGCCCTAATCACGCCTACAACCCTATTCACGTCGTTTGAATCTCTAAGCCTACAGCCCTTTAACTCACCGGAATCAATGGCGAGGAAGCCACAACGCTGAAATGCTCTGCCACTTCTGAATTTGTGTTCTTATGTGCAGAGCGAATTGGGTTGGGCCCGTGGTGGTGCTGAGGACGTCTTCTCCGGTGTGAATTCGAGCAGGGACAACCTCTTCTGAAATTTCTGGCGGCAATTGGTTCCAAGCAAGTTGTTGGCTTGGAGTTTCCGAAAGCCAGTTAAGTGGTAGACTAAAGTCAGACACACACGATGATCGACAAAATTGAGCACCAACAACCGTCAATCCTTTGCCAGAAATGCACCGACGCCGTTCCACCGCACCTTTGTTTTCGCAACCGCCGATTCGCGTACCACAACTAATAGCCGTCTCCCGTCGCCGATTTGAAGGAAGTTGTAACCATCGTCTTCACCACTGCGAACCGTCGCTTAATCCTCTGTTCCTACTAGCCGCCGTCGAACCGCGCTCGAAGCCCTGAACATTTAGTTGGACCATAGTGGTGGAGTAAAGAGACGAGATAACTATCCATGAAAATTATCGGAGGGGGAAGGGTGAGATATGGTTTATAGGCCTGAAATGATTTTACAAGTCTAATTGTAAGGAATTGCACATAAAGTTCGGTCAGGCCTGAAAAGGAGTGGACAATTAAGAAAACGTTTCTTGCCTACCAAACGTCGTTAAAGCCCTGAAACCTTTATTTTTAGGGGTTTTTCTAACCTACAAACGAGACCTCAATTTAATAAAATGGTCAATTTTAAAGTTCCCACACAATTTGCTGATTTAGTGGCCAAGTGGATCTGTTCCCCTCTAACAAACTGCAAGTCTGCAACTCAAAGAAAAGTCTTCACAAAACCTCTGCCCACCAGCTTCCATGGCAATAATATTTCTGTGGGTCGTGGTTTCCTTAATTACCGTATTGCTTGCTCGAAAACTAGTCGGAAAACGTGGAGGGCAGAAGAAATACCATCCAATTGGGGGCACAGTAATTCACCAGCTCATCAATTTCGATAGGCTCCACGATTATATGACTGATCTTGCCGGAAAGTATAAAACCTACAGACTAATCGGCCCTTTCCGAAGCGAGGTTTATACCTCCGACCCAGCTAATGTTGAGTACATGCTCAAAACCAATTTTGAAAACTATGCCAAGGTACATGTATAATTTTGAAATTTTTGTTTTTACTTTTTAAATTGTGGCGTAAACTGTTGAACTTTCATGATAATTGCCTGTTTATATTGCTGAAGGAAATGAACTCTGCGGATCTTGAAAATTAGTAACCCTGTGCTTGGTTTCCCGAAGATGGTTATTGTAGAATTTAAGAATAAGCAAAAATTCTACCTGGAAAAAGAAAGGGATAGGAGAACTATGTCACTAAACCAGCTGCTAATTCAATTACAGTGTAGATGACTAAGGCAGTAGCCAATTTAACTCTAGATTGGGTGCAAAAGAAAGTGTGAAGAAGTGGATGTTTTTCTCAGCATAGTATTTTCCCACATAGTTTACTTGTGAGAACTTTTTTGAGGATCTTGAAATTGATGCTTGCAGGGATGGCACAATTACAGCATTCTAAGTGGTCTACTGGGTGATGGGATTTTCACGGTCGATGGCGAAAAGTGGCGAGAGCAAAGAAAAGTGTCGAGTCACGAGTTCTCTACGAGGGTCCTAAGGGATTTCAGTAGTGTGGTGTTCAGGAAAAACGTTGTAAAGCTTGCCAACATAGTGTCTGAAGCTGCAAATTCTGCTGAATCACTGGACATCCAGGTGAGTTACCTAACTTGTTTATACAAATTATAATCTTGGACTTCAATAAAGTACTGATTATGATGGTATCTAAGCAGGACCTTTTCATGAAAGCAACTTTAGATTCAATATTCAGAGTAGCGTTTGGGGTTGACTTGGACACTATGTGTGGTTCAAACGAAGAGGGTCTCAAATTTAGCACCGCTTTTGATGATGCAAGTGCTTTGACTCTCTGGAGATACGTGGATATTTCGTGGAAGATAAAGAAAGCATTGAATATTGGTTCAGAAGCTAATTTGAAGAAAAATGTCAGAGTAGTTGATGAATTTGTGTACAAGTTGATCTCTAGCAAGAGTGAGAAAATGCACGAGTCACAGGATGATCCATCAGTAGGGAATCAATCTCTTGCTTTTCTTAATTTGTAGGTAAATATTACAACTGCCTAGCTAATCTTGCTTTTCTTCCAGTTTCAATGGAAAAAAGAAGACATATTGTCGAGGTTTTTAGATATAAACGAGACTGATCCCAAATATTTGCGTGATATAATACTGAATTTCATAATTGCTGGGAAGGACACAACGGCAGCAACCCTCTCATGGTTTATCTACATGCTTTGCAAGCATCCTCATGTGCAAGAAAAGGTTGCAGAAGAAATCAAATATGCAACCAAGTCAAAAGATGTGGTAAATATTTTGGAATTTGCTGCAAGTGTGGGCGAAGAAGCTCTGGAAAAGATGCATTATCTTCATGCAGTAATGACTGAAACTCTGAGGCTCTATCCTGCTGTTCCAGTGGTAAGAACAAGTTCCTTTTCTCATGCCCATTTTCAGGTGCAGCATAACAGCATGATTGAACCATTTCATAGAGTAGGCATACTGACTGTGGTAATTTGACTGCAAAGAATTGTTGGGGTGTGAGTTTAAAGCAATTATTGCTAGTATTTGCCAATTGATAATTTCAAGTCATTTAAGCTCTCAATCCTGGCACTCCTAGTACAGAACGTCTCAGAACATTTATTTGAGTAAAAGAGTTAATATTGTATTTTACTAAATAGGATGCAAAAGAATGCTTGTGTGATGACACAATGCCAGACGGGTTCAGTGTGACAAAAGGTGATATGGTGGCTTATCAACCATATGCAATGGGAAGGATGAGATTCATATGGGGTGATGATGCCCTAGATTTTAAACCTGAAAGATGGCTCGATGAGAATGGTTGCTTCCAGCCAGAAAGTCCCTTCAAATTTACAGCTTTCCAGGTAAACCAGAATTAGAGCGGCATAATCTTATCGTTCAAACAAAGTTTTAAAACATGAATTTCTCATTTCTAGTATCATCAGCTGATAAATGTATCTGCCTATATACAAAAAGTATATGCCACTTTTCAAGATTTTTGAGAAATCGATTTAATTCTTGTTCTGACCAGGCTGGGCCAAGAATATGTTTGGGGAAGGAATTTGCATATAGGCAGATGAAAATATTCGCAGCAGTTCTGTTGAGATTCTTTATCTTCAAATTGAGTGATGAGACGAAGACCATCAAGTACAGAACAATGATCAATCTTCACATTGATGGGGGTCTCAGCGTTCGTTCCTTTCATAGATTAGATAATAAGTGTACATGATTTACTTGCTACAACCCTGTTATTTATATTGGACGAAAGTCATGGATGTTTAATGTCATGGTTATGCTTGTCCATTGTAATCTCTGTTTTGTGCGACAATTGATTCAGGTTAAACTTGCATGGTACTATTGCTCATTTGAAGTTTACTTTTAATAGTTCAAGCTTTTATTACTATTTTTGGCTCATTAAGCTTTATAGAAAGAAAATTCATGTTTTTGTTATTTTTCTCAACTGTTTAGCATCTAACTAAGATCAAAATTTTCACTTTTATTTCTTGTACTTGTTTTGGAACCTTACTCTCCTTCAAAACAAAAGGTCATTTCTACTCAAAAAAATATGATTCTCACCAATACGTTGTTGCTGCATTGGGCTTTTTTTCATTTGGCCAAAGAAATCCCTATGTTGTAACAAAACAATAATCGGGCCCCCCCAATTTGAAAATCCGTCAATTTATAACAAGAGGAAGATCGTCAAGCCCAAAATGGCAATCTTTACATTGTTGGGGATCTTAGTGTTCGTGCCTTCTGTAGATTGGATTTCAAAGCCATGGATGCTCGTTCATCACAATTTGAGACTTTTCTCCCCATAATTAATCTATGTATCAACTTGTATTTATGGGATGATAAATAAAATACTTTAATACAAGAAATAGGTTTCTTCCCTATCAACATTTAACAATGTGTGTAGAGAATACAGCCAATAAATAGAAGTGTTCTGACAAAAAAGAGCGGTCAACATTTTTACCAGCTTTCATTCATCCAAAGGCCATGAACCAAGTTTTCGTTGCAGAGCAGCAATGGTATCAGATAGCACTGATGGAATATAACCTGTTTTCCCTATTAAAATTTGCCGTGCATGATCAACCAACAAGTGTACTCAATCGGTATAGGTATAGGTCAATATGCCCCACAGAGAAGGAAATAAAATCTCAATTCTCTGTTTCCAACCAACTAGAGCAACGGTGGTGTAGTCACAGGTAGAGGAAGCTTAGCCCCGAGCCTTGATTCCCATCCTTTACGTTTTCTGTAGGCATCAACTGCCTGTAAACGAAGCCTTTCTTGTGAAGCATCCATGGCTGTCTTGAATCCCTTCATCACAACCAGAAATTAATAGGTCAATTAAAATGATACTAGCAGTAACAACTCAGCTTAAATCAATCTCATAGAAAATATTTAAGTTGAACCTTAGGAACAGTAATTAGCTTCGGTGGTGCCTCAACAACATCTCCAAATTTGATCTTTTCTTGACCAGGGAATTCATCCTCTTCCTCCCTGGATTTTTTGTTTTTCTTCTTTCTTGCTTCCAACAACCTGAAAACATTAAATAAGATCATCTGGAACCTACACGGTCCAACAGTTGCAATGTCCATGTCGAGAAGGACGCAGAGACTATGCAACTAACATATCTGAAAAATCACTCAAGTATGTAAAAATCCCAAGACAGAAATCAATAAAGCTTACTGCTTTTTACGTTCTTTTCTTCGAGAAACAGCTCCAGCTGCTTCATCCAATGCCTCAAATCGGAGGTCATTTGCTTTTTTACTTCTCTTCTTCTTTTTCTTCTTCTCGTTCTGGCTAATTTCAGGATCATTGTGTCCCTCGTGATGTGTAATCAAACTCTCATCATTTCTCTTTCTTTTCATCCCTGAAGTTGTAGAATCCACTCCTTCCCCAAAGCGAACTCCCTAAGGAACAACTGACATTTAGGTTTGTAACAGAAGAAAACAAGAAGCTGCAAATGAACTTCAGGCATCAGAAGTCGCAGTTTGTTAAAATAAGTTCACGTAGAGGTGTTTTAAGTTTCGAGTTAATTACTTAATTATAATAGCAGCCAAGAGGTAAAATATTTACCAAGACAACTGATTATCTTGAAACAAGGGACAGTATGAACAAAGTCTAGCATTGCTATACACTATGTACAGCTCCTATTTTTGCACCACTGCTAATCATAGATGCTCTATGGCATGAATTAACCCTTTATGGTTTTACCTTGTAGCTGCTAATTTAGTGAATACTCGCAGAACGAGAATAAACCCACCACAGAGGGGGCTAAGCAAAATCACATGATTGAATCATATACTCCATTAATCCTTATACTATACACCCATGCTAAACGCATGAAGTTTTCATGGGCACAGAATCAAAGCCATAGTTTAGGGCATCAATTGGGATATACAACACTAAAATTAATAATGCAATCAAAATCCTCTGAAAGGCCTAAAATCAAACTTCAGCAAATCCAGAAGTTAACATAATTATCTTATAAGGAGTTATTGTATGGAATAATATTTGGCCTTTATAATGCAAGGACCAGTTTTGAAACTCTACAAAACAGTTTTTAGAATAGTTTTTTTCGAAAGCTGTGATAGAGACTTCTAAAAAAAGCTTTAAAAAAATGTTTTAGAAGTTGTTTTTAGTGTTCTAAAAAAGGCACTAAGAATAAGAGGACAAAAGAGTTAGAAAAATAACATCAACGCATCATGCAAATAAACATAAAGCTGGGGTTATTACCTTATATTCAGTATTTTTCTTCCCAAGACTGAATTGTTGTTTCGTAGTACCTGACATCAGCGGCTAAGCTCAATCACACAAAAATATTACATACAAATAAAGAATGAAAAAATTAAAATTTCGTAGATTAACAATTTTCTTGTCAAATCCTTAATAACACAAAAGCTTCGAGCAGACATAATCAATTCTTTTCACATAGATTCTGCAATTTAGAACCAATACGAGTATACAGATTATCCTTTAGAGAACCCATAAAGAATTCAACTAATAAAAACAAGAATGAATGAGAAAGAAAGCTGGGGAGAACCTGCGATAGACATGAGTTTGCGAAGTTTGGATGGGAGAGCATCCACGGAAGATGGGTCTGGTGGCGGTGGGAGTCTGGCGTTGCTTCCTCCATGAGCAGCTTTGTAGTTTTTCTCTCTTCTTCTAATTCCCTTTCCTCCCATTTTTTTCACTTTCTCTGCGCGCGTTTGAGAGAAGTCGATGAGTTGTTCTGGTCGTCGCAGACCTGCACTAGAACTTTGAAACCCTAATCAACAGTACTACAGCTGTGGCCCGTCGTCGAAGAAATCGGGCGGATACTAAATCCGACCCCGATCCTCTTATGTAGGGTATGCGGTTTTTTTCCCGAACCTAATGGTTTGGTTTGGTTTTTATTTTTGGAAAATATTGTTTTTTGGTCTTTAACTTTCTCGTTCTATAGTTTTGATCCTCCTGACTTTCAAAAATTAAAATTCATTCTATAATTTTTACCTTTTTTTTTTAACATTTTCATCATGTGACTTGCTACTCCAATTTATGCATTCGGTCACATATATCATGTCTCATTCATTTTTTATTTTATTTTATTTTTATTATTATAAAATAACTTATTTATAATAATTTGTTTGGTCAGAGGTCATTAGTTACTACATAAAAAAAAGACGGTGAAGGGTGACCGATCTTCGATCTGAACGGTGGAGGGCCTCGACGGTGGACCATTGTAAAGCAACGGTGTAGAGAGTGAAAGAGCGATATGTGAGGATAGAGAGAAAAGAAAAGGAGAGGGCAGGGGCAGAGAGAGAGAGAGATACATGTGGTGCGGTGGTGGTGCAGCAACAACGGGGCGAAACACGATGGGTGTGAATAAGGATTTGACTTAAATCCTAGATCGACTGCAAAAAGTGGGAGAGAGGAGACAGTCGGCTATTAGAACAACAGAAAGATAATAATGGGAAATCTCAAATTGACGGTGGTGGTGGCGGAGGTGCGCGTCGGCGGTGTCCATTATGAAATGAGTCGTGGGACTCATCGCCATGAGAGAGAACCGATTTTTTTTTTTTGGAGAGAGAGAGAGAGAGAAATAATAGATATTGTGGGTAGGGTGTGTTGATAAAAGGATCTAAGCTTGAGATAAGCTTGAGGATTAGAGAAGAACCAAGTATAAACAGGCAAGAAGGTATAAGCTGCTCGCTTATGTGCTCGCCAGGCTGCTCGCCCACGTGCTCGCTCGAGGTTAGAGGTGTCAAAGCAACAAGCCTACGTGGCTTTTCCCCAGTTGCTCGCACCAATGCTCGCTGTGCTGCTCGTCATATTGATCGCCCGAGGCTCCGAGTACAACCAAGTAACAAGTCTATGAAGCCAGGACTATGTTGCCCGCCTTGATGCTCGCCCACCTGCTCGCCCCGATGGTCGCCTTTAGCCTGGATATAACAAGGCAGCAAGTTTAGAAGATAAGCCCATGCTGCTCGCCGAAATGCTCGCCCCCTTGCTCGCCACATTGTCCGTCTCTCCTTCGAGGGAAAGAAGACACAAGATGTCCAAAGAACCTGTATGAAAGGTCCGGATCGTTGAAGGCTAGAGTTAGTGGGGCAAAGCTTGGAGGGGGTGACAAGTGGAGGACACTTGTCACCCCCACAAGCCATATGGCTTAAAAAGATGTCACCTCACCCTTAGAGGGGTATAAATAAGAGGAAAAACCTCATTTGTAAGGATCTAATTTCCCAAATATAAGAAATACATTACATAATTTCTCTCTCTACTTTTCCAATTATAATTCCTGTTACTAATCCAAATTACATCTTTAAGTTATTGTTTGAGTAATTTCCCACGTATAATTAGCCACATAAATCTTTCGGTTGCATAAATTACTCAACAATTTGGCGCTAGAAGGAGGGGACCGCGAAACTCCGTCAATTGAAGAATTCGATACTCATTCTTCATTATTCCTCAAGAACACCAAGAACGCCCTTCGAAGTTCGGTAAATGTTTTGAAGAATATCTTCAATTGTGAGTGTTTTCAAGAATTTATTGTCTTCGAAAACACAAGCTAGAAAAGATTTCTTTAAAAACCCATCTACTATACTTAATTGTCACCGGAAACAATGACGAGACATACGTACGAAGCCTCCCACGATGAATCCCGCACTACCTCGACAAGTCGAAGGTGGAGAGGACGAGGACCATCCGGACACCGTCAAACTGAACAAGCTCGTGTCCCGGCATTACCGGCAGCTCCAGTCGGTCAACAGATTGAAACCACCATTGAGTCAATGGTTAGAACACCCGAGGACATCGAGAGAGGGATGACCACCCTGAAACAGATGCAAATGCAACAGGTGGTAATGGCACGTCGTCTGGTGATTCAGGTCGCCCAGACTGAGACGAGACATGATACTCGAACAAGCTACCATGCTCAAGAGGAAGAGGCCAGTAGTGGACGTGTCGTGCCCGAAAGTTCAAAAGGCAAACAAAAAATGTCTGATCGCCTTGGACCACAACCCCCACGCTCAAACCAGCGACCAACTAGGCGAGCAGATGGGCGAGCAGGTGGGCGGCCAGCGGGGCGACCAGCTGACCAAGCATATGAACAACCTGAACGCCTTGACGTGTCACAAGGCGATAGGCGCAGCAATCAAAGTCATCACTCAGAGGGTAGAAGGTCGGAACATTCATACCGCCAGGAGCCTTGCGAGTCTGATGCCCGGCATCAACGCAGGCCTGTGCAAGAAAGGTTGAGGAGACGAGCATCCGAGAGGTTAGGACCGAATGCTGCAAGTAACCTCCAGCGACCACACCGGGAAATCGCCCAGAGTGAGGGACTGCCGGGGGCAGCACGTCATCATGAGGTGCACCCGGAACAGCCTCGAGGAGGGGGATCATCCCGTGGGTCGTCCGTTCTAGAGATCGAAAAATTGAAAAAAGCTGTGGAGGACTTACAACACCAGGTGGCCATCAAGGACAAGGTGGAGACATACACATCACTCCCAGTATCACCATTGTCGCCGGTCATCCTAACTGCACCAATCCAGAAGAAAATACAGTTTCCCTCACTAGTGTTGTACGAGGGAGAGTCTGACCCCAAGGTTCACATCTCAAAATATGCCGATTATATGATATCAATGGGGGCATCGGATGCGACGCAATGTCGGAACTTTCCCTTAACTCTTGGAGACCGGGCGCATAGATGGTTCTCAGCCTTGACACCTGGATCGATTCAATCGTTTGGGCAGTTGACCCGGGAATTCCTGTCCCACTTTTCGGGATTTGAAACGTATCTGACACAGAAACATAAGTTGGCCAACATCTCGCAAGGGTCCGAGGAGACTGACCAACAATACCTGGAGCGGTTTGATAGAATCCTTCTGGAAGGGGAAGCGGTCAGTGACGACACAAAGGTTGTGGCAGTCATGGCGGGACTGCGTAAAGGAACGGACCTGTGGAAAGAAATGCATCTGGCCTGTCCTAGTACATACGCCGAGTTCCGCCACAAAGCTGGTGTGTACGTCGCAATGCAAGAAGTAATGGCCAAGCAGTTAGCCCCAGAGAATGAGGATAAAAAGAATGGAAAGAAGCCTGGTGGTAGTGGTTACAAGGCCCCGAAAAATTTGAAATCATTTGGGGACACGGCAGAATATAAGGAAAAATTGAACTAAGTGTTGACTACCACGATTGATCACGTCTTCACAGCTATGAAGGATCAAGATATGTTGGCTGCACCCCGAAGGATTAGGCAAGATCGCAGCAAGCTAAACCCAAACAAGTTTTGTGCATACCATCAAAGTATCGGGCACTTCACCAGTGAATGCCGCGATCTGTTGAAACAATTATGGAAATTCTATGAGGATGGAAAACTAGCCGACTTCGTAAAGAAGGCTCCAGGAAAAAGACAACGTCCGACAAGACAGGAAGCCTCGGATGATGAAGGAAGCGATGAGGCGGAGAGAGCCCCAAATAGACAAGTAAGAAGGGGTCCACCAGCAAGGCCGACGCATCTAGAGCCGAACCGAGAAATCCTTGTGATCGAAGAGATTGGTTCGGCAGGAGGGATGGTAGATGGCCGTCCAACATAAAAAAGACAGAAGAAAGCAGAAATTCGGGCGGTCAATCAGGTGCAAGAGATGGGGTCCGGATCAAAGGCGGCTACGAAACCAATTGCGGATTTGACTTTCTCTCAAGCAGATCTCGAAGGGATCCTTACACCGCACAACGACTCCTTGGTTATCAGCGCCAATATCATGAACGCAAGAGTACACCGACTGCTAGTGGATACGGGAGCTTACACAAATATCCTGTTCAAAAAGACACTAGACCAGCTAGGAGATTATGAATCCTACATAGAGGATTGTAATCACAAGATAGTGGGATTCGGAGAAGCTGTGACCGTCCCACTAGGTGTAATAAGGTTGCCGGTAGAACTTGTAGCGCTAGAGGACCCGGAAAGGAGGATGACAAGGTTGTTAGATTTCCTAGTCGTAGATCAACCATCCACCTATAACGGGTTCCTCGGCCGCCCTTTCATTTCTGAATTTAAAGCTGCATGTTCCACTTACTACTATTGTATCAAATTCCCAACTCTCAAGGGTGCAGGTACGGTTAAAGGGGACCAAAAGAAGGCGCGAGAATGCCTATTAACCCTGAAAAAGCCCGTTAACCAGGTGTTAGTGTTTGAAGGATCAACATCACAGCCCTCCACGAGCAAGCCGAGTGGCTTGGATGATGTCCCAATAGACACCGAAATGATGGAGGTGGACCAAACGATGGAGGACATGGAGGTAGATAATGCCTTCCAGCAAGACCGGCCGAACGAGGAACAAACGGTTAATAACCCAAAGAATCAAGATCAAGATCATGTGACCGTAGCCAAAGAGAGTGGTGGAATGGAAGCAGCGCCGGAGGATCAGTCAGAGGCCTCGGAAGACATTGAGCCCCAGTTGGGCTATGAACCTACCCCGATGGAGATGGAAACGCACCTTGAAGGACCAATTGATGATCCCCGGTGGAAAGATAAAAAGCGACGCGCCACACCAGTGGAGGAGCTCAGATCCATACAAGTTGATCCAGATAAAGAGGATCTAGAACTCTTTATCGGATCAGAATTGGAAGAACCTTATAGAAGCCGGATGGAGGAATTCCTTCGGTCAAACCTCGATGTGTTTGCATGGTCACACGAGGATATGACCGGCATACCAGTGGAGCACGCGTGTCATCGCCTGAATATAGATCCCACGAAGAAGCCTGTCCACCAGAAGAGGAGAAAATATGGGCCAGACAAGTATGAGGCGTTGACCGGTGAGGTGAAGAAACTTTTGGACAATAAACTCATAAAGGAAGCACTATGTCCTCAATGGGTGGCGAACCCTGTCTTAGTCAAAAAACCAAATGGAACATGGAGATTATGTATAGACTTCATAGATCTTAACGCCGCATGTCCAAAGGATAACTTCCCTCTACCCCACATCGACCAGCTGGTAGACAATACGGCGGGACACGAACTAATGACGTTTATGGATGCCTTTGCAGGTTATCACCAGATTGCCATGCACCCCGATGATCAAGAACATACAGCCTTCTATACAAATAAAAATTTATTTTGTTGGAAGAGGATGCCCTTCGGGTTGATCAACGCCGGCGCCACATATCAAAGGTTAGTCAACAAGATGTTTGACCAACACCTTGGTGACACAATGGAGGTCTATGTGGACGACATTGTTGTGAAGAGTCTTAGAAAAGAAGACCATCTGGAGCACCTCAAGCAAGCATTCGACATCATGAGGGCGTATAACATGAAGCTTAACCCAAAGAAAAGTAGCTTTGGGGTACAATCCGGCAAATTCCTGGGGCATCTCGTAAGTCAACGGGGCATAGAAGTCAACCCATCACAAGTCAAATGTATCCTAGACATGGGTCCACCAAAGGATGTACCGGCAGTTCAAAGACTTACCGGATGTCTCGCGGCACTCAATAGATTTATATCCCGATCTGGGGACAAGAATAGACCCTTCTTCGAGTCTATCAAAGGCAAAGGCATCTGCAAAAGGACCGGGAAGACCAACTACGTATGGACGGATGCTTGCCAAAAGGCGTTTGAAGATATAAAGAGCTACCTCAGTAATCCCCAGATCCTGTCAAAGCCGGTACCGGGAGAAAAGCTATACTTATACCTGGCGGCCTCGGAAGTAGCCATAAGTTCAGCCTTGGTGCGTGCAGAAGGTAAGGTGCATCTGCCAGTGTATTATGTCGGCCAAGTGCTACATGAAGCAGAACTACGATATTCCCCAATGGAAAAATTGGCATATGCATTGGTGATGAGTGTGCGGAAGCTCCGGCCATATTTCTTCGACCATCAAGTGGAAGTTTTGACAACATTTCCCTTGAGGCAAGTCTTACATAGACCTGATACTGCCGGACGATTGTTAAAATGGTCACTAGAGGTTAGCCAGTATGGTATAACATACGCACCCCGAACAGCGATCAAAGGGCAGGCTCTGGCAGACTTCATAGTAGAGCTAACCTACCCTCAAGATCCGACGAGGGGACGTATTTACCCGTGGCACCTCTATGTAGACGGCTCAGCAACAAGTTCCGCAGCCGGAGCAGGTGTCGTCCTAGTAAGTCCCAACAAACAAGTGTTTACCTCAGCAATAAGGTTCGATTTCCTAGCAACCAACAATGAAGCCGAATACGAGGCGCTTATTGCAGGCTTGAGACTATCATTAGCGGTGGGGGCAACTAGGCTTCAGATTTTCGGAGATTCGCAGCTAATCATATCTCAAGTCCGAGGAGAGTACGAGGCGAAAGATCGACAAATGATCATTTACCAAAGGATAGTTGCACACCTGATATCAAAGTTTGAGCAAGTATACATTGAGCAGATCCCCCGACTAGAGAACACCCAAGCAGATGCTTTAGCCCGGTTAGCCACGAGCACCGGAGAATCAAGCATCTCAGAAGTGGTGGTCACAAAGTTAATTAATCCTTCAACATTTGATTATGTTAATCAAGTGTTGAAGAGGGGGCAACAGATAATCAATAGCCAGCAACAGTCTACCGATGATTGGCGAACACCTATCTGCAAATACCTGTCCAACGGAGAGCAGCCAGGAGACCCATGGGAAGCACAGCAGATTGTGAAACAGGCTGCGAGATACACGATGGTTGAAGGGCAATTATATAAAAGAGGAATTTCACTCCCATTACTCAAATGTCTTTCTTCAGAAGAAGGACAGAAGGTGTTGAAAGAAATCCATGAAGGGATATGTGGAGGACATGCTGGGGGGCAAGCCTTGGCTTACAAAACCATCAGGCAAGGGTATTATTGGCCGACACTGCGAAAGGATGCTATCAGATATGCTAAGAGATGCTTGAAGTGCCAACAATTCGCTCCAAGCATCCACACCCCAGCACAAGAATTGAAGTCAGTATATAGTCCATGGTCATTCGCTAAATGGGGTATCGACTTGATCGGCCCATTCCCTCCCGGGAAGGGAGGGGTAAAATTTGTAGTGGTGGCCGTGGACTATTACACTAAGTGGGCCGAAGCTGAAGCACTAACGACGATAACCCAAGAGAGGATGATAAGCTTTATTTGGAAGAACTTGATATGCAGATTTGGGTTACCACAGTTGATAGTCACGGATAACGGGAGGCAGTTTGATGGAAATAAGTTAAGAGACTTTTGCACATCGTGGAACATCAAGAAACATTACTCCACACCATATCATCCTCAATCAAACGGACAAGTTGAAGTAGTAAATAAAATTTTTGAAGCACATCCTAAAGATCCGGTTAGAAGAAAAAAAGGGGAGTTGGGCTGACGAGCTTCCGGAGGTCTTATGGACCTACAGAACGTCTTACAGAACAAGTACCGGGGAGACACCATTCACAATGGCTTTCGGAGTGGAAGCAGTCATCCCAGTAGAGGTCCAGCATCGGACATGGAGGATAATCGAGTACAACGAGGAAGCAAATGAAAATGATATGGCTGCAGAGAGAGACTTGATTGAAAAAACAAGAACCTCGGCAGAAGTGAGAAATGCAGTCTATAAGCGACGAGCCGAGAAATACTACAACTCGCAGGTTAAAGATAGAAAATTCCAAATTGGTGACCTAGTGATGCGAAGGATATTAGCAGTCCCGACTGGAGTATTTGGTCCGAAATGGGAAGGTCCGTTCAAAGTAACAAAAAGTTGGCCGAATGGGACATACGACCTGGAGGATATGCAAGGTAATCCTTCGGCATACACATGGAATGCGACACATCTCAAGAAGTTCTACCAATGAAGACTTATGTAAATTTCTCAAGAAAACCTTGCTTGTCCAACATGTATAGGGGCAAGCAAGTCCATAATAGACGTGGACAAATCTGTAAAGTTATTATTCTATTGAATAAAGAGAATTCCTTTCGAATTGATGTATCAAAAGATGTCTCAAGTTATAAGCTCTAAAGACTTACAAGTCCACAATAAAGGCAAGGTATTGAGACTAACCCTAAGGTTATAACCATTAAAAGGGAGTCCTTACCAATCAATAAGCCTACATCCAAAGAGATGAAAAATAAGGTGTAAATTCGCGATTCCATAAAAAGGAAAAGTAAGACGAATCAATTAAAACACCATACATAAAAAAACGAGCACTAAATAACTGAGACAGAAGTATCAACAGCAGAAGTAAATATAAGCGAAAGCCAATAAAAGAAAAACTGCCAATGCATTAAACGGCGAAAGGTGTTCGGGTACATATAGGGCGCCTTCAAGGGTGAAAAAGCAAAAGTAAGAACGTCTCCAAAGATAATTGAAACAAAAAGAAAGAAACCCATCATATTAATGGTCGCCAAGCTGGTCGCCCACCTGCTCGCCAGCCTGGTCGCCAGCCTGGCCGCCCACCTGCTCGCCGGCGCCTGAAGGAGAAAGACCTGGGAGGACCTCGAAAGGAGATAGACCCTCAGTGTCCACCATCGCATCATCTTCAGCATTAATCTGAAGAGGCGGATAGTTTCCACCGATGATCTTAAGTGTCGAAGGCACAGCACTTAGGTCGACTCCCATTTCTTCAAGATCCCCGATGTCCACCACCAAACCTTCCTTAAGAGGACGTTCGGTAAGGAAGTCGGTGAACTCCTTCTTCAAAGCCGTCCAGGGGTCCTCGTTCTCACCAACAGCATGGTGATAGGCCCACAGATTCTCGGCAAAGGCATAAACGAAGCCAAAGTCGGAGGACTCGGCTCGAATGTTAGCAACAGCCTCGGTGGTATAGCAGTCAGTATGGGCCGCTTTGTGCTCGGCAAGTTGGGTCTGAGTAGTTTGGAGTTCGTTCTCCAACTCGGTAATCCTCCTCCGAGCTACTCTGTTCTCTTCCAATTGAGCACGCAAGCTCGTCAACTCAGCACGTAAACTCTCAGCCTCGGCGTGGGCCCTCTCAGAATTGGCAAGGGCCGACTTTTCAGCATCCAAAGAGGCCTTGGCTTTGGCCTCTACTATAGCTACCTTCTTCTTAGCCTCATCTCTCTCTTTCCTCACACTATCTGACAGCACAGCGTAAGCTTTCTCTAAGGTGACGGCTTGCTCAAGGGCGCGCTGAGCACTGAAAAGAGCCCCACTCGTATGATGCATGGCCGTACGGATATTATCCATCATTGACTGGCGCTGAACGATGTCCTCTTGAGGCTGAGACCAATGCCTAACGGTGGATTCGACGACAAGGTGAGTAGAACCCTTGAGCTCGTTGAGAGACTTCGGAGGACGGGCGAGTGCGAAATGATGTACAGCTGCGCTCCGGTGTTGGTAGCGTGAGGGATCGTAACTGAGTAAGAATTCAAATAAGTCTAAAACAAGCCTGAAAAATGTTCAAAAGTATAAGTATGCTACAGGTTTGTGGAGTATTACCCTGCTGCTCGATCCTGATCCCATCCAAGGATCGAGACATCCGATAACTGCCCAACAGATCGTATGGGGGCAGGAGCGGAGGAAGTGCCAACAGGGGCAGGAAGAGTTGACTCTGGAATCTCGACTCGGCCCGAGCCTCCTGTGGCTGAAGATCTTGTAATTCTGGCTCTCTTGGCAGCCTCACCCTCACGCTCAATGCGTGAACCATCTCCTCGGAGCACTCGCCGGGTACCACCGCTTGGAGAACTACTCGGGGCTTGACGATCCTCGGTACGAGGAGCCCGAGGGGCAGCAGATCGAGTGTTTGGCCCAGGACCACCAGTCTTCTTGGTAGTCTTAGCAGCAATTTGAGCGGCTAACACCACGGATGGAGGATCCCTCTTGGTACGTGCCATCCCAAATTTCTGGTTTAAAGTCTTGAAAGATGGAGGGATGGCGATGGACACTTCAGGAACTGCAAGCATGAAGAGGCAAAAAGAGTTAGAAATTTTTTTCATGAAAGATAAGGAATACTGAACAAGGAATCAAAATAGATGTACCTGCGGGACGAACAACCTGAGCTCGTAGATGGTGAGGAGTGGTAATTAACCCCGAGGCAACGCGGCAACTGAATTTGTTCAAGTAATCAAAAGTTCTGTCCTTCTTGTTCCGACGGCAAACAAGAATGCAGGTAAACTTGAACTCCTCAGACAAGCTAGTCTTCTTCCAACGTTGGGGGATCAAGCCTGAAAACACGAATAACATAGAAGGTCAGATATTGTAACGAGGGTGGAATCTAAAAGTACAAATGAGTCCTACGCTGTAACTCGCCAAACTCAGTAGGGGACATAATACGTCCCCCGAGACCCTCATTATTGTCAGGAGCCCGCCAGTCACCGCCGATAAAAAAGAATTGTTCTTTCCAGTCTCTCACTTTGTTGGGTAGTCCCTCAAGGATCTTCATGTCGCTCCTCGCCTTAAGGTAATAATAGCCCTGGCCCTCCTCAGAGCATTTACTTAGGCAAAGGGTATAATTAACCTCTTGGGGGGTCAGGCGATCCTTGTACTTCTCCAAGGCAAAGACAGTACAGATGGATATCAAATATGTCCAAGCATTGTGCGTCAGTTGGGTAATCGCCAGACCCGTTGTCTCCAAGAAGCGGCCGATGAGAGGATGGAGTGGCAAAGTTACACCGGCAGCCAAAGTGTGAATGTTAATGGCCGTCAGACCCTCCGGGGGGCAGTCAGCTCTTTCTTTCTCCCGAGGAGCGTACATCGTCACATCGCAAGGGATGTGATACTCTTTACGGATATTGTCGAGGTCATCCTCGTCAATAACGCTAACTACAGTATTCGCTTTGTAAGGGGTACGGTCACCTTCCTCGAGTTCCCGATACTGTCGAGGAGGGGTTGGAAAATCGGCGACATATCGCTCATAGTACGCTCTCCAGTCGAATTCTTGTGCAATACCTTCCGGGAAGGACCTCTCGGACATGTGAGGTCGTGGAAAGCCGACAGACTCGAACCACTCAGTGATAGAGTCGTCACTCTCATCACTACTGGAAAGCGTCTCTACATCTTCCGTATCATCCCCCTCTGGGCGAGCGACGGGCTGCTCGATTTCTTGCTCGCACATCTGCTCGGCGGGATGCTCGCCAGCCCCCTCGCAGGCTTGCTCGCCTTCTTTCTCCAAAAACCGATTGACTTCCTCAACCGCGGAATCAGACCCCGCCAGATGGACCGAGGACAAGCCCGCAATCGGGCCACCTTCCTCTACATTCTCCACCATGGGCTGTTTGCCCGGATTCCGGTGAGAAATCGTCCGGCTCGAGGATGACGACATGGATTCAGGAAGAAAGAGGTAAAGACAAGGTTGACCCTAGGGTGTGATTAACTAAGGATGGTGGGCGTCGTCAACAAAATCCCAATCAGAAATTCCGGCAAACAAGTATATAAAATAGACATGCAAAAATTAAAAGAAAATAAAGGTAATGTGAAGAAAAGATGAAAGGAATTGAGGAACTACCTGGAATGTTGAGTCGCAAAACCGTTCGCCGGAATAAGTGAAGATCGCTAAAGTCGTCGGAAAAAGATCAGAGATCGGAGCGCCGAAAATTTTCAGAGAATAAGGGTAAATGAAGAGGAAGATGAATAGTGGCTAAGAAACCCTATTTATATGTTCGGGTCAAAGTGAAAGAGGGAAAAGAATTTTAGGGACCAAGTTGCAAAATATTTGAAAAGTTTCTGAAAAGGCACACCTTTTCATGCGACTGATTGGCGCACGAAACGAGGAGGCGCCTCGTTTTCAGGGGGGTTGCCTTAATTGCCGAGGAGAGAGAGAGCGAGCAGGAGGGCGAGCTCCAGGGCGAGCACCACGTTACTCGCTAAGCTTCTCGCCCAGTTGCTCGCCCAGTTGCTTACTAACATAATGAAAGATCAATTCCAGCATATACTTTGATGTCAAATCAAAATATATACTGGGGGGCAAATGTTGATAAAAGGATCTAAGCTTGAGATAAGCTTGAGGATTAGAGAAGAACCAAGTATAAACAGACAAGAAGGTATAAGCTGCTCGCTTATGTGCTCACCAGGCTGCTCGCCCACGTGCTCGCTCGAGGTTAGAGGTGTCAAAGCAACAAGCCTACGTGGCTTTTCCCCAGTTGCTCGCACCAATGTTCGCTGTGCTGCTCGTCATATTGATCGCCCGAGGCTCCGAGTACAACCAAGTAACAAGTCTATGAAGCCAGGACTATGTTGCCCGCCTTGATGCTCGCCCACCTGCTCGCCCCGATGGTCGCCTTTAGCCTGGACATAACAAGGCAGCAAGTTTAGAAGATAAGCCCATGCTGCTCGCCGAAATGCTCGCTACATTGTCCGTCTCTCCTTCGAGGGAAAGAAGACACAAGATGTCCAAAGAACCTGTATGAAAGGTCCGGATCGTTGAAGGCTAGAGTTAGTGGGGCAAAGCTTGGAGGGGGTGACAAGTGGAGGACACTTGTCACCCCCACAAGCCATATGGCTTAAAAAGATGCCACCTCACCCTTAGAGGGGTATAAATAAGAGGAAAAACCTCATTTGTAAGGATCTAATTTCCCAAATATAAGAAATACATTACATAATTTCTCTCTCTACTTTTCCAATTATAATTCCTGTTACTAATCCAAATTACATCTTTAAGTTATTGTTTGAGTAATTTCCCACGTATAATTAGCCACATAAATCTTTCGGTTGCATAAATTACTCAACAGGGTGGATAAAATAATAAGAAAGAGATAGATAATAGTGAGAATAGGGTGTCAGACTTGAAAGGACGGGGCCTAGTCTATTTTTGGGTAATTTGAAACATGTGATTTTTTGTAAGTTATTTTGCAAATACCCCTTTATAAATATTTCTAAAAATACTTACAAATATGATCACTTTTGATGCACTATTTGCAAAAAATATACTAAAAATCTCATATTACAAGAAAGGTAAAAATGCGAGGCTCATTATTGATTTTGGTACATGAGATGACACACATCTCATGTGGGGCGGCAACGTTTAGACTGCCACATTGTTTTTTGTTTTTATTTTTTATTTTTTGGCTCTAAATTAATTTATTTTATATTTTTCTTTTTTTTATATAGAATTTAAATTTAATTTCTTTTTTTTTTCTTATAGAATTTGAATTCTATTTAATTTTTTAATTTTCTTAATTCAAGTAAAATGTTATTTTTTTAAAATTTTGCTTAACTCCAATTTTTGGATTAGAATTTTTTTTAAAGTCAAATATTTTTTCACAATTATTATTTTTTTGTAATTTTAAGCCTTTTATCTACACACTAGAATTGACAATTTCGGCCCAACTTACCCGTTATTTGAGTTAGACTGTGCTCAATTTTTACATGTCTGATTAGAAAATTGACTGGCCCAGCACAACCCGTGAATATTTATTGGCCCGATGGGCCAGCTCAATGAGCTCATTTACATATAAAAGTTGGTAATTTTGAACCTGCAGATGGGTTGGGCCAGCCTACTCGACATTTGAGTTGGACTGTATTTTTATAAACCCGGCCTATTTGCCACCTCTATTTTACACATTAATATGCGTATATGCAGATTTTATTTTTTTGCATAATATCGATAACAAGCTGCATATGTGTAGCTTATTGAAAAATAATTTATGATATATATCACTTACATAAAATCTACTATTTTCTCATAATAGTGATTGTATTCTTAAAAAAAGAAAAGTATGTGAATGTAAAATAACATTTTATTAAATTTTATAAATGTAATTTTTTTAAAGATTGAAAAAAAAAGGTTTGTAGTAAGATTCGGCGAATATTGCAGTGTCCCATGTTCTTTCAAATTTAATATCTTCCTAAAATAGGAGCCGACCCCCCTTTCTCTCTAGGCTTCCTACGCCAACACACCATCTCATCTTTCTTTCAAATTTAATATATTCCTTTCTTCCTATATTCTAAACCATATTCTCTCTCTCTCTCTCTTATATCTCAAAGTCAAGCGTCGCGTGAAGATTTGAATCAATCTACATTCAGCCGCGGTCATGACAGTTTCCAAAGCCACGCCATTTTGCCTAGTTCTGGTAGCTTTGCTAATTACCGCGGCAGCGGCGGCTGATACTTACACCAATCACACGGTGGGCGGCGACGCCGGCTGGTTATTCAACTCCGCCACCAATAAGACTTCTGCCGACTATAATGCTTGGGCAGCAAAACAGACCTTCAATCTTGGAGACTATCTGAGTAAGTTCCGCAAGTTTAATCCGACTCTTTTGATGGTGCTTCTTTCCTTAATTACTTCATTTTTTGGATTATTTGGCATGGGATTTGATTTTTGCTTTTATGGATTCTAATTTTGTTTGATGTGATTAGCTGAATTGAAGTTTCAAGGGTTTGTCGTTGGATGTGGTATCAATTCTTTTTCCGATAAGTTCCGAGCTTTCATAGCTTTTGATTGTAATTAGTAGTATTCAGATTATTTGTTTGAATCGTAAGATGGATGAAAATGTTCTATCAGAGCACTTTGGGGAAGGAATAAATAAAAGGATCTTATGTAATTTTGAAAATATAGAGCATTTAGAACCTAATTTATTCAATGGGAGGAAAAGCTTGAATTGGTTGATTTATTGGAATGTAGTTTCATGTGTTGATCCGTGATGGATTTGATTCTGTTTTCCTCTGCAGTTTTTAACACAACCACAAATCAAACTGTGATCCAAACCTACAATAAGACTACTTACGGTAGCTGCATCACAGACGACTCATTAGATACCGATACATTTCAGTATGACGGGGGCCATAATGACTTTGGGAGTGCTATGATTATAGCTGTACCATTGACCATTGAAGGTACTCAATACTACTTCTCAGATGCTGATGATGGGGCACAATGCAACAAGGGAATGGCCTTCCAGATCAAGGTGAGTCACGGGCTTGGACTCCCGCCGAGCCTCAACCAGCCACCGCCTCCTGCTTATGTTCCACCACCAGCTCCAGCCGACCAGGGTCAAGTGCCGACCAAGAATTATGGTATGAGGATTAGAGTAGACTTTTTGTGGGTGCTTCTGTTGCTCCTTGTTTTGATCTGATTCTTGCCATGAGGAAAGGAATTGTTTTGAGGATTCCAGGTTTTGATTTTTAGATCTCAGAATTTTGTTGTTTCAATAGATACAGACACAGCAGAAGGGAGCACATGAACTTTGTGTTGTTCTGACTCCACTCTGAATTTTTTTTTCTAAATAAACACATATGTAGAATCTGGGGAAATCATATACTTCTAATTTATATTTGACCATTTATGGTAATTAATTTGTTTAATCGAAGAGAAGCAGCCCTCTACAATATATATATTTGTTTTAGTTTTGTATGCACCATTCTAATTTAAGTGTATTTAAAAAAAATAACGCAATTTACTATTGAAAAGTCACAAATATTATTACTGAAAAGTAAATTTTTCAGTAATAATATATATAAATTTTTAATAATATTTTGTGTAATATTTTAAAATTCACTTAGAGTTACACAAGAGCTTTACTCTATATATTTCAATCTCTTACCTCATCTTGTAAATGTAGCTTAGAAATTGGTATAATTTTCTAACAAATGCATATTTTTTTAAAATTAACACCATTATATATATATATATATATTTGGCATCTAGAAAATACCACGTTACATCAAATTATATTTAGATTAAAATATTGAAATTCGAAACACACATTAGGGCATCCTTAATCTTGAGACTAGACCTAAATTTCAAATTAGGTTGATTTATAGAGATAGGATGTAATAAATCGCCATATCGTCTAGCTAGGACATTATTGACTCTTCAAGCAATACTTATGTAGAGCTTCCATCTCTTGTGAATAATCTATTTTTAAAATTTTATACTTAGTGCTACTAATATTTTCTCATAGTTTATGGCATGATACAATGTAAGTTTGCATACATTAATTTTGATTAATTTTTTAAAATAATTAATTATAATAATAATTTAGGATAATTTTTTTATTATAGCTATAACAGTAATTTTTACGAAAAGGAAATCATCATCCCACCACAAAAAAAATTATCATAAGTTCTCTTCGTATTTTAAACCTAAGAGCCCATAATTTTAAAATTTTAAGTAACAGATTACTGACCATTTGAATATAATAACTTAACTATTTTCAATTAATTTAACTCATAGTGCAAATGTACAATAATAATTAATCTAATCTAATAATAATAATAATAATAATAATAATAAAATAATGAACGAATGAAGATTTATGATGCTATAGTTTTGACGGATTTTACTAATTATTAATACGTTAAAAATATCCAAGGAAGAGACCGTTCATATATAAAAAAAAAAAAAAAAAGGAAACGTAAGGATCGAGTATGATCACCAACTTCTGAAAAATCAAAGCAAAGCGCATAAAAGTCGACACCTGGAAATCGGAACGACAGCGGGAGAAAGAGGGATGGGATTAAATTGACAACAACTAATATCATGCATCGACTGCTACAATCTGTATCCACGCATACACATACAGCTTCATATTAATGTAACAGTAATTTCTATGGTGGAAGTGTGGGTTTTTTTGACGTGAAATTACGACTAAAACTAGGAAATCAAGGTTTCAGATTTGGAAGGAACGCGAAAAATAGGGCGAAATGGGATTGATATCGGGAATGGTGATTGGGATGCTGTTTGGAATCGCACTGATGGCGGGATGGAAGCACATGATCAACAACCGGAGCAACAAACGAATGTCTAAGGTTCTCTCCGATTTTCATTTTCTTAAAATTTTATTGAATTTAGTTTTGGGGGAAAATGTTGGTCGTATTTGAATGTTATTGTGGTTACAATTTTTTTTTTCTCAATATCCTTCTACATATTCCACTGATTTGTTTGCTATCGACAGTAAATTTTTATACATTGGATTGTGTTTTCGTTTTGTTGGATTGAAATCTTCGGTGTTGTGTTTCTCTCAACAGGCAGTTGATGTTAAACTACTAAGCGCACTGAACAGGGATGATCTGAAGAAAATCTGTGGTGAAAACTTTCCAGAATGGATATCATTTCCTGTTTTTGAGCAGGTGATTGTATGTTCATAGCTCTCTGATTGGGCTAAAACTGAAATAGACCATTTGATAGAAAATCACATTTTGGGATGGTAGTTTTGCTGTCTATTTCTCTTATCTTTTAGAATTCTGCTTTGGGTATAATTATATCTATGTTTATCTATAATTCTTGTCTTAACTGGAATTTGGTCAGTAGTTGATGTGCTTATGAAACTGGATCTTGGGTGCATGGAAAATGAGATTTGGTTACATTTGATTACTCTGTCTTGGTGCTGAGTTGTGATGACAAAAAAATTAGCACATGCAGGACCTCAATTAGTGCTGGCTATATTTATTAGAAAAACAATGATAATTATAATCAAAGTTGTGCACAATATTCTGTAGCTTCACTGCCTCCACAGATTGTTTGACTTTGTTGTTTACTGTGCCTACAACTTCAGGTTAAATGGCTGAACAAGCACTTGAACAAACTTTGGCCATTCGTTGCAGACGTAAGTTCTCCTCTTCTTTTTTTCCTCTCTTTTTTTTTAAACATCTCCATACATATACTTATCAACGGAGTAATAGACGCAAAAAGCATATGTCAATTATTAAAGGGGCACTAAGAGAATTAAGAAATTGCTATTTGCATTTTAACAGTTTTTAAAAAGTTTGGTGTGGTTGAAGGGTAACAGTTGCTTCATTATTGAGTTAGTAAGAAAAAAAATAATGATATGAAATTTTAGGGAGTGAACATCATATTTGCTGCGCTGAAATGAGATCTACTCAAATTTTTATATTTTTTGTGGCTGGATTAAAGAAGGAGGAAAACTTTTCTAGTTTATATTGAACTTTAGAATAATGTGATTAAAAATTATTGTTTTCATATCTATCATATTTAGCCTCTAACTCTGTTTCCTTTTCCCAGGCAGCTGAGGCTATCATAAAAGACTCTGTTGAACCATTGTTGGAGGAATATCGGCCTCCAGGGATTACTTCACTAAAGTTCAGCAAATTGTCCCTTGGAACTGTGGCTCCTAAAATTGAAGGTTGCAACTCTTTGTCACTTGATCTTGTGATGTAGATTAGATATGCATTTTCTCCATGGTTTCAAGATAGAATTCCCTACTTCAGATGTAATGGAAGGTGTTCTTGAGTCTTGACACTATGCAGTGGTATATATGCCCTTGGTATTGATTAAGTCAAGCCAAAATCTTTGAATGTTCGGTATTGGGTTTATGATTGTACACAATTACCCCAGAAGAGAATTTAGATATGAGAAATAGTATACAATCAGCAATGCCATACCTGTCAATTTTCTTTCATCTGCTGGTTAGGGTGATTTTTGTGGGATAAAAAAATTGTTTCAAATATTGATGTTGTTAATAATTACTATTATAGCGGAATCATTTTTGTTCTTTCAACTTCTCCCTCTTAGAAATATGTAATTGCACAATCTATGCAGGAATTCGAGTTCAGAGTCTGAAAGAAGGTCAAATTACTATGGACATTGACTTCCGTTGGGGTGGTGATCCAAACATTGTTCTAGCTATTCAAGCAGCACATGTTGCTTCCATACCGATTCAGGTTGGTGCATTATATATAGTTCTATTCTTGTAGTTTGTGATGCATTGTGTTGCCATAAATGTGAAGCTTTCTTTTCTTGCTTTCAGCTGAAGGATCTTCAAGTTTTCACGGTGGTCCGTGCTATTTTCCAACTTTCAGATGAAATTCCTTGCATATCTGCTGTTGTTGTTGCTCTACTGGCCGAGGTACATTTCTAACCATATATACTACTTTTCGTCTATAGCTAGATTCAAGTGAAAGAAATTCTTTTTTAAGTTAGAGGTGAAGACTAGTCCAAACTAATTACTATGAAAAATATAAAAGACGTAAAAGACATCTTATGTTTTCATCTGCTGTTTTGTTGTGCATTTCTTTCTTCAGCCGAAGCCACGAATTGATTATACTCTGAAGGCTGTTGGTGGAAGTTTAACAGCTCTTCCTGGGGTTTCAGATATGATTGATGTAAGTTTTGATATTTTAATCCTCATAAAAGTTACTATTTTATATGTTTCATGGACTGACTGAAATTTATGGATGTAAGGATACTGTTACTTCAATTGTAACAGATATGCTTCAATGGCCCCACAGGATTGTCGTTCCGATCGGTGGCACACATGTGGATACAAGGTGACTCCTGTCTTCTTTTAAAATATTTTGTTTCACAACTTTATTAGAGTTTTAATGGTTCTGCAACTTCTGAAATGTTTTAGTTTCACAACTTTGGAAGATTTTATACGTGTTACTTTACGTTGTGATATTGGTCTTTTTATATATTCTGTTACTCGGCATCTACATCTACCAGTAAACCAAATAAAACAATTTATAAGTGCGTGCATGTTTTTTATGCTTTCTGCATGGCTTAATGCTGTCAATTTATGAAATTTATTCAGGAAAATAATAGAGCTGAGGGAATTGTTTGTTAGAAATAATTTTAACCATGGATGACTCTAGAGGTTATCTTGTAGCGTATCAAAGAGTTTATTAAATTAACTTGCCATCTATGTTGGCATCCATGTTTGGCAACCAAAAGAATCATGTAAATACATCGCGTTGCTTGACCAAAAATTGCAGAATCTGAACCATTTAATATTGAACCATTGCAGTGATTTGGAGCTTAAGCCTGTGGGAAAGGTTACGGTCACTATTGTGCAGGCAAATGACTTAAAAAACATGGAGTTGGTTGGAAAATCTGACCCTTATGTCGTCGTGTACATACGTCCGCTGTTTAAAGTCAAAACAAAAGTTGTAGACAATAACTTGAATCCTGTTTGGAATGAAACATTTGAATTAATCGCAGAAGACAAGGAGACACAGTCTATCATTTTCGAGGTTCATGTCGCTCCCCTTTGTGCTTTTATCCTGGTTTATGTGGTTTGCTCTGAATATATGCTATGTATCTCTTGTATAAATTATGCCCTGATCGTTTCCCAGCCATCTGATGTGTGTTCCTGTTGTTAAGTATATATCTGTGATATATCACTCTGCTTTTTCAAGAATTGTTTCTTAAGGTCTGTTGTATGGAGTAGTTCTACGAGCAGTAAACATAGCATTACCACTAATCTGTGAAAATTTCTGGGAATTGGTTAGAGAATCTCCAGGTAGATCTTGAAGGAACATGAATGGGTAAACATGCAAATTTGTGAACCAAGTGATGTCAAGAAAACAAATTTTCCGGAGAACTTCACGAAATCCTGCAGTTTTACAAACTATATTACTGCTTCTCCCTGTTTATGTTTCATTTTAAAGGCAAAATGATGCAAGTGATGTAATCTCGTGTCATCAAGCAGGTATTCGACGAAGATATTGGGGATGACAAACGACTGGGGATTGCAAAGTTACCTCTGATGGAACTGCAAGGTGAAAAGACTAAAGAAACCGAACTAAGGCTATTGCCATCACTTGATATGCTTAAAATCAAAGATAAAAAAGACAGAGGAACTCTAGCCATAAAGGTGACATACAGTTCACTCATTAAAAAATATGTTGTCCCCGGACTATATATCTCAAGAAAGTTTGTTGCATGGGTGGCTAACAGGTGAGTTATTATGAATTTAGCAAGGAAGAGCAGTTGAATGCCCTTGAAGAAGAGAAGAGAATGTTAGAAAGTAGACAGAAACTGAAAGAAGAGGGAGTTATTGGGAGCACGGTGGATGCACTAGATGGCGCAACATCAATTGTTGGTTCTGGTGTTGGTGCTGTTGGAACTGGTATCAATGCTGGGGTAGGTTTCATGGGGAGTGGGATGGGCGCTGTTGGTAGCCGTCTTAGTAAAGCTGGAAAGTTCATGGGGAGGACCATCACCGGACACACGGGTGGATCTAAGAGGAGCGGGTCCACCACCCCCGTAAACTCCATCCAAGAAAACGGGGGTGCAAAACCTCGTCCAACATGATCTTGCCTCAGGTTTTGTGATTCCACTTATGATTTTTTTTGTATGAACCATTGGTGTTTGCAAACTCAACGAAATGGAGTAGAGTCACCTTTCTTTTTTTGTTTTCGAAAGTTATTACTCGCAACTTTTGGAAAAACGAAAAGTGAATCTAGAAGCTGTTATAAATTGAGTTTGCAACCACATCCTATCCGGAGTTCAATGATTTGTGTGGCCATCTCTTCGTGTTTCAGCGATCCCTTCCTTTCAAGTTATAGTATTTAGTCTGAGTGGCATCAACATGATCGATCACCAGAGTTTATTGGATTAATTCTACTCAATTAATTCTTTAGTTCATTCGTGAATGTAAAACTTTATTGGATTAGTTCTTCTGTCTAATGAGTGAAAATGTTGTGTTCATCGATCTGGTGAAGATAATGTTCTTTGATTTACTGAGTTTGAAGGAAAACCGGTATAGTTGGTTAAGGCTGTAAATGAATCAAATTGATCGGCCACGTTATTTAGTCACGTGTTGAATTATGACTCGAAAAAAACTTGATGAGTGTTTACTCCTATGATTCAGATAACACTAGTTTACTCCTATGATTCATATTAGTGTTATCGAGTTGACATCCTTTGAATAAATAATGTCAATGGACTTTCATTTATTGGAACCTTAATTAAAATAATAGTACCTCCATTCTTCAATAAATTTTTCGTGGATTTTGTGCACAGGAAATTAAGAAAACTATTAAAATAATAGTTAAAATATAAATGACGTAATAGAAAAAATAAAGTATTTAAAGCAAAAATAACAAAAATGAGAATTAAAAAATAAAAATATTGTCTAAAAGAAAGAAGTTTATGGTGGGATATATTAAAATTATATAATAAACTAAGAATTCATTTGGTTCAATGGACTCACAAGATTATAATCTAGAGATTATTATCTATGAGTTAAATAGTATATTTGGATTGATGAGTTAGGCTCATTTGGTTCGTAAGATAAAAGTATTTATCCGTAAAAAATATGCATGTTTTTTACGGATTGATACTTTTATCTTACGAACCTAGTAGTGTAAGATAATTTCATTTTGAATGTTTGGATTGTAAGATTAATAATAAAAACATATGCAATTGACAATTTTGTCCTCTATATCGTAAATAAAAATAAAGTGAATTATGGTTTTACTTTTCAATATAAAAGGAGTATTTTAGTAAAGATAAAAATAATGAATTATTATCATGCATTTTCCCTAAGATAATACTCCCTCCGTCCCGAAAAAGTATAAGTGATGTGATGGAGAAAAGTGAAAAAGTAATGAAAATAGTGTAAAAATTATTGAAAATAATAATAAAGAAGTGAATAGTAGTTTAGTAATGTGATGGAAAAAGTGAAAAAATATAAGTAATGTGATGGAGAAAAGTGAAAAGTAATGGAAATAGTGTAAAAAATATTGAAAATAATAATAAAGAAGTGAATAGTAGTTTCCAAAAAAGGTAAAAAAGCAATGAACAATATATAGTGGGACGGACGAAAATGACAACATGAGCAACTTATAGTGGGACGGAGGGAGTAATATTTTTTATTTATAAGATAATTGAATTTTAGTTTTGGACTTTTTATTTATCTTGAGCTTTTGTCAATTAAACCAAACATCAAATTATATAAGATAATTTAATTAATTTTAGTTTATCTAACGAACCAAATGAAGCCTAGAAAGTTTAGGATGAGGCGAATAATAGATTATGAGGATTGAGGCCGTTATATCAAATATAATATTTCTACACTTGTTTGTGACGATCAAGTCTATCATATGCACTGTAGTATAATTTTAATCAACAGTTAAATTGAAATGATCACAATAAATATAACTCAAATTTTTTGATGCACCCAAGTGGATAGTATGCAATTGAAATTTAGATTTGGGGGCGGTTTGGTGTAATTATAAGGAATGGAAAGGGTATAGAAATAAAAAGGTATGGAATGGAAGTCCTAGTTCTCATATAACTAAACTATGGTTCATTCATTAGTTTTTGGGAATCAAAGTCATAGTAGAGTCATTTCAAACACACACTATGACTTTGATTATCATTATTCACCTACAAAAGTCTCCAACCAAACAACCCCTCAATTTTAATTTTGATTGACTTGTCCAATTTCAAATATGTACTGATCAAAATTAATTTTGAAATTATGGCTCAATTAAGAGAGCATGGGATGCAGCCAAGATACTCTAAATTTAAAGTAGTAAATTTTCAATCTTTAATTATTTATACCAAGTGGCGATAAAAAAATATATAGTACAATCTTATAATTTTTTTTACATTATTCTGAAGTTAGTATTTATTTAATTTTATTTTATATTAAAATAATTTATAATAAACGTATCATAAATTAATTTTAAAATATTAAATTCAAATTAAAAATATTATAAAATTTATTAAAAATATAATTTTTTTTTGCCAATGATATATATTTGTGAGCTAAGATGTACTACTTCCGTCTCACAAAAATTTACATAATTTTTTTTTAATTTATTCCATAAAAATTTACACACTCCCAAAATAAAAATATTTTTTTAAATCTTCATTTTTAAAATCTTTACCTCATAATTTTCTCTTTGGGCGTTCAACTCATAGCACTTTAATTAAAAAAAAAAAAAAAGACTAATAGATTCCCTCTTATAAAAGAAAAGATGGTACTCCTCTGTGTTAATGATGGTGGCAGTAGGCGACGTCACATGTCACATGGATGACCACATACCTAGGTGATAGGAAACCAACATAATAATTGATGAGATAATGTACTATTGGATGAGCAATATGCACGCTGCTCCTCACCCTTTTATTTAGGTTGTCAACGGGGCGGGCACGGATCCCCGACCGCGGGGAATCCCTGTCCTCGTCCCCGCGAACCCAGTATAATATTTTAAATTTTTTTAATTTATTAATTTTTAATAATTATTATTAATAAATATAAATACAAAATGTACTAATATTTTTAAAATAAATAGTTCAAATTCAAAATAGAAATTTAAAAATATTTAAAATACAAATTAAAATTATGTATATAATACAAAATATGTATAAAATTCAAAATATAAATTTAAAATCTAAAAAATATATTAATTACTTTATTAATTTAATTACTTATATTTTATGCATTATATATATAATTTATTCATATATATAAATATATATTTATATGTATAAAAACGGGGCGGGGAATACAATCCCCGTCCTCGCCCCGCCCCCGCCTTCGGGGCAAAAAAATTCTCCATCCCCGTCCCCGTCCCCTCTGTCATCGGGGATTCCCCGCCCCGATGCCAAGCCTACTTTTATTTCAAGTTTCGGTTCATTACACCATAATTTTCATGACATACCATTTAAGAAAAAATAATTATCTAGGTATAAAATTAAATAATAAAATAAAAATATATTTTTTTATGAATACAAACATTTTTTATTAAATATGTGAAAGTAGAGTTAAAACAAATATAAAAGTAGAATTAAATCGAATGTAGTACTTTACATTGAAATGAAAATTAACTCTACAAATAGAATATGTTTTTTGTTCTATAAGAATTTACTCACTTTTTTAATTTGATATCTCATTTTAATTTATATATTATTTTAAAGATGAATATCAATAATTTATATGCATAATCATATAATTTTAAATATATTTATTTATGTATTATTATATAATTTGAAAAATATATTTTTTGGAATAATATAGAATTTTAAAAATATAATTTTTTGTAGAACAGAGAAAAAATACAATATAAATTGATATATAATGGAATATGTACGAACAGCTAAAAGCATCAATATGGTGATCACTTTTTTGTACTATATTATCCTGGTTTCTTTGTTTGGTAGCTCCCAATAATGGAGTATATTTCTTCGTACTAACTTTATTTTTATATTTATTTTATTTGAATATTTTATATTTACATGTTTTGTTTTTTTTATTTGTATGTTATCTTTAAGTGTGAGGAGGTGTTTGGTTTGGTACTTTTGCAGGGGTAATGGTAATTAAAGTCATAGTGTATGTTTGGAATGACTCTATAACTCTACTATGACTTTGATTCCCAAAAACTAAGGGGGCGTTTGGTATAATTGTAAGGAATGGAAAGGGTATAAGAATGAAATGAGTATGAAATGAAAGTCATAGTTCTCTTATAGCTGAACTATGGTAGATTCCTTAGATTTTAGGAATCAAAGTCATAGTAGAGTTATTCCAAACACATACTATAACTTTGATTACCATTACTCATCATCCAAAGTATCTAATCAAACACCCCCTAAATAATTTACCATAGTTTAAATATTTGAGTACTATAACTTTCATTTCATACTCTTTCCATTCCTATTATTTTTTTTCATTGCTTACAATTATAATAAATGTCCCTTGAAAATTATTTCAGAAAGAAGTGAATATTTTTTTGGTTTCTGAATATCTTTCGCAAGGTAAAAGATACACTTCTTAAAAATATGTAAAAATAATCAAAATTTAAAGAGTAATTTTATAAATATTAAAAAATAAAGTTAAAAATAAATTAGATTGGATTATGTCAACGTGAGGGTGTAAAAATAGTGAATTTTTGTGTAAAATTAAAATTATTGTAATATAATTCTATTTTAAAAGTATAAAAAATATTATGAAATGAAAAAAAAAAGGTGTATAAAATATTTGGAGTAGGGAGTTAATAGTTTGGCTAGGAGCCATTTCAACTTTCAAGTTATTCAGATTCTCTTTTTCCTTTAAAACTATAACAATCAAACAATACTTGCAAAAATGATCAAAGACATGTCTATATGCGCGAGACTCTTCTAAATTTTATCTCACTAATTAACCTGTTAAATTTAATTATCTATAGACCTGCATTTGCTTTAAAAAAAAAAAAAACCATTTTACATCCTCCACTTCAGAGTAAATTTCGTGTGAAAGTGGTTCATATTATTAACCACTTTTTAATAAATCTACAAAAATAAGCTCACAAAATAAAAATTATATGACAAAATAGTTCATATCTTAAAAAATAGTTTATACAATACTCCACGTATACACCAATAACTCACAAAACCACCTCGGAAAGACGTCAATGATATTTTTTTTATATAAATTATTGGTGTTTGCAAACTCCACATAATGGAGTAGAGTCACTTTTTTTTTCTTTTTTTTTTAGAAAGTTATTCATCAAAATTTTTGGGAAAAAAAAAGTGAATCTAAAAACTGTTAATTAAGTTTGCAACCACATCCTATCAGGAGTTCAATGATTTGCATGGCCATCCCTTCGTGTTTCAGATATCCCTTCCTTTCGAGTTATTGTATTTAGTCTAAGTGGCATCAACATGATCGATCACCAGAGGTTTATTGGATTAATTCTACTCAATTAATTCTTTAGTTCATTTAGTGAATGCAAAGCTTTATTGGATTAGTTCTTCTCGACACTAATGAGACTAGTGATTTGTGTTCACATACAAATGTACTTTCCTACAAGTGTATAGAATTGTGTAGTGGTAAGTTGATCAAGTTATAAATATCGAATCTATGAAAAAAATGAGACAATCTAATCCTAAGGTTTGTGTGAGCTGTGGAAGCAAATAAACACAAATAAAATTGTAGGATTTAATTTTTATTTAACTATAAATTAAAGCAGAAATTGAGTATCTAACTACTACTTAAAATGCAGGAATTTAAATGAATTTAGAATATGAAAAAAAAAAGACTTAAATTAAAACATGCATGCTTCAGGTGAATTCCACCCAAAGAAAAAAAAAAGGCTTAACTCATAACTAATGTGTAAACAAAAATAACTGAGACGAAAGAAATTAATAAAATAAATCTAAAATTAAAAAAGATCATAATAGGAATAATTGAAATAAAATACATCACCACAGAAAATATAAATAAATTAACGACTAAAAAAATATTACCCGAAATAACTGAAACAAGAACTTGAATAAAATCTAATTAAAACTTAAATTAGAATCAAAGTAGAATACCAAAATCTGTAAAAATTTCCAA
>JAPKLY010000006.1:1423273-1445978 GCA_026898435.1 Prunella vulgaris | reverse complement strand
TTCAATTCGAGATTTCGAGTTTTAAAGCCATGGGAATCTCCGCTGCCACTGGCCCAATTTCTAGAGGGCCGGGCCCATAACACGCGGGCCGCTCTTTGCAGCACCGGCGTCTCCCTCTCCGCAGCCGTTCTCTCCATTCTCCCATCACTACGCCTCATTGTCGCCACCAGCGCCGGCCTCAACCACATAGATCTCACCGAGTGCCGCCGCCGCGGTATTTCCGTCGCCTACGCTGCTTCCCTCTTCTCCGCTGATGTCGCCGATTTCGCGGTGGGGCTTCTCCTCGATGTCTTGCGCAAAATCAGCGCCGGCAATCTCTTTGTGAAAAATGGGCTTTGGCCCGAGCAAGGAGCATACCCGCTTGGCTTTAAAGTATGTATACCTAGACCTCTGATTCTTTTATTATTATTTTCAATTGCATAAATAGTCACATTTATACACTCTCGGATGATGCTCAATTTTTCAATTCATGAATTAGAGTGGATTCTTTTTGCAATTCATTGTTTTCATCCAAGAATTGGGGGTGCTAATGTGGTGAAAGATAATATCGTATTGAAGAATCCCCAATTTGAAGCATCCATGGTTGTAAATTGACAGGAATGAATGACAAACAGAAATAAGAACATAAAAATTGGTAACCCAGTTCTGTCACGAGTCCTTGACCAAGTCGGGAGATCTGATGATAATACTGCGAATTATTTCATACAATGTATATAAAGGAATGTAACCTAGCTAAATCCTAAAGCCCATTAGGTCCAAACGGACTTATTGAATTATTAAAGTCCACAATATTTTATAACATCCATGATCAATTTATGAGTAATATGATTGCAGCTAGGAGGGAAACGAGTTGGAATTGTGGGACTGGGAAGCATCGGGTTTGAGGTTGCAAAGAGGCTGGAGGCATTTGGTTGTGAAATATCATACAACTCCTGGAAGAAGAAACCGTGCGTGTCATTTGCATTCTGTCCCTGTCCAAGCATCAATGAGTTAGCTGCTAAGTCCGACATCCTAGTAATCTGTTGTGCTTTAACTGAACAAACGCACCATATGATCAACCGGGATGTTATGTTGGCACTGGGAGAGGACGGGGTTATTGTGAATATTGCGCGCGGTGGTGTGATAGACCAGAAGGAACTGGTGGCTTGTTTGCAGCTAGCTGAAATTGGTGGCGCTGGATTGGATGTGTTTGAACACGAACCACGTCTTCCCGACGAGCTTTGTGGGCTTCCCAATGTCGTCTTGTCGCCACACTCGGCTGCCCTGACTCAGGAATCAATGGAAGATATCTTCCAGCTTGTGGTTGCTAATCTCCAAGCTTTCTTCTCAAATAAACCTCTCATCTCCCTTGTTCCAGAGGATTATTTACCTCAATAGTCTACACATTGCATTGCAGCAGATTTGCTTGTGTTTTCATTTCATGATTATTTTCTAGGTGAATAATTAATAAATAATGTTGAGAGAATGAATTAGTAGAACTGAATGTGAATGAATCAAAATTTACCCAATGTTACTGTTTATTTTTGTATTTGTGAAATTATTTCGAATGTTAGAATTCCAATCGAGTTGAATATTTAAATTATTTTTTACTCGAGAATATTTTGTACAATTACTATTCAAATATTCATTTTGAAATTGATTCTATTGTTTCCATAATAACAAAAATTACAATTTTAAAAGTTTACATAACATAATTAATTATATAAATGAATTTTTTTTTTGTCAAATTTGTCAAAAGAGCACCTTAATACACTAGTAACGAGCATTTAATTTTCTATCGAGTTTGCAACATGACATGACTTATTATGTAGGATGTTCATTTTTAATAGTTATAAAATTATTTTTAAATAACTTTTTGAATTTAAAGTATTAAAAGGATTGCCTAGAAGTTAACTCGTGAACAGTTAAAATAGTTCTTATGGATTGAAATTTATAAAAATACATTTATTCTTATATAATAATAATGTACTTTCTCTATTTCATAAGTATTCACACATTTGTAAGTACATACTTGTTAAAAAAAATTATTTTTTAGTAAAATAGTAGTATATATATAAATATATGTATGGTTTTGTGATTATGCACACAAATTAATTTTTTAAAAATGTGCAAAAAAAACTTTAGAATGGACAAATAAAATAAGTGAGAATAATCGCGGAATGGAAGAATTATATATATTTAATCAAACATTATAATTTTGAATTTATATTTGAATATTAATTAAATAACTTTTTTTACTCAAATTCAAATAAAAAAATTTCAAATAAGAATAACAAATCTGGAATACAAATACAAATCAAACCAAAATTATTTTATTTATTTACGATAGGTGTGACATAGAGTATAATGATTGCAGGTGGTCATGCGTATTTACACCGTATTATGAATACTATTTCTAATTTAATTCTAATGTAAGAATTATTTTTAGATACCGTAGATACTACATGTCAACATGTCATGTTATTATATTGGGCCAAAAGTACCCAAGTTTAATATAGTATGGACTCTGGGCCTGGATTGGCCCAAACCTGAGTAATTTGAAAGGCCCATCCAAGACTAGTTGAGGCCCAACTACAGGGAATAGTAAAGTGAAGATTATGTTTGGCAAGATAATTTAAGATAGAATAATAATACGTATTATTTAAGTAATTAACCTTAGTAATTATTCTTTTATATTTAATCAATTTATATAATTTTATTAATATATAATAAATAACATCAAACACTATAAATATAAATAAATTCCCGTTGATTCTCATTTCCATTCTGTATCTCCAACCAAACAGTCCATCCATTAATGATTTGATATGCCAAGAGTCCTCCATGTGAACCAATGTGTGTAATATAAGCTGAAGGCTGAAGCTAACTGTTTTTTGGCTGTCCAAAAGTCTCAAAAGCTAGATTTTGCAAAGTTTAATGATGCTTCATATCACCAAGACAAAAAACTGTTAGCCGCGTCTCATTGCCCATGCTCAAAAGAAACGATCGAAAACTCCAATTTGTGCAGCTCATTTTTAACAACTCGACCACATGATCTTTCATTCATTCGTTCGTTGGGTTTCACTAACTGAAAATCATGGGCCTAAAATATTCTTAAATATTTAACTGAATTATATATGTGAATAAATTTATTATATAAAAAAAAAAAGGGAGAAAATAACAAAAAGGAAAAGGAGAATCGGGACAAAAGAGTGTTGTTGTTTTATGATTATTAAAAAGTTGGAGTCGGAAATCGAGAACAGCTAGTCTTATTTGATTTATCTCCTTGGGACAGCAGCAGAATCTTCACATAATCCAACATGCCATGTCAGACTAATATATACCTCTATCTATCAACTTTGTTTTTATTGTATTTTTTTTTTTTTTTAATTCTGTGTTTTGTCTTTTCCCATCCTTCCAAAATCATGGTGATTTAGTTTGATCGATGTATAGTGTCTGATATTTGAATATGGGTCGTGCTATTTGGGCAGATTCTGCCTAGGGCAGAAAATTATTAATTAATTTTTTATGTTAGTGGGGTTATCTATTTATCAATATATCCTTACATAGTTTTGGCACTATTTTAATGAGAAAGTAGCGCCAAACTTCCCTCTTTTTTTTTCCCTCCAAATAATTAAATAATAATTTCAGCTTTTAATTCTTGAAAATCACAATGCACATTAATTTATAAAAAATAAATTTTCTTATATCATCTTCGATTATCTACAAGAATTGAATTTTGATGAGTTTGGTTGAGAGATGTATAGATGAGAATGTTGACCTAATCATAAAAAAATTATATGAAATTAAAAATCTTAATAAAAGAATATTAATTTGACATTTTGTATATCAATTTTTTCTATTAAGAATGTGGGATTAAATCTTTGTATATTAATAAAAAAATAGATGCAATTAAAAAATTAAATATAACTAGAAATAATATTAATTTTGATTTTTTATGAAATGTTTGAAAAGAAATTTAAATTTAAACAATAATACTCTAAAACTAATCATTAATTTTACTAATATAATACTATTAGCGTATATTATCATATTGAAAAAAAATTGTCCATATCACAATATAATACTACAATTAATATTTAATTTGATTATATTAATCATTTTATATGATATAAATCTTTTTATAATGTTTTTATCCCACTCATTCGGCCATTCATCACTCAACTAAACTCACCCAAATCTCAACCCAAGTTTGAAATTAAGATAAAATAATATAATAAAATTTATTTTTTATTATTAATAATATACATATTTTATCTACATTGATTTTTTGAAACTAATCTATTCTAGCTAAATATCAAATAATATTATTAATATCAATAAAATATTTAGATTTATATATACATATATATATATATATAATGTGTGTGTGAATTAATAGATATTCAAATATATTATAGGAAATTAATTTAATCTATACAATATATATTCTAATTTCAAATTCATTATATTATATAATAAAATCTTATAAGTAATAATAAAATCTTGATAAGAAAAACATTATAAACCTTAAATTGATAGTTATATATACTACTTTTAAACTTTAAATTGATATATTTTTTTATGAATATATGTGACAAATTTTTTGTAACTTTGTATATGACAAAATATTTTTGAAATAACTCGGTCCTACGGGTGGATAGTAAGTATAGTCACACCCGACTCACTAATCGAATCGAACAACCCTAACTCGTAAACTCAAATTCAATTTAGGAACACTAATCAATTTGAAAATTATAATCGTTATGATATTGTTACAATTTAAAAATATTTTTGAAATAACCCGATCCTACGAGTGGATCGTAAGTATAGTCACTCCCGACTCACTAATCGAATTGAGCAACCCTAACCATAAATTCGAAACTAATTTGCTAACTAATACTAATTGATTAGAGATTTTTTTTTTGAAAAATAAAAATCGTTACGTAACATTATAATTAAAAATATTTTTGAAATAACTCGGTCCTATGAGTGGATCGTAAGTATAGTCACTCCCGACTAACTAATCGAATTGAACAATCCTAAACTGTAAATTCGAATTCAGTTCACAAACACTAATCAATTAAAGATTATTTAGAAAATTATAATCGTTATGTTAACACTATAATTTGTGGGGATGGTACTAAGAAATAACATAATAGTATGTAATACTAGACTGAATAGTTCCTAATATCATCCTTACAAAACAGTTATACTATTAGGATCTCAACATCAATACTTGATATTAGGTCTATATCTTTGTAATATATCTTAAGAATAATAATAATGATGATGTATAAGTGATATTTATATTGTTTAAGTGTTTCACACTATGAATAATAAGTGTTTAAGGAAATAACCTAAAATTATTACCCTTTTGTGAGGATGGTACTAAGAAATAACCTAATAGTATGTAATACTAGACTGAGTAGTTCCTAATACCATCCTCACAAAACAGTTATACTATTAGAATCCCAACATCAATACTTGATATTAGGTCTATATCTTTGTAATATATCTTAAGAATATTAATAATGATGATGTATAAGTGATATTTATATTATTTAAGTGTTTCACACTATGAATAATAAGTGTTTAAGGAAATAACCTAAAAGTATTACTCTTTTGTGGGGATGGTACTAAGAAATAACCTAATAGTATGTAATACTAAACTGAGTAGTTCCTAATACCATCCTTACAAAACAGTTATACTATTAGGAAAAAAAATAGTTTGGAAATTAACTCATTCGAATATGTTGATTAATTTTTTTTATTGAAAATAAATGATTTAATTTTGAAATTTTTCATTTTTGAAACTAAATATAGAAATGTAACTATATATAATACAGTGGTTAGAGAAATTAATCCGTGGTTTTGGCACTCCTATGTTCATAATATTAAATTAACGGAATATTAATTTGAAATTTTATTTTTTTGAATATATTTTGTAAAAAAAAAATTTGAAGAAATTAACGGATTTCGTAAAAATATTTTGTAAAATATATTTTGAATATTTTGTAATATATTTCGTAATATATTTAGTAATTATAAAATCCGAATTGAAATGTCTTTTCATTCACACAATTCTCCCTTTTCGAATTTCTTGTGTTTGCTCTCAAAAAAAAAAAAATCATCTACTCCTCACACAAAAATGGTACTACTTAGATCTCGTAGCAAAAAAAAAAATTGAATCTACTGCAAAGAATTTGTTTTTGAATTAAATAATTTTAAGAGTATAAAGAATGAAAAAAGACTTATATGCTATATTTTATTATTTATTGATATCGAGGGAATATATATTATACTATCTTAATTATATTATTTATTTATTTTAATTGATTTTTATATGAATCATAATCCCTAAATATGATATATTTTATTAAAAAATTGTAATTAATATTTTTATAAAATATGGGAATATGTTTAATAATGATATGTAGAACTCATAAACCGTAATCACGAATATGTTTAATAAAAATATATATACTAAGATTGACATGCTTATTTATTGATTTTAACTTTATATTTTAAATTTTAACTTTATATTTATTTAATTTTAAATTTTAATTACTCATGTTACAAAAAAAATCCAATAAAGAAAAATCAAAAGGTATATTAATTCACAACAAAAAAAATTAGAAACTACTAACAACTATATATGCATAAAAGTAGGATATTCTATCAACGTGACTGAGAGATATAGGAGAGATATTATTATCTCTGACTTGGTAAATAACATTAAATTTAACTATTTAAAAATTGAATAAATATTACTTTTTATCTATTTAAAAATTACAATAACAAATATATTCGTATAAAGAGATATTTTAAACAATTAATTTAAACATATCAATTTTTTTTTATTTGAGGAAGATGAAGTGTCATTCTTATTTTTATCTTTATTTAAAGAAGAAGATGCGTGCAAGTATTTTTTATTTTATTTTATTAAGTAAATTCTAATATCTTGGAATATGTAATCATGATTACCGAGAGAAAGAGAGAGAAAGAGTGTTTAGGATTTCAAATTTGAAAATTTGAAAATTTTCCAAACAAAATTAGATTTTGAGACATTAAGGGCATATTAGTCAATTATCATGTAACTTAAATTTATAATGACATTTGTGTCATTTTCTGTCTTGGCAGAATCTGCCCACCTAGATTAACCGTTTGAATATTACTATCAAGTGTTAAAGTTTGATCAAACAACAATTAAGAATATATATAGATTAGATTAAATTTTTTTAAAGGATTAGATTACAATTTAAAGATAGGATGATAGCATGATGTGTGTGCCTTCCTAGGCTTCCACCTATCGATTCCTATGCTTTTTTAAAAGCTAAATCAATGATTTAGGTGTGCTTGATTGATAACTTTTGGGAATGAGTAATGATAATCAAAGTTATAGAGTGTGTTTGGAATGACTCTACTACGACTTTGATTCCCAAAATCTAAGGAATCAACCATAATTCAGTTATATGAGAACTATGACTTTCATTCCATACCCTTTCCATTCCTTACAATTATACCAAACGTCCCCTTAATGTGAGTCATTGATATATTGTATATCATTGCAAAGATTATCTTTTAATAAGTTTAAATTTCATCGTTGAATCAAGATTTATCGAAGTTCAATCATCCTCAAAGATATTAAATTCTTCACTATATACATGTTCGATTAAATCTCTTAACATCTTAAAGGATATTAAATTGCTATTATCTTAATAGAACAAAATAAAGATATTTAATGTAAAGTAGATCTAGATCAATGAAAATAAATAAAATTATAAGATAAATGGTGGGGATGATTTTTTCTTTTTCTCTTAAAACTTTGAGCTCCATAAATAGACACTCCCACCTATATATTGTAACCACACAACTTTTAGAACGCCCAATAACATCGAACTTTAAAATTTTCCTCCGTTGTTTGAATTCTTTATTTATTTATGTTTATATTTTGCTTAATAGTCATAACCTCATGTAATTTTACAATGTAAAAACGGCTAAAACACTACTACGCAGGCCAATAAATTTGTGTATATATATCTTTTTAAATTCATAATCAATTAAAATTCATTCTAAATGCATGAAATTTTGGTAAAGTATTAAAGTGAACATTATTCACTACACATTCTAGTATTTTTTAAAAATTAATTTTATTACTAGTAATGCACGATGCTCAAAGTGCACATACTACAATATTTTCTAAATTTTATTGGGAAAATGTACAAATTGGATTCTGAACTTTTGTCTCAGGTACAAATTGGACCCTAAACTATTTTTTGAAACAATTATGCCTTTCAACTTCGAAAAAAGGTACGAATTGGACCATGACTTTTGTCTCAAATACAAATTGGACCATAAACTATTTTTTGAAACAAATATGCCCTTCAAAATGTACAAATTGAACCTTGAACTTTTATCTCAAACACAAATCTGACCATAAACTATTTTTTCAAATAAAAATAAAAATTACAAATGAAATTAGTAATTGAAAAACTAAAAAAATTAGATAAATATTTAAATAATTAAAAAAATTAAAATTCAAAGTTTTTTAATATTAGATCAATATTTAATTAATTAAATTAAAAAATAAAATGAATAAAATAAAAAATTTTATTAGAATAAATCAACTAAATCTTTAAATAATCCAATTAAATCTTTAACAAGTAGTAAAATAAAATTCAACTAAATCTTTAATGTTTAAACTAAGAAAGTAAATTTTTAAAATTCTAATTTTAATTCAAGATAAATAAAATAAAATATAATTAACTTTTAATTTAACTGTTTATGAAATATAGTTGATTTAAAAAAAAAAAATCTAAGTTTAGCCTATTTTTTAAAAGATTTTTTTAATTTGATATTTTCTTGAAGATTTTGTTGATTTTTTATATATTTTTAAAAATATTTTAAACTTTTTTTATTTTACTTGATTTATTTAATTTTTTCAAATTTTAGTTAGGTTAATGATTTTATTAAAATACTACCTAATTTAATTATTTTGAAGATTCATTTTATTTTCTCTTATTTTTTTATTGAATTTTAATTTTTTTATAATTTAAATAATTTAATTTTTTAATATTTATGAAGTTTTTTCATTTTTTAAAATAATATTATAATTTATATTTAAGACATAAGTTTAGGATCGTATTTGTACATTCCCCCAAAGTTGAAGAGCATATTTGTATCAAAATATAGTTTAGGTTCCAATTTTTACATTTTCTCAAAATTGAAGTGCATATTTGTTTCAAAAAATAGTTTAAGATTCAATTTATACTTGAAACAAAAATTCAGGATCCAATTTGTACATTTTCCCAATTTTATTTATACATGATCTGTTTATTTAGATTTTTTCGGATTTGATCTGTGGCCATCATCAAATAAACCAATCAACTTCGAATTAAATAAGATTGTCGATAGCAAGAAACAGTAGTTTATTCATCATATAAGTAAGTAATACTAGTATAAATTTGTTTGTATTTATTGTTGTCACAACGTGTTGTTATGAATAATTATAATCGACTTTGATCTTCTGTATAATAAAAAATTGGGAAGATGTTGGGTAAAGAACCAAGCCGCATGTCGTGACATTCTAATAATTAGGTGGATGGATGGAGTATGTGTTTTGCACAACGTACCGATCAATCATTGGTTGGGGTTAACATACGCCTTATGCAGTTAGCGCACTCCCCCCCCCCCTCTCATATCAATCAATTCATAGGTCACCACTCACAAAAAAAAGCACGACTAGTTATCAAAACATTTTTGGATATTACAATAAAAAATAAAAAATAAATGTTAAAAAGGTTTTAACATATACCGTCGGTGCACTGCACGGAGCTCCAAATTAGTTATCAACTAGGTCATTGTGCCTTACTTTATAAGGAATACCGTCGGTGCACTGCACGGAGCTCCAAATTAGTTATCGACTAGGTCATTGTGCCTTACTTTATAAGGAATAATTGTAAAATTAAGGGATTATATTTTTGTAAGCCCAATAAGTTTTCATATTTTTTTAATTTGGTTCATACGTTTTACTCTTTTTAAAATTGATCCTACCTTTTAAAAAAAAAATTGTTTTTAGTTTTTTTACCTGCTACAACAGGTTATTTGCCACGTGGAAATTTTATTTTATTTTGTATTTATTTTTTGGAAGCCAACTGTATTATTTTATATTTTTAATTTTAACGGGTCGGACTAATTATATTCGGATTGGACTTATGAAGTTAGGTCGGGCTTATGAGTAGGTTCAGAACATAATAAAAAACACCCTAACAAATCTAATTTCATCCCACGAAAAAATCAACATTTTTTGGAACGATTTTATCTTGCTACGACCGATCTAATTTCCTATCATCTTGTCGTCAGGCTTAGGGTTCATGGGATGAAATTAGATTTGTTAGAGTTTCAGCAGTCAAATTAATTTTGCGCTACAATAAAATCTTACACTATTTTATTATATATGTTCGCTACAAATTGCTGCACTACTTTGTTTTTTTTTAATTGTAATTTTAAGATAAATTAATATTATTTCATTAGGACAAGAATCAATAAGATATTTTGCACTTTACGTAATACGATTTACTCAATATTTAAAATGTAATTATTTGTGTATCTCATTTAATTAAAAATAAATAAGAATTATATTTATCATTATAATTTACATTTTATTGTAATATTATTGATTAATTTTTAAATTTTAATTTTAAGAATATTATTTTTTTCATTTTTTAATTTTTAGAATTTTATCAAAATTTAAATAAATGAAGCAAGTTAATATATCCCTGATCAATATTTAAAAAATTAATTATTGATAATTATAGAATAATAATAAAAGTAAATTTATTAAAATATGAAGAATCTAAAGAAATATTTTGTTTTAGTGTAAAAGTAGTGCAAACTGCTGGAGATTTGGTGTTGATTCTATAATAGAGTAGTGCTGAACTGATTCTAGTATAGAGCTAACTTCTGGAGTTGGCCTTAGGGTGTTTTTTTTTATTGTGTTCTGAACCTACTCATAAGCCCGACCCGATTTCATAAGTCCAACCCGAATATAATTAGCCTGACCCGTTAAAAATTAAAATTATAAAATAATACAGTTGGTTTCCAAAAAATAAATACAAAATAAAATTAAAATTCCAGGTGGCAAATAACCTGCTGTAACAGGTAAAAGAACTAAAAACAATTTTTTTTTTTAAAAAGGTAGGACCAATTTAAAAAAAAGTGAAATGTATGGATCAAATTCAAAAGTATGACAACTTATTGGGCTTACAAAAATATAATCCCTAAAATTAATTTACATCAGTCAAGTTTTTTTTGGGATGGAGGATGTATATTTTAACACTTGGTAATATGGATATTTATAGTAATTTACACCATATTACTTGCATTAATTTTTATAATCATAATCATCTAAACTTTCTCGAATTAATCCCATATCAATTTGCAATCTAAGAGAATGCACATTTATTTATAAAAAAAAAAACAATTTTACGACATTTTAATTTGTGCTTTTAACTTACATCTTAAGAAAAAGTAATAAATTTTTTAATAAAATATATTAATAATTGATGTGAATAAAATAATTAATGTGAGTGTAACATCAATAATATATATGTAATTAAATTATGATTGGAGGGTGATATTAAATTGATTGTTTTCATAAAAGAAATATACATATTCTTTGTGAACACAAAAATAAGGCAAGTGAGCACAAATTTTATGTATGGATATAAAGTACCTTTTAAGTAAATTAGTGGCATAAGCAAATAAATGTATTTTATAAGTTTGCTTACAAATTAATATTTTATTTTTTTATTTTGTACAAATTTATATGAGACATCTAAATAAGTCAACTGTGCAAATTCACATGGAACGGAAAGAATATATAACTATTGAGTGTGACATTGATTTATAATTATATTTACTTCCAGGTATCTTCACGCTTGTAAAATAGAAAATCCTCTTTGTACTTTACTTTTACAATATCTCCAATTTTACACAAAATATTACCAAAGAACAAGAACAAATCAGTAATACACGAATAACAAATTAGTAATAACTCAAGATTAACTCATTATAATACCCTAAGAACAAGGCAAAGTAATACCCAAAAAATAAACTCATCAATACCCCAAGAACAAGTGTGTAACCCGAAGAACAAGTTAGTAATACTAAAAAAATAACTCACTAATATCCAAGAACAACTCTACGTAATATCCCAACATAATTTAATAATAATATTTTACATAATTATACAATTCATATTCTCAAATCACTCATACTGATTAATTGGTGATAGTATTATCTTTATTGTTGTTAAAATAAACGAGCTTCTCGTGAGCTCGGCTTGGCTCCGTTAGTTAAGACTCGACTCGATGTGTTAAACGAGCTGAGCAGAGCTAAAAATATACTCGTTTGCTTAACGAACTTGGCTCGGCTTGCATTAGTTTCTCCTTTTCTTAAAAGTGTGTCAGTCTACTTGTGATTACAGTTATATAAATAGTGACCGCTTAGACTTGGCGGCACTAAGCTGCCGATGCCAATGCCAAATCCCCCCCCCCCCCAAAAAAAAAAAAAAAAATCGATCAATACATTTGTCATCGCCTAGACGGCCATTACTCTTTTTTAAAAAAAAAAATTGTTTCAAATTAAAATTAAATTACTAAAAACGGACACTTAATCGAACTACTTCATAATTTATTCGTACTATGTCTATTGTTATTCTTGTATTCAAACTTGGACAATATCGCATTATAATAGTGTATAACATTTCGTTGACTCTTTACATTTTGTAAAAAATGTATTTGATTATTAACTATGTTTAAGTTTATTGTATAATGTGTATTTTTATAAATATTTTTTTTTTAAAATTTAATATTAGTAAAAAAATTAAAAAACTTTAGCATCGGTTAAGCGTTTTAGGCGCTTGACGGTACCGCAAAATGTCATTTACATCTTTGCTTGTAAAGGACAATTATGTGGTACCAACTAGAATGCGCAGTAATTTCAAAATATTAAATAGTGTTGAATATTTTCACGGATAATCGGTATTCTTATATGAGTGGAATATGCATCTGAATCGTCGCGTGGCATACCCAATTTAAAAAAAAAAAGATGCCATCGTGTGATTACAATTGATTATTATGTCAAACACAGATGAGAGATACACACAATATTAGACACAAAATAATTTCCTAAAATTTTGCTATGAATTTATCATATATTAAATAAACTTGAGAGTTTTATGATGCACTGAGTATTTATTTTATTATATTATTCTCCTTAATTATTTTGAGTTTATATTTTATTCAGGAGTTAATGTTGTATCTCACCTATTTTTTATTCATTCAAAATGTATGTCTTGATACACATATAGTGTCGTATCCACATTACTATACTCAAGTTAACAACCTTTAAAAGAATAATTAATTAATTATGTGTTTCTTTAATTATTTTTCATCTCTAACATATATAGCACCAAGACACAGACACGTGTCCTTATTAGTCTGGACACATGCGAATAAATGTGATTGGCTCATAGACTATCTATTCTACAGTTGGCGATACGGCCATCTCATACGACTTTAATTAGTCGTACACAAATGCATGTCACCTTTTACCAATTTGCGCAACATGTAGCATAGTGCTAATTAAGAAAGAAAGAGGTACCACTATACTAGTACCTCACTACAATTTGACATAGTTAACAATACTTACATGATTATATATTTAATCAAATTAAATAGTATTATATTTATATAAATAATGAACGCTTGTGTAAAATATTTTGAGATAAAATAATGAATGAATAGACAAGTTTCAAAAATCGCGACTCGTTGATTCATGTTAAATGAATTTTTTCTATAAATAAATGCAAAAATAGAAAGCCTCACTCATCAAGTGTGAGATTACTCTTTCTTTTAATTCGCTACAATCTAAAGTTCTTGATAAAAATATTAGAATGTAAAACTGAGCTCGTTTGACTCATGTGTTCAACTGGCTCAATTAAAGTTGGTTCAAGCTAGATTCAATTAATCATTAAACAAACTCATGAAACATGAATTGTGAATTAAGTTGAAAAAAAAAACATTTCATGGAATATTTAACTGATCATGTACGTACAGTCCTATTTAGAAAGCTGATGGAACACTAGATGCGTTGGGAAGGAGGTACAATTCTAATTAATGCATGGGAATCATAAAAATTCCATCATGTATACATTAATTATATACTTTATGTGTGGAGGTCATTCTCATTCACCCCTATTAAAGGCAAATTCATGCATGGTGATTAATGGATCTCCTCTAGTGTTTCATGATATTTAATTAATTAGATGCCATTTTCAGAATATATATATATAATTTTAATTATCTTGTTATCTCCAACTATTTCTCAAGATAAAAAGAGTGCAATGTGTTTATAATAAATATAATATGCATGCAAAGTGTTAAATATCTAGAGTCCTTTGGTATTGAAATCAGTATATATATATATATAAATATTCTAATGGAATTAATTAATTATTTTATCCATCTCATATTTCTTCCTTAATTAAATGACATTTTTAATTAATTATTATTCTAGCATTAAGTACAATCAAAGAATATGAAATTATAAAGTGATAAAAACCAAAATCATGAAATAATTGGCGATTCGTACCGAGTCCCATAATTAATACTCATTTGAATTCTTTTATGGTGATTTAGATTCTGACAAATAGATCATAAAAAATCTATTGATGGGATCCATATATATAAAAATTCTCTTCATATATATAATTATGTGGGGTGGATGTCTTCTTTACTTTTTTTCAGGTCAAAATCATGCAACTTTGAATATACAGCATATATCAATCTAGAATTTTTAGATGCCATGAGTTTATGTGACGATGTCTGACTTAATGTTGTAGATTTTTACATAGATCGAGTGCTTCAACTTGAAGACAAAACGACTTTTTTTCAATCTTGCTAGCTGGTGGAAAGTCAAGAACATTATCAATCACTTTCTTTTATGCCTAATTATTAAAGCAATTTAGCCAATCACTAATATAGATTTACACTTAGAGAGCTCTTTAGAGCTCTCTAAGAAACAACTATCTAAGTAAGTGGTTTTGGACTTAGAGAGCTGTTATTAACAACTCTCTAAGTGAGAGGTTTACTTAGATAGCTGTCTCTTAGAGAGCTCTTATTAGAGCTCTCTAAGTGTAAATCTGTATTAGTGAGTGAAATATATGCTAACACAAAGTCCCTGGAAGAAATTTTATAGTATGAAATTAATATCACTAGATCTACCCATTAATTCCATTAAGTACATTCATTAAGATTATTGGACTTCTAAATTAAAAATACAGTGTAAATTATTATATATCAATAAATAAAATATGTGTATTACTATAAAAATAATAATAAAATGTGTGTTACTATAAAAAATATTATTTTTTTATAAACATTTATGAAAAAATAATATATTTTCTTATAGTAACACACATTTTACTATTTTATTATATGAAAAATTATTTATTATATAAAAATAAATAAATAAATAAATATATATATATATATATATATATATAATAAGAACAACATTTCATAAGATTGTAACACACATTTGTATTACAATATGGGCAAATGTGTGTTACAATATGGACAAATACATACCTGGAAGAGAAAATGTATTTTCATAATAATAAATATGTATTTTTTAATTTAATCATAATTCCTTTAAATCTAGATATATTGATTCATATATTAACACACTTTTTACTATTTTAATGTGTTATTATATAAGAAAATAATTATTTCTATACAAATAAATAAATATTTATGAAAAACCAATATGTTTTCTTATAGTAACACCAATGATTTTTCTCTTATATTATGTTAAAAACTATTTATTCTATAAAAATAAATGAAAATATGCAAAATAACAACATTTTATAAGATTATAACACACATTTATATTCTAATAGTAACACATATTTGCTCCCCAGTTTGTATTATTATATGGCAAACATGTGTTACTGCAAGATGAAATGTATATTTTTCTTAAAAATATACATGTTTTTTTTAAATTTAATCATCATCTCTTAAAGGTAGATATAATGATTCATGTAATAACACACTTTTTTATTATTTTATATGTATTATTATAAAATAAAATAATTATTTATACACAAATAAATACTCCCTCCGTCCATGAAAATTGGACTACTTTTTTGCACGTTGTTTAATGCAATATGTTGGAGGATATTATGGGTTATTGTGAGGTCCGTTTACAAATTTAAAAATTGTATATGAAAAGTATGCAAACATATTTTACATATACAATTTTTAAATTCGTAAACGGACCTCACAATATCACATAATACCCTTCGACATATTGCATTAAACCACGTGCAAAAAAGGTGGTCCAATTTTTAGGGACGGAGGGAGTATGTATTTATGAAAATGTAATGCTTTTTTTCCTATAATAACACTCATTTTGGTTTTTACATTGTATAAAAAAAGTTATTTCTACAAAAACAAGTGAAATATATGTAAAAAAACAATATTTGGTTTGATTGTAACACATTTTGCTTTAAAGTAACATGCATTGTCTAAAAAGTAACAAATTTGGGAGCAAAAAAAATGAAAAATGTACTGTTTGGGCGAAGATTTGAGAAAATTATCGAAATTTGACCCGTTTATGCTATGGATCCGTGAATATTTGATATATATGGTATTGTCATATAAGTTTTTTTCATTTTAATAAAATGTAGTAAAAAAAATATACAAATGATGATTAGTTATGTATAGCCATGCATGATTAAAGATGGATGTACATGCCATACATCCTGTTGATGCATACATATATACATGAGTATTCTAGGAGCGGGAAAAAGGCAAGATGAAGCTAAGTTGAGGGAAAATGACAAAATTTTCAGGCCAGCTAGCTGCCTTCTAATATACATATAATTCAAATTATTATTCTACAACTTAATTCCTTTATTGCACAAATTAAATTGAGGTAGGTAGCTTCCATTAATTAATAGTACTGCAGAATGATGATATTAAATTTGTTTGCAGGCAAGCCAAGTGACGAAAGCGTCGAGTGTTTTCATATCGGATCGATAATGTTTCTGCGTGAATTCGAGCAAAGATGGCCACGTGAAATCAGGGTACATTCTTGGATTGTGGTGAGACACCAATTCTTTTGGTGGGGCCACGATCTTGTCCTTTCCTGGGCACAGAAAGAAGGCAAGTGACTTCCTAGGCGTTGTTCTGTTCACCACAGCCCTGTGCAAGCAACCTCTGTAAATCCCATTTGAGAGCGCCTGCAGAATGAATGAATGAATTCGATCAAGAATTATTAATTATTTGTATGTATGTATGTATGTATGTATATACCATGAAAGTGTCTCCAATGTTGACGACAAAAGCGTGTGGGTTGGGAGTGATGGAATGCCACATTTCATCAACAAAGACCTCAAGACCTCCAACATCATCCTGATGGAGAATTGTTAAGGAGGTAGGGTCGCAATGAGGCCCTGTCCCCAGTGCTAAATCTGGCTTCTGACATGGCGGGTAGTAGTTTAATCTCATTATCGACTCGTTACCTCCGAAGAATTCTCTGAAATAATCTCCCCCTACTCCCAGACTTATGCCCAGAAGCTCCATCACATTCAGACACAGCATGTTCATCGCTTCACAATACTTCTCCAACACCCTCCTGCACATGATATTAATTAATTAATTATATATGCATGGGATCATGAGGGAGTAATTTAATTAATTAATTAATTACCCGAATGCAGCGTAATCTTGGCCCATGAGTACTTGTTTGAAGTAGGTCTCTACATTAACGTCGGAGTCAGAGCTCATATTGTATCGGAACGACAGCGTTTCCTTCCAGGGGAGCTTGGAGGAGAATCTGTTGGTGAAGCTACTAGCGTAGCCGCAATGGTCGTTTGGTTTTCTCAAAGCTTTCTCCTTCACATGAAGCGGCATCCCGAAGAACAATTCCATGCCCTTATGAGCTTCTTCTATTAGCTTCATCTCAATCCCGTGGTTCACCACCATGAAGAACCCGTGCTTGCGGCACGCCTCGTCAATAAGGCGTGCCGCATTGGACACCGCATCAGGGTCCCCCGACAGGAACCCACCCAAGTCGATGGGCGGGACGTCTAGCCCCGGAGGCGCCTCCCGGCACGGCTTTTCCTCATCGGGCCATACGAACTGGGGTGGGATCTCGGATTGGTGCTGCAAGATTGAAAAGGATGCTGCTAATTTCTCAGACGGCATTCTTGCTTTCTACGTGTTAATTAGTATAGTATGTGATGGAGGAGGAGATATTAATGTTTATAGTGTGGGAGTGAGTGAGTGACAGACAGGAGAAGAGTCAAATAATAGGCCGGGAAGGACAAGTGGGCAGAAAAGAACAAGCTGGGTCTACATTAATGGGGAAGTCTATAAACTAATGTCCGAATCTTATGTATTGAATTGAACACACTCTTGCATCATCTATCTCACAAATCATTGGGACTTGAACCAATTAATACTACTCTAACCTCACTCTATTCTTTTATTCTCTTCGTATTTAACTGAACCAATTTTCTTTTCTTGCGGATTTCATTTCCTACAGAAAACATCCACCCACTAACATAATTATTTTAACCCCTTCTCAACTCAATAAAGTGGCGATGTGGAAATAAATTGGAACTCTAAATCTGATGGAGTTTACATTTGACCTATGAGTTTATATAATTAATTATATACTAAATTAATTTATCATAAATACTAAAATTATAAGATAGATGTTAAAATTCAACAAAAAGTAGCATGATATAAAATAAAAAGTGAATTTTTAACTCGTAACCAATAAAATTAAGTTTTAAAATTTTTATTTGAATTTAAATCTTATATGTGTAATGTGGAAGTAAATTAAAAAATTTAAAATATCTATTATAGAATTATTACAAAAGATATATTTTTTATATTTGAAGTTAATAATTAATGTAAAAAGGCAAAATTAAAATTTTTTGATTGGTAAACTAAAATTACTCTCTTTAATGGAAATTGGAGAGTGCACTTCATTATAGCAATTGTAAATCACTTGTTCAAAAAAAATATCATAACCTTTTTTACTTTTATATATATTATTCTCTCTGTCCCATAAAAAATTGCACACTTTCCTTATTTGGACATCCCATACAAATTTGCACACTACTAAAAAAGGAAACAGTAATTTACATGCATACTCACGAACCTATACACATATTTACCCATATGTCACTATTTTATATATAAAACACATTTTTCTCTTAGGGTGCGCAAATTCCTACGGGGGAGTAATTTATTGATATGCAACACAAATTATTACAAAAATGCATTCTAATAAAGATGGCGAGAAAAATATGAAATCACGATTACAACAGATCTCAAAATAAAAATGGACGATGCAGAAGGCAACGAAAATTGACACCGTCAAGCTTTTCTCACAAACATTGTCCGATTTGATGCTTCAAGCAATGTAAAAATTGCAAATTGATGAAAGATTGGGTAAATTATAATACATAAAAAATTAATTACTGAGGTTTTCAAAGTGCTCACAAAAATCATGCATCTTCAAATTAAACAATCATGACAACATAAGTACTGGTATTGATTTGTCTGACGTGAATCTTTGTTTGGGTTAGAGGAATTGGAAACTTGGAGTTCGGATGAATTCAAACTAGCTGGCGCCAAATGATTACGTCAAATGGAATCCTAAAAAGTAAAGCTTGTTTAAGAGATCATACGAAATCAATCGTTATATCACAATTTTTGCTTTTAATTATTTTAAAAAATTCACTTCTCGTTTATATATATATTCAACACATACATGCATCACTATATATTAATTTAAAGTTTCAAACATCATCATTTTAAAAAAAATAAAATCGTGTAAGCCGTATAATTTTTGGATATGTATAATTAAAATTTTGAATTAAAAGAGAGTATCACTTTTTCAGTCAAAACATTACCGGTTTTTATACTATAAAAAATATCAAATGTATGTCTTGAACCTAATTCTGACTGTACAACGTTGAACTAAAAAATTACTGCATCACTCCATGAAATTATCTCTCTTTTTTTCATAAATTTCTTTTCTCATTTTTTATTTAAAAATAAACTACACTCACAAACAGATATTTGAGCCCCACAATGTTTCAATATAATACTAATCTTTATTAAATCTCGTACCACTTCTCTAGTGGACAAACAATATTTTAATATAATACAAATTTCAATTTTTTTGAAAACATATTACACTTACAAATACAAGTGTGGACCCCACAATATTTTAATATAATACTAATTTTTTATTAATACTAATGTTATGAAGGAGGGAGTATAAGTTTTCACTTAAAATATTACTACCTCCGTCCCTAAAAAATTTGCATACTTTCATTTTTAATTTGTCCCACAAAAGTTGTATATTCTAAAAATTAAAATATTCTCTTAAATCCTCACCCTCAAAATCTCTACCTTAACATCTCTATCCTACACATTCTACTCATTATATATACATTTTAAAAAAAAAACCGTGCCCCAAAAGTACAGTAGACTTTTGGAGGCGGAGGTAGTACCAATTAATTTTGTATGAGAAAATACATAAGGGGTTATGTATTATACTACCTTCTTAAACATGGAGGTTGATATATCACATGGCTTACTGTTGAATCATAAAAGTAATAGTAATGAATATATATAGGTTGAATTAAGATAAAAAATTGGATGAATATAATTAAGATAGAGGTGGAAGATAGTGTTGGGGAATTTGTACTTTTAGTGAGCGGGGAGCAGGAGATGGTGATATCCTAAAAAGGGTAGAAAGAATGGTGGTGGACTCTAAAGGCAAGAATGCAATCAGGAGCAAAAATTAGAATCATATCACATCATGCAAGATCAGCAGCTAGCACGAGGAGGAGAGGGTATATTATATATACAAAGAAAGAAGCTAGCTAGGTTAAGTGTAGCAATTAATTAAATCAACATCAATGCATGCAAATTGTAGCAGACATCGACGATTTCATATATATATGATGCTGATTCAGATTGGAGATAAGATAATATATGCACATGCATCATTCTCCTTTCATTTCTATATATATACTCTTCCCCACCTCATATTTCTTCATACACTCATTATACACTCGAATAATTACCCTAAAAAATAATTAGTAATACTCTAAAAAGTAATTAGTAATATTCAGTTAGCATGTATCGTGAGTTTTAGAAAATTCAATATTTAAACTGAAATTAAATTTAAAATTCTAAATGCATATGATACACATGTTGCATAGTAAAATTTGTGATTATGATATTATAATAGTGTAGATATGAAGTTTTAATTGAAACCTTACATGACTAATTAGTCAGTCAACAACTAATTGTGTAGCACACATCCGCGCGCAGAGTAAGTTAATGACAAAAAATTAACGTAATACTATGGGTTATGATAATATCATTAACAATCAAAAGTTTTATTATAATAAATAAATTAGTATTTTAGACATATAAATTCTAAGAATCTGAGCCACTAAATATAAATAATAATGAATGATTGAAATATAATATTATCTTCATCACTTGAATGAGGGCGAACTCAAATAAAATAAAAGTTAAAAGAAAAAAAAGAAGCTAAAACCCAATCACCTTGATTGATATCGATTCTCCTGTCCTGATGATCTTCCGGATATTCTTTTTATTTAATGTTTTTCCGGAAATTTTAAATCGTCCTCCATGGAAAATTCGTAGATACATGTGTGGAAGTTGAATGGGCCGAACTGCAGGAGATGGGCCCAACTTGTTAAGATTAACTTTCAACCAAGAGTGAGGCCCAACCTGAATTAATATGGCCCAATGTGGCCGGTTAAAATGGAAGGAGATGAAAAAATGAAATGATCCGATGCAGTTATGCAAGTACAGGGATCAGTCCTTTTGTACGGACAACGTCGTCCAATACTCAGAAAAGTCCATTACTTCCGAGAAATGCTTTTGCCTTTACTTCTAATTACAACTGCCCTAACCTTATCTGTCACCGTCTTCACACAATTTCATCACAGCTTTTTCTAATATTTAATAATTTGCATTCCACGGGAATGTTGACATATTGGTAAATATGTGTATATATTTGTAAGTGTGTACGCAAATCAATGTTTTTTTTTTTTTAGTAATGTGTAAATTTGTGTGGAATAGAGAATAATATTTTTTAATTATTTTAAAAAAATTCATGGCCGAGTCATCTTCTATTTCCTCTATTTATATTTTAGAAGACCTCACAGTACTCATCCTTCCAACAGTATACATTAATATATGTCCGCAGTTGAAGAGATTATGAATTCCTATAGTTAGTGAACCTTTATATAGAATACTGAGTATAAATAAATACTCTCGTCCCACGTAAAATTGCATACTTTCTTTATGTAGATGTTCTGCACAAATTTTGTAAACTATTATAAAGAGAAAATATTAATTACATGCAAACTCATAAACATATACACATATTTATTTATATATCACTATTTTATATATAAAACACATATTTTTAAAAAAATGTGTCGTCCTGTAGGGTACAAATTCCTACGAGTATGTTTGATTCGAAATTTAGGTGTGCGTAGTAAGTCATGACTTTGAAATTTAGAAACGTGAAAATCTTGATGAATAATAAAAATATGTATTTGTTTTGGGATTTTGGTAGGGTATGA
>JAPKLY010000006.1:1341853-1423263 GCA_026898435.1 Prunella vulgaris | reverse complement strand
AAACGTGATCTCAAAGTCCTATATCCATTCGAGTGAGTCCCAAAGCAAACATGAGACGGAGGAGTATTGAATATTATATATAATGAGGTATATATTACATACAAAATATTGAATTTTTTTTTTTTTTATTTGAAGTGACATTAAAAATTAGATATCTATATAAGCCAAGAATGCATGCATTTCATTGAACTCGAACGAACAAGCTGGTCAGCATTAACTAAGCGAAATCAAACATACAAATTAATATAATGCTAACTAAAACATATACTCCACCCACACACAGAAATTTACATCCTAAAACTATAATTATTTATAAATTTGAAAAATATTTAAATACAGTAGAAAATCTAAAATAAAGTTATATTTATATTAAAAGTTAATATATATGTTTGAGCATGGATTTTGTAAGATTTAATAGTCAAAATTAAAAGAAATGTGCACACAAAATTAAAACAATGTACTTATACTAAATTGAATTAATTGGTTTGTGATGAACAATTTTGTCACAAAAGTATATTTTTTGCTTTAACGAGTTATTTAAATGTAAAGATTTGTGAGTAATTTATTAATGGAATGTATAAATTAAATTTATTATTATGTGTGTAATATACACAAAAAAATAGAATTCATGTATATTAATTTAATTTAAATTGATTCGAATTGTGATTTGATCTGAACTATCCATTTATTTATAATTTAAATTGCGTCAAATTATTACACACGGCTCCTATCATGTATTATACACATAATACCCATCCATTTATATGACACATTTAATAGATTAAGTATATATGTAAATTTATATAAAACGGAAGGAATAGTAGGTATTTTTCATAAATTAATGACAACATGAAAAATATTTGTATATTTAAACTTTTACGTAATGAATTTGCAATAAATTATTCCATCTAGATCACTTTAATCAACCCAATGAACTTGTTGGATTTGATGTTGTCCAATGTGTTATCGTTGATGGCAGCTCTAAGAATTGATGGGGTCCTTTCTGATCAATTAAATTCCCCACCGGGCCCTGTCATTTCCTGCCCATCTTTTTTATTTATTTATTTATTTAATGCGTTTAGTCAACTAAGGTTTTATGAGGAAAAAATAATTATTATTGCAATCCTCCTCTATACATTTTTTTTTTTAAATTTTGAGAACACGGATGGAAAAATATTAAAATAATAATTGAGATACAAATGGTGAAAAAAAAGAGGAAAAATTAATGTATTTAATAAAAGAATCTTAGTCTCATATGCACCAATTGCACTGTGCAACTCAAGCGCATTTTTAAAAAATTACATAAAATACTACTGAAACGTCACACATATTATTGCTGAAAAGTTACAACATTAAAAATAAACTTTTCAGTAATAACATGTGTGACTTTTCAATAATAAATTAATGGTGTAACTTTTCAAAAATACACTTGAGTTGTACAATGCACCTGATGCACAAGAGACTTTTTTAATTAAAATATTTTAATGAAACTATGAAGTAAAGAACTAAAATATAGTTGATAAAAAGAGAATAAAAAAAATTATAGACAAAAATAATAAAATGAAAATTTTATAATGAGATGGATAGTGTATTAACTAAGTAAACATGTGTTACTATATTAATTATAGTGTGAGCTTAGTCATAGTGAAGGGAAATTTCATGGTAGAATTTGAGTTTAATTATTGAAAGAGCAACGAACAATTATAGATATATTTTTACTTAAATAATTCCAAAATTCAGATAAAAATATATCAAGCAAGACAAACATTATCATGTTTAACTAACTAAAAGAGTTTTAAAAATATTAATTTGTTAAAGGAAATTACATTTATGTGCCTTCATCAAAAGTATTTACTAGAAAGATAGTCATTTCATTATGTATCACATATCATGTAAACCCTAGTTTGTAACCTATATATATATGCATCTCATTCACAAGATATAGTGGAATAATCTCCTGGCTTGGTACGCCCCCAGATGTAGCCTTTCAGGTGAACTGGGTCAACAAATTCTGTGTTCTTCGTTCTTTATTTTATCGATTTTCCTAAAACACGTTATCAGCACGAGTGTTCTACCATAATATTTTTCATCCGATTTTTTGTTGCCTCAAGAGAAACCCTAATGAAATACCTCTCCCTCCGCCTGATCTCCGCCGTGCAGCTGTGTGCGTAATTTGGAACGGGTCTCTTAAAAAAAAACCCTAGCTTCTGAAAGACGCTGCTAATCAGCCGCCGTTCTAAACCAGAAGCCACGACGCCTCTGTTTCGTCAATTCCACCTACAGCCCATTACCGTTTCGATTCATCACGAATCGGCAAGTGCGGCCAATCTTCTATCCCCATCAATCCAGCGGCTTCGTTGTGGCGTGGATGTTGATGAGTGCATAGCCGTGAGGGATCAATTGCGCGGCGGGCGGTGTTGCCGGCAGATGTGGTGGACGCGTGGGATGATGCTCTGTGCGAACCGTTGATTTCTCCGGCGATGAGTAATAACAGAAGTAAAGGGAACACGTTATTCAGACGTTATTAGATCGGACGGCGGAATTGTGCTACAGTGGGTGTCTTCGATCTGAAATCACCAGCAACGCCCACACACTGTCCTCTGTTCTTCCACGCAGCGCCGCCGTCGGCCAGAAGTCCGATTCTCGCTGCTGCTCTGAGACGAAAGCCAAGAGAAAGCTCAGAGGATTCATCGCTTAGAAGCACTGCGCTCCTTCATGTTTCGCCTTGCGTGGCACTCAGTTGGCACATATGACCAATGCAGTAAGACATGTGGTCCGTTTGGGTCCATGAGATTCAAGGACGAGCAGGGACACGAAGCCAACAATGGCATCGACATTGCTGTGTGTTACAGCCTTAATCAATCTGGTTCAGGTATCTCCCCACCCTGTTCTCTTTACTGCCTATTGAATATGTTGGGCTGTGCCCCTCCACCCTTGCCGGGTGTTTGTTAGTTTGCGCCACCGCTCCTATTTGCATGTTCTTTGTGTTTTTTTATGGGTTATTGCATTGACCTGGTTCCTTTACTTTTAGAAGTTTTCACACATTATATTGTTCGAAGAACAGTGTGATAGGATCAGGGTCTCACCGCTCTGCTTTCAAGTTATGCGGATAACCCTTGCTGTCTACTGAAGCTTCAAAGAATGATCAATATAAAATCATGCCAAATAGATAAAGCTCAAGTGATTAACTCATTCATGAAATTAATCTAAGCATGCTGTTTACATTTGAGCAATTGCGTGCCCACTCTGCTAAACATGTGATGGGCAATTTTTATTTTATTTTATGAAGTCCATATAGCATACATATTGATTACTTAATGATAAAGAAAATTCATTTAAGATAATTACGAATTACAAATCAATGTGATGAAATATTTTCACAAATCATTGATAAATACGTGACCTATAGTCTCAAAATCGAATTCAAATAAATACATTCTTGAAAAAAAATTATTATTATATATTGCTATGCTTGCATATTAAATAAATATTCTTCCTTGTGCTATAATAAATGGTTGAACGTACTCGACCCGATTATACTATATTGGACTCAAAAGAAACTGAGTACAATTCCTGCATTTTCAAAATCAATCATCAACAGGTATCAAAACATGTATCAAAGACAAAGCACGGTCTGTTATGATCAACTTGAAGAACTGATATTACATATTGACCATATTTTACTCGAAAATTGTCCTATATTACACAAAGAACGGTGCGGGCCTTTAAATGTCATATATTACACAAAGAGCAGCTCTGGTGGATGACACAATATTTTTTTTAAAGTCTATTGGGATAAAGTAATTTCTCAAGACTTATATTGTTTAATTGAAAAATGGAAAGAATCCAAAAGAAAATAGGATATTACGTACTAATCCATATGAACATGGAAATGATCATCACGTGTAGCACTAATGGCCCTCCTACTAAAAGGTGTTGCAAATGTATTGACATTCCTAGAGGCCATAGTGATATCATACCAAACTATTATGAAAGCACAATATAGCAGTTAACTATTAGTGGTAAATGAGATCTAAAGTACAAGATACCCACTATAGTAACCTCATAATAATAAAATTTTCATTTTTCAAGAATGTTGTAAAGGTATAATGCCTGATTTATTTGAAATATTTGTAATGGTCTTAAAGTTATTTAGACTAGCAATGAGTTTTGAGTTAAATTTTGATATGAGACATTAGTTTTATTAATGTTGGTTCATTGGATTTATTCAAAAGTACTGAATTTATTTAGTATACATGGTTCGAATATAATATTATCACGATGTAAAGTGATACATCTACGAAATAAAAGAAAATATTAGATGAAAAGCAAATCATTTTACTCAAAATGAAAAGTAGATCATTTTTATTCAAATTGAAAAGTAAATCATTTTGTTCATATTGAAACTCAAAAGGATTTGAGATTTCTAAAAAGAACAAGGAAGACAATTGTTGAAATCAGAAAAGCTCCATATGCATCAAGAGCTAATCGAACCCTGTAAAATTTATAAATGTTTGTGCCAACGTTATTTGTAGAAACACAGTGAGAATGAAATTTTGTATATATCAAATAAATGTGTAGAAAACACATTTTAAAGGAACTAAGATGTCAATCTAGTGGGATGAATCTCACTACTATTCGGATTTAACTATATTTTATCACTGGCGGACTTTGTGATACTTATACACATTGGCTTTTGTATAATAATACATAAAATGAGATGAAAATCGATATAATTCACGATATCGATCTTGTTGTTGCATTATCACACTTCTTGTTTTCTGAAGCACCAGATATTAACATCTCACTCTACCTCATTATAAATTTTAAAGGCAAGTCACTAATTCTACAAAGCCTACTCTTTAGCAAAAGTAACATTGAGACATGTTTATGCTAAAGATATAAAATAAAATATTTCATTCTTATACAAGATACATGATGATATTTGTGGATTGATTAATCCAGAATGCAGATCATTCAAGTATTTTATGGTACTGGATTATACTTTGATATACGGGTCACATGTCAGTTTACTGTCCACAAGATATTATGCATGCAAAACTCTTAGCACAAAGTACATGTCTTAGGGTTCACCACCATAATCACAATATTACATTATTACATCAAAAGCATCTGATGATTATTGCATATATATCACAATCAATGTAAAGCATCTTGATACCCACGTGCTACACAAAATGGTCTCGCAGAGGCCACCATTTAAAGAAAATACATGGTGGTTAGGTACTGATTATGCGCACCAACATGTCTATCTCTGCATGGGGTTATGCAATATTGCATGCATCTTTACTTATTCGTTCTAGACCCACTGTTAACAACATGTGTACCAGTTGGTAACTGGATATACGCCTGATATTTTACATTTACGCATCTTTGGTTGTGTAACATATGTGCCTATTGCGCCTCCACAACGCACTAAATGGGTTATTGGAAACAATTAGGTATTTATGTTTGATATGAATCTCGAACAATTATCCGCTACTTAAAACCTTTGACAGGCGACCTATTTACCGCTAGATTTGCGGATTGTCACTTTAATGAGACAATCTTTCCGTCGTTAGGGGGAGATAAGAAAAAGAATTTTCTATGGGAACGACAGGAAGAATCGTGGTCCATTCCCACCTTGTCTCATTTGATCCCCAAAACTTCACAATGAAAAAGTGATGTAAAATAATAAATGTCCAGAACGTAACAGATTCGATGCCTGATTCGTTCATTGATATTGATAAAGTGACTAGGTCATACATATCAGCTGCAAATGTGTCTGTAAGGTTAGAAGTCCCCAATAAGGGGCACAACACCGTAGAAAAGGTGTTGCAACCATACTTGGTGGAAATATGGTTGAGGCCGTGGCTCCCAAAAGGAAAAGGGGGAGGTCACCTGGTTCGATTGACACCACCCAAAGGAAAGAATGGTAGGTGTGGCACAATTAAATCTATCGATCATCAATATCGAAAATACATCTCATGAGATTATCTCTGTTTATAGTTATGTCCAAGAATCATCACTGGAGGGCGCTCCGATGTTTAATATGATTCCAGAGAATGAAAAATCTCTATTGATTATGAGAGTGCATATGGATCAATGGATAGACATTGCACGAAGATTAATGATGTATATATTTATTATGTTGCTCAAGAAAATATAGAGAACGATAAAATCGAACCAAGCTCAGTTGTAAATTTTCAATAGAGCAAACTGGCCAAAATACAAGAATCAATCCAGGTAGAACTTGATTCTATGACAAAATGACAGGTATTTGGTCTGGTAGTGCTAGCCCGACCAAGTGTAAAGCCTGTTGGACATAAATTACTCGTTGTCATAAAGCGTAATGAAAAATATATGGTCCTGATATAAAACTTACCTTGTAGCGTAAGGTTTCTCATAACGCTCTGGAATTGATTATAAGGAGTCATACTGTGTTATAGACATTATAACGTTCTGCTACTTAATTAGCGTAGTAGCATCCGAAGAATTGGAAATGCAGCTTATGAATATGGTTACTGTATATCTCAATGGGGATCTTGATTCAGAGATATATATGAAAGTGTCTGATGACCTTTTATTAACCAAGTCAAGTGACTACTTGATTGAGAAATGTTACAAAAACAAAGAACAATGCCCTTGCGTATTTATAAAGAAAAATGAGTTTTGGGTTTGCGATTATGACACTTATGTTGATGGATGAACATAGGTACTCTTAATGAAATAAGAGAAATCCTGAAACTAATTAAAATTATTGAGATAAAGAATCTTGAGAAAACTCAGTTTTATTGAGTTTGTGGAATACTTATCCACCAGTCTGCATATGTCTAAAAGATGTTCAGGCAATTTAACATGGACAAAATGCATTCTGTTAGCACTCTCATGATCAGCTGATGTTTGGATTTAAAGAAAGATCCATTTCGTCCAAAGCAAAATGACGAAGAGATATTAGGGATTGAAATTCCTAGTTTAAGTGCAATAGGCGCATTATTGTACTTAGCTCAATATCTCGGCCAGATATTACTTTCTCAATGAACTTGTGAACTAAATTTATTACAGGACCAACATAATATCTTTGGAATAGTGTCAAGAATGTACTTTGATACTTAAAAGAAATCATTGATATGGGCATGTTATTTACTATATAAATGTTGAAAAGGACTGCAAATGAAATTGCAACCCTTAAGAAAGTATTGAATGCTATCCTATACACTTATACATCAAATAATATGCTATTTGGTTCTACTAATGTTGGTTATATCTTAACCACATGAGTTCCCAAATTGATTATGTATTTACCATGGGAAACATGGTGATATCTTGTGCATCAATTAAGAAAACTTTGATAGCTATCTCTTTAAGCTATCTAGAGATTAGTACCTTACATGAAGCAATTTGTGAGTGTATTTAGTAAAATCTCATCACACATTTGTGAGTGGGAATCAGTGGCTTAAGCTCTACCACTTTACATCCTTTATGTATATACAAAAATATATTGCATGCATTGAACAGATGAATCTGTGTTATATAGGGGATAATATAACGTATGTATCACCGAAGTTTTCCTATAGCATGCAATAACAATCTTTGCTCAAGATTCAGGTAATTTAAGTAAGCTCTAAAGAAGATATGGCTGAATTATTCACATAATCATTGTCCAAGATAACTTTGAGAAACATCTTAAAGGAATTGCGATGTATAAACTTTCTGAGCTCATTTGATAGATGTACCTATCAGTTGAGAGATGTAGACTTCAGGGGGAGTCTTAACATAGGTGTGTTGCAACTCATTTCCCCTTCGACCAAGGTTTATTTTTCATATATGAATGTTACTTGGCAAGGTTTTTATCGAGGCAACATTCATGCACTATTCATCATTTTGATTTGGCACAAGGGGAAGTGTTAAAGGAAATTACATTTATGTGCCTTCATCAAAAGTATTTACTAGAAGGATAGTTTAGTCATTTCATTATGTATCACATATCATGTAAACCCTAGTTTGTAACCTATATATATATGCATCTCATTCACAAGATATAGTGGAATAATCTCCTGGCTTGGTACGCCCCCAGATGTAGCCTTTCAGGTGAACTGGGTCAACAAATTATGTGTTCTTCGTTCTTTATTTTATCGATTTTCCTAAAACAATTTACTAACTTTGCAATATTAATAGAATATCGTGAAATAAAAATAATTGAATATTTTTTTAAGTAATATTATCTCTATTTAGCAATTTCTTGTTATCAGTGCATTGTACTGAAGATAATAACATAAGAAACTAAAATTATCGACTAAAAGATGTCTCAAATTTCCGATTTCGTATTATTTATTTCGGAAAATTACATTTCTTTTTTATTAGTATATTTTTATGTGTCCTTCATACCTAATTTTCCTAATTTGTACCTTTACAATTTTATTTTGGATTAATTGTAAAATAATTCAAAATTTATAAACCCTGTCAATTGCGACATGAACTTTTAAACTTTTCAATTCGATGCATGAACTAATTTACTGTAATAATTAGGTATATAATGTAAAAATTTTGTGATACTTACATGGCAGCTAGAGCTGCCACTAGAGACACTATACAAGTCATCTTAGATGTCAAATCTGTATGTGCCTTTTTTAATATTTTTTATTAAATATCAATTTCATTTTGAATTACTCAATCCAAAATCACAATAATAACTACGTTCATGCAACAAATAAACATGTAACTCAATCATGTATATAAAATTATAAATACATCAATATAAACACTCAATGCGTACACAAGATAAAATTATCAATTATAGGAGTATATCACAATTTGAAAATTGGGAAGTACTTCATATTTTTCGAGTACCGTAAAAATATCACAAAATATCGATATTATTATCAGTTTAATCATAATATAAAAAACTAAATAAAAAATTAAAAATATCGCGAATAAATCATTAAATATCGTAATTTATAAAAAACAATAAAATGTGATTGAGCAATTATATATGTTCAGTAAAAACATGATTTGAAACATTTTAAAAAACTAGCAAATTTAACATCTAACGTGACGTGAGGCGCCGTGTATTGGGTGGTGGCTCCAGCTTCCATGTAAATGTATGTAACACAAAAAATTTACATTATGTTTCTAATCGCAACAATAAATTAGTTCATATCAAATTGCAAATTAACTTTAAAAGTTGATGCTATAATTTATAATGTTCGGAAATTATCTTTCAGTCAACCTTTTTATTTCTCTTGCATATTTGCATATGTCTATTTATATATATTTTTCCCCATGTACTTCTATTAATTTTTTTAATTTCACATGTAAGTTGACACACTTTTTAAGAATATTTGATCATAGTTTGAGAATTAGTTTTTAGCTTAAAGTAAAAAAAAAAAAAAGTGTTGACTTATATATATATATATATATATATATATATTTGACCCAGAGTAATGACAAAATTAAGAATATTAATATGAATGAGATTTATGAAATTGTAATTTTATACTATTTGATTGAAATTAAAAAGAATAATATTTAAAAAGATATACTATATTTTAGCTAGGAAGTGCAAAGATAATTAATTGATTGATTGGAGCATGCATGGTCCCCCACCCCATAGTAGAGGACAGCAGGTAGGGCATCATCTTGAAACGTGAAAGCTCAGGTGATAAAGAAAGGATCGCCTATATATGGAAATACTGCTTTTAATTTAAACCAATTGGACCATTAAACACACTTTCTTTATATGGAAAGCTTAACCACCCCACACCCTACCAATACAATACTCCATATCCTTCACCTATACATATAATTAATTACTTAATTATAAAATTACTCCAAAATTATTAATTCAAGATATATATGCCGCATATATATATATATATTAATTTTATAAAATTAAATTATAAAAATATTTTAAAATTTTGATGCCCCCCCTTGACCCAACGTCACCGGTCTCTTCACAAACACACACATATATATACGTATTTTACTGAAAAATGTGTTATTTTTTTGGATTTTCTAATTATTGACTATTTACTACTTTCTTCCTCTTGACACCCTCTTTGTAGCAAAATTTCTAATATATATATATAGACATACTAGCTTATATATATATGTATATATATATATATTCTACTGAAACGTGTGCTACTTTTTTGGATTTTCTAATTATCGATTGTTTACTATATATTACAACTTTCTTCCTATTTGCACCCTCTTTGTAGAAAATCTTCCTAGGTACGTGAGGCTCTTTTATGGGAATATGGAGTTTTTTCTATATAAAGATTGAGAAAAAAGATCGATAAAATTAAGAGGTTGCATATGACTATATACATTGAAATCTAGGGGTAAAAAAAAAGTTTCCATTAATTAATCCAATAGAATATATATATATATATATATGTGATTTCAAATTAAATTAATAAAACTAAATTTTTTTTTTCATTATATAACATTACTGTCAAATTAATACATATATTTTGTTAAGATAATTAATACTTATAAAAAAATGCACGAAATACAAAATAATTTTGTAACGAATAGTATACTTTGTCGTAGCATAAATATTACTAACGTACTGGCTTATAACTGTTTGAAGGTAGGTTTTTTGGTTTAAATAATATATCATAATTGGTATGGACTATGGACCATCGATCTACAAACCAATTAGGACCATCGCCGGTCATAATATTAATGTACTAACCTATTCATGTGTTTTCGCATTTTACAATTATGGTCCAAAATGGGTATTATTCTCTTGCAATAATTATCTCCAAGACTCTTACTACAAAGCCTTACCTATTTATCTACTTTGCCTCACTCGAAGGGGTAAATTTTAAATTTACAATTAATAATATTGGAGCTCCCATTATTGAATCTCAACTTATATGTTTTTTTTATATAAAAGGCGAAATAATATGTATTACATATCATTAATATATAAATTAATATTACACTATAAAATAGTATTATAGTAGCAATGAGTGCATATATGTAATGATTTTTAGTAAATATATATAATGATATCGATTTCATACCTAGAACAAATTTTACAAGCGATGATTTAACTTTTAAATCGATATTGCAATAAAACCAAATGATGAACAATAAATGCTGGAAAAGCTATAAGTATAAGCAGTAAATGCAAGGAGATTTGCCAAATTTTTTAGGCCCAGAATTAATATGTACTCCATCCGTTCATGAAACTTTTTCTCATTTCATAATTGGCAAGTGATTTAATAAAAACTAGTATTATATATTGAAATGATCGATAAAGTAAGGAAAACGTGAGAGCATTGTGGGTTCCAAACTTTTAATTGTGAGTGTGAGTTATTTTTAAATAATGAAATGAGAAAACATTATGTGAACAAACAAAAAAGAAAAGTGAAAAAAGAATTTGTGGACCGGGGGAGTATGAATTTGTTTATTTGGTCATTTGAGGCTCTATTTATAATGCACATATTTTAGGGTTTGCTTAAAAATTTGTCTTATCTATGAAGTGAATGCACTATTTAGCTTTAACTGCTATGCGTGAGATCTGCCCTCGTGGATAGACCTCAGTTAGTGATTGAGTGCATGCCACACTGATAGTATCATAAAATCACCTTAAAAAGGTTGATTTCCTACCTAATATGATATGACTTATTTTGACCGTATCTATGAAAATTTGATTTCTTTTTTCAATGTGGGCTGATTTAATTGACTTTGGGAGATATCCTTCTGGCTCTCTTTATCTCTTGGAATCCACACTGGCGGGGTAGTGGCTTCACTTTAGATGGGTGCTTTGAGTCCACCTAGTTGGGTAAGAGTCTAGGGTCATTGAATTGGTTACGATAATTAAAATTGTGCTCCAGTTATTAAAATATTAACAAAAAAGAGTGTTGTTAGTTGTTATATGGAGGATTGATTGAGGAGAATGATTATAAGATGAGATGGAATTAATCAAATAAGGGTGATGATTATCTTATATAGGAGAAAAAATAAAGTTATGTGACCTTATTTATTCTCATTACTTAGAATAATTAATATGTGTATATCCTGATTCCCATTATCATTGAAAATTTTTCATAACAAGCGCCCCTTAATTAATTTCAAAGACATACATGGGAAAAACATCATTTTCCGATGCAATGGCATATATGGATTTGATGTATTTTCTTAAAAAAACCATTAATTAACTAATGAAACATACATCAATATAAAAAATATGTGGTTTGTCATCCAATATTAGTTGGATTTTCGTCTGTGATCGATAGTACAAAATGGTCGAATGAGATCTCCTGTTACACAATGCTGTAACATTTCCTGTTACACGCTTTAGATGATTGATATGTGTTTTATTAACTAATTTAAAATAGCTATAATTTTGAAAAAATCTTTTTGTTCTCTTCTTTAAATCTTAACAAATCTTACCATATTTTTAAAATTCTAAAATTAATTATTAGAATATAAATATATTCTAATTAGATTATTTTTTATAATATATTCTATAACTTTTTTAATATATTTGAAAATAAACTTAATTTTTTTAGTTTTTTTTTCTAAAAATACTCTTTAAATTATAAATATAGTTGTATAAATCAGTTTAACATAACAACGGCAATACTGTAACACTATTATAATAATAATAATAATAATAATAATAATAATAATATATTAATATAATATTATACTATAAAAGATATAAGTATACATACATAGAAAAATGAATTTAAATAAATTTAAATATTATTTTAATAAATTTAAACTATAATGCAAAATTGTTTAAATATTAAAATTAATTGTATATTAAAATTTGAAACTAAATTAAATTATATCATTTTATTATCAAATGGTCATTTATTAATTTTAATATAATATATTTCTGAATATATCTAAAAAAATTTAAAAAAATACAATATGTACATAGAATAATAAATTAAAATGGTATGTATTTCTTATATGAATCCCAAATTAACGACTTAGTTAAAAATATATTGAATAAAAATGGTCAAACAAATAATAAAAATATATTCTTTTAATTTGTTTCTAATTAAACTTTTTCAGTTATATTTAAAATAAATTATATTAAAAAAATTCAAATATATTTATGATTAACTTAAAAGTTATTATAGTGCTTGTACATAAATAAATTAACAACTAAATTTAAATATTGTATAAATAAAATACTTTTTAAAATATAAACTATTTACTAATTTTCTTTTTTTAATCGATTTTTTTTAAATTATCTTGTTATTTTGTTAAATGTGTAATTATTATGGAACTAATAATCATAAAATAAGTATATAAATTTATTTATATCAATTATTAAAATTCAAATATAATATAAAATAGTTGCTTAAAAAGAGAATCATTTTAAAGTTATATTCAAATATATTAATGTTAGAGATTATATTATTAAATTAATCTATTTATAATATTTTTAAAATAATTGATGTTCAAATTTTAAAAATGAGATAAGATTTGAAAGAGAGAATAAATAATTTTTTCTTAAATTATAGTTATTTTAAATTAGTTAATAAGATTTATTTAGATTTAAAGGAGAGAATAAAGGGATTTTCCTTAAACTATAGTTATTTTAAATTAGTTAATAGGACACATGTCAATCATTTAAGACATAACAGAAGATGTTACACCATTGTGTAACAGGAAATCCCATCCGCAAAACGGTATCATGTGCTAGTTTGGAAGGGGCCACTATCTCATTCTAACTAAGTATAAATATTACACACAAAAAATTATATGAAACGATTTTTCATTTGTACCGATTTTGTATTTAAAACTTATTTAATACTATACTTTCTCAGTATAATTTGTTTTATATTGGTGTAAGGTAAATTAAATTTAATTTGACTCGACTTTGATCAATTTTATTGTGATAACCAACATCACTTGTAAAATGTAAGTAACTATAAATTAATATATAAATTTCAACTTTCAAATAGATTAATTAATGATGTATTTATTTGTTGATAATCAATCTCAATAAATGAGATATTAATAACTGTAAGCTTTTTATTTTTTTATTTTCAAATCGATCCGTGCCGAATAATATTGCTGAATTAAAAATTGTATTAGATTTTAATTACTATTTTATTTTGTATTTATTAAATTTTATTATGATGTTATTGAATTTAAGTACAATTATATCATAGTATGATTTATCAATTAAAAAAAAAAATTGTTCTTCATTCGTCCAACATAAAATTTCTTATATTTCTTTTCAAATGTTCAATAATAAACATCTCATATCCTACAATAAACTCATATATCTCCCTACATTAAATAATTAAGTATTCATGCACGCTATTTTATTTATATATATCAAACATCAAAACTTCTAAAAAAAAATTTATTTCATACACCTTATTTTATTTTCTCTTTTCAATCACATTACTCGCACTACGCTCCAACAAATTATTATTATAAATTTGAAGGATTTGTTTAGAGAATCTTTAATTATCATATCATGTGTTATCTTTCGTTAAAACTATTAATCATTATAAATTTAAACACTTTGATTAGAGAATTATCCATTTTATGTTGGCCTGAAATAATATGTAATGTTTTTGAAGATATATTGTATTAGTGAGAATGTGCATATTTTTTTAATTAAAAAATTTTGTGTATAAAAGAAAAATGAGATAATAACAATACAAAAAGAAGTAAAAATTCATTTCTCCGCTGTTATCTATAACCAAATATCCACTATGTTCCGTATTCAAAAATAAAAAAGGTAAGTTTCTTGTGAACTCGAGTTCGCATGAATTTTTATTATTATTATTATTATGTATAATTAATTATTATAAAAATATTCTTGAATTTTTAATAGTAATAATATATTCATAACAGTGATAGTGAATATACATAACATTGATAATAAATATACATAAAAGTGATAATTGATAAATCTGAATTTATTGTAAACTCGGTTGTATATGAATTTTCGTCAAAATAAAATATCTATACCATATTAATTATACATTCAAATTTTAAAATATTCAAATTCCAGTATAAATATTTTTAAATATCTATTAAGTACTGTGAACACCCCTAAATATGACAACCACAAATGTTGTCATGTGAAGAGTAAATTAAATTATATAGAAATTATATAGAAAATCTATCATATGTATGTCCCATCGAAAAATTAAGGTGAAAATGAGCATCTTATGTTGGGATGCATCGAACCATAACTCTTTTGTGTTTAAATATTATTGTGTATGTTATGTTTGAGTTTTGTTTAATTTTTTTGTGATTAATATCAAAATCGTCTCATAATTTTTTCACTTTGGTCTCATAACTATGTAGTGTTTTAATTTAATTTCAAAACTATTTAATGTTTTAATTTAGTTCCATAACAATTCAAATTTAACCAAAATAGTCTCAAGTTGTCGAAAATGACATAAAACGACGTTGTTTTACTCAGTTATCTTCACGACACGTGAGTAAAACGACATCGTTTTGTCATTTTCGGCGACTTGAGAATATTTTGGTTAGATTTGAATTGTTATGGGACTAAATTGAAACATTAAATAGTTATGAGACTAAATCAAAAAAATAAAAAAGTTAGGAGACGATTTTGGTATTAGTCCCGACTTTTTCAGGGTTTTTTTTTTTTTAATCTTCATCATTTTCTATTATATATATAAAATAATTCACTAATAATGAGAATTTTCTCTTCTATATGTAAATATAGAACACAATATTAACGAATCACATAAGTTATATTTTATTTAATTATTTTTTAGTTTGAACACCATATAAGTAGAATTTTTTTTATATATATTTCTTGCATTTCCGTTAGAACACCATATAAGTAGACATTTCTACCTTGAAACTTTTCGATAAGACTACATATTTATATTTATTTTGATTATTAATATTCCCCCACATATTTTCAGAGAGAACATTAATTAAAAATGATATATTTCAATAAACTAAACATTTGCTACTCCTTTCGTTTCAAAACTACTTTTACACTTGACAAAATTTTGTATGAACTCGAGTTCACCGTGAACTCGGGTTCATTAATTATCACTGTCATGTATATACACTATTATTATTATGTATATTCAATAACACTGTTATGTATATATACATTATCACTGTTAAAAATCAAGTATATTTTTATAACCGTGATAGTACATATTAATAACTGTGATGATGATTACAAATAACAGTGATACGAGTTCATGTGAACTTGAGTTCACTAGAGATTCACTCTTCACACTTTTCTTCTTTGAGCGTCATAACTTAAAAAGAGACACTCACAAAAGTCAATAAAGTACATTTTTTTTCTTATTTTATTATTTAATTTTACACTCACGTATTTATTTTTCTTAGTTTGCGTGAGCAAAACTATTATGAAAGTAGTTCCAGAATAGGAGGATTATTATTATTAATTTCGATAAATGGATTTTAACCTGATTTTAACTGCAGGTTGAACCACTTATTCATCATGGATATATTCTTTACAGAGTCCCACCACACAGAGTAATTAAAGGTGCAGTCATTTCAGTGACCTAAAAAAAAAAAGAATTAAGGGAGGGGGAAACATCTGGTGTAAATTTGGGCATCAGCTTAATTAGCACATGGACCGATCGGAGCACCCGTTTGATGAGACAGCTTGTGACATAAAGTATCGTACTAGGTACTGTTTTAATTAAAAATTAAAAGGAATTTTTTAAGATTATTACCATTCTAATAATAATAAATAAATGGTTTAAATATTATTAAAAATAGAGATTTTTTTTTTAAGGTAATAGTATTGGGTTATGTGACGCTGTTCTAAATTCTAACGGAGCCATAGTGTATGCAAGTAAGGGGCAGACAGGCCAGACCATCAAATTAAGCTCTTCGATCTATTTATTTGGGCAAAATCATTCTTCGAACTCTATGTTTTAAAAGTGGGAGCGAAAGTTAAATTGAACACTCCTAATATTTACGGTCAGACAGATTAGATCAGATTTAACAGTTAGTAAAATAATTGAACCAGTATGACATCATAATTAATAATTATATATAAAAATTAAAGAATCATAAACACTTTTTCTTTAAATTTTTATTTAAAGTTTAGGTTTAACTATCTAAACTAAATATCAATATTTTACTAAAATAAATTCATCATATATCATAAAAGGATTAGTCTTGTATGCACCAGTTACACGGTGCAATTCAAGTTCATTTTTAAAAAGTTAAACAGTTTATAACTGAAAAGTTAAACAGTTTATTACTGAAAAGTTAAACTATGAAATATACACTTTTCAGTAATAAACTGTTTAACTTTTCAGTTATAAACTGTTTAACTTTTTAAAAATGAACTAGAGTTGCACCGTGTAACTGGTGCACATGAGACTTACTCATCATAAAAATGTTAAATGTAAAATTAAGTTTATCAAATATATAGGATATTCATCAAATGTCTGCGATTAACAACATAAAAATGTTTAATTTGAAAGAATATTCAAATTAACACCACTAAAGCTTGACCTCATAATTTCAAGTCTAAATTTTATTTCTAATTTGAAAGAATATCCAAATTAACACCACTAAAACTTGATCTCATGATTCCAAGTTCAAATTTTGTAGATGACTTAAGTAGAAAAATGTGGAAATAATATATTAAAAATTTGAAGAAGAATAAGAATAGAAAAAACGATTGTGATTATATATAATAAAAACCAAAATTTATAAATTGAGTTTTAGTGAAAATTATAAATTGTAAAAAAAAAACAAGCAATAACGCCGAGTTGACCGGTCCAACCTGCTTTTACCACTTTTGACCATTTTCTGGGCGCTTTAGGGAAAGAGCGGTCCAATGCTTTTGAACCGTTATACATGTTGTCCGAGTAGCGGTTGAACGGTCCGACCGGCCAGTCCAAACCACTTTCTAAAACATAGCTCAAACGAACACACAGTAACATACTTCACAAATGTTAATAGATTAACATCATTACTTTCAATGTGTTAAAACATTATTTCTTTTTGAGTAAGTCTCTTGTGAATTCGAGTTCATGTGAACTCGTATCACTGTTATGTGTAATCACTATCACTGTTATTCATATATACTATCACTGTTATAAAGATATACTTGATTTTTTAACAGTGATAGTGTATATGCATAACAAAGATAATGAATATATATAACAGTGATAGTTGATAAACCTGAGTTTACCGTGAACTCGTGTTCATACAAGTTTTTGTCTTACTTAATCATATTCAATCTCACATAACATCTACGCATATATTAATTGTAAAATAATTAATTTAAAGTAAAAGATAAATTTATGTAAAATGATCTATATATATATGAGACAAAATTTTATGGAAATATTATACTACCTCCGTCCCCCCCCACCCCCAAAAGTTTGTGGTACTTTTGGGGGCACGACTTTTAAGAAAAAGTGTAATAAGTAGAAAATGTATGGTAGAAATTGTGAGGTAAAAATTTTAAAGGTGGAGATTTAGATGAATATTTCCATTTTGGGAGTGTGCAAACTTTTGTGGGACAAACTAAAAAGGAAAGTATGCAAATTTTTGTGGGAAGGGGGTAGTAAAATATTTCACAAAATTAATATTTTATTTAAAAAAAAATATATTAATTACAAATTGATTTTGTGCGGAAAAAATAGGGATGACAATGGGGCGGGTATTAGAAAATCCAGACTCGTCCTACTCTATGTGTGAGCCATGTCGGATCAACCCATTACGGGTCAGGAGCGGGGTAGGTCAACCCATCCTAAGTGAGCTTTTTATTTTTATTAATAATATATAATATATTCTTACATATTTAAAATAAAATAAATAAATTTATGATATTAATAATATATTTATGAATTAATTTTACCTTTAAATTGGTCTAAAATATATTTAATAAATTGATTTGTTCTTATTTATACTATAAATATTAATAAATAACAATATATTATTTCATATTAAAATTTTAATAATGTAACATATCAAAACGGAACAGGCCAGGTCGAAGTAGGATGACAATGATACCCATACCCACCCGCCCAACTGCATGTCACGGGGCGGGGTGACCTATATAGCACGGGTTCAGGTGAAGATAGATCGGGGCGGATCAAATTGTCATTCCTAAAAAAATATGCTTCTGTGCATAAAAAAAATTATATTTCTGAGTAAATATTATAAACTAATTAGTAAATATATATAGTTATTTTTTAAATTAATATGCAAATATTCCCATACTAAGTCTAAAATGTGATTCAAATAGAGATATGATTATCTCATACAAAATTTTATCTTACATATTAATACAAAATTAATTATTAATTCGCACTGTTGCCTCCTTTTTTCTTTTCTTTTTTTGGTTTCGCGACTTGATGAAATTAATATATAGTATGCAAGGTTTAATTGATATAAATATGTAGATACGTACGTTTAAGTAGTATAAATATTTTTTACAGTATTTTAATTTGAGAATAAAAAATGAAATTTATTCACAATATTAGTTATACGCTCAACACGTATTGACAGAAAATTGGGTCAGTTGTACTCACATTGAACCTGACAATTACAGATCATATTATTTATTTGATGTGTACATTGTTGACCTTACATTTGCTAAGAAATTAACTTGTCACATTCACGCTAGCTACTCACGTAAATTTTCCCTCATTAATTTACAGTAAAAAAATGGTTATATCTTGACTCAACTCAATTCGCAATTAAACTAATTAATTTGGCAATTAACAGCTCAAAATTATAATGAATTTTGAAACAAATCATGAAATTGTGCTTAATTATCTTATGTAGATTTGAACTATATTAATCCCACATCTTATATTAATCATTAGAAATATATTTCATCAAGCATAAAATAGCTATGACAAAATTTGTGTACAAAACAAATAAATGACCATTTTAATAAAAATAAAAATTTAAAAAATGAATTTGGTTTAAATCCCCAAATGGACCAAATAAGTAATTGAAGTAGGAAAATTTACTCCGAAACAAGCATATATAATTGAGACTTTTTTTTTTATCGGTAAATGTTAGTGGTTAGTAGTTAGTAGTTAGTTCACCAAGTCTCCATACACTCATATCTCTAAGCCAACTTTATATCTCCCTCCTATTTGTTCCTAAATTAAGGGAATCGAACACAGGTCGCCCGGTGGCCAGGTGAGTTGGTTAATTGAGACATTCATTAAAAATCAATCGCGTTTTTGCAGAATTGAAAATTAATTAAATCTAATTAATCCGGCCCACACACAATTAGGTATATATATTAAACATGAAAACAAATTAAGGTACATGATTAATGTGTGGATTAGAACAAATTAAAACATGCTAAAAGAGTGAAATGTTTAATATAAAATCTCATCAAACATTCTTGTCTATTGATGTTTAAATTAATAATGGGAAGGCCAACCAACCAAATTAAACAAAGTAGTTGTTAAAACACATGAGCTAGGGACTTTTTCTTTATATATCTTTTTTCTTATTGTGATAGGTAGAGCGACAAGTACACAAGATGACCTTAATTAATTAATTTGAGGAATGGACCAGCAGGCGCGTGGGCACGAGTCTGCCACACAAGACAGAATGGGAGTCCTCATAAGTTAGGTTTTTTCTGCACAGTAGAAATGGAAAACAGTAAAGTTTTATGTGTAAAAGGAACCAAAAATGATGAAAAATGGAGATTTGTGTTTAACCATTTTCTTGCAACAGGAAAATCCATGAATTCGAACTACATGTTCTCTATTTATTGATAAGGAATTTTCAGAACCCCCCTCCCCCCTAGCTAGCTACTTTATTATTACTATTAATTATATATATATATATATACACCTACACTCCTCACATATTCACACACACATATTGTTGAAGTAGTGGGTGAGAGAGAAAATAATGGGGAGAGGGAGAGTGGAGTTGAAAAGAATAGAGAACAAGATTAACAGACAAGTGACTTTCTCAAAGAGAAGAAATGGGCTGCTGAAGAAGGCGTATGAACTCTCTATTCTTTGTGATGCGGAGGTTGGCCTTATCATCTTCTCCAGCAGAGGAAAGCTTTATGAGTTTGGTAGTAATAGGTAATATATTTTTGGATATATATATATATATATGTGTTTACACATATTTGTTACCATTTCGTTTTCTGGTATATATACATATATATATGTGTGTGCTTTACTTACTAATTCCATGCAATAATATTATTAAATCCTCTTTCTTTCTAAAATAAAATTAATCGGGACTGCAATTTAATTGATCTTGTTGAATCTTGAAATAATATTAAAAAAAAAAAGTGATATTTTCTTGTGCTTTACAGAGCTTTCAATTTTGATTGGTTAATTTTTTCACTTGTACTTGTGTTTGATCATTTGTCATTATCCAATGGTTTTAATTAGTTTTTGGGTATCTGCGTTTTTTTTTTTGGCCTTCAAACTCTTTAAAAAAATGGGGCTTCGATTATGCGATTGACACGTTTCATCTTCTTCTGATGAGTATGAGGTTTGTTAATTCGACAGACAGCAGAAACTTCTTCGGCCCCTCCCGTCCGAGATCTAGGGTTTTCTCTCTCTTCGGTTCTTGATTTTCTCTCTCTTCCTTGTTTTTATTTGAAATTAAAATAAGAGATTTTAATTTGTCTTCTTCCCTTTTCATCCTTAGATCTTGTGGGTTTTTCATTGTTTCTTCGTTAACTCAAATGACCTTTTCTGATTCTTTCACCTTAAAGACATGATTCCTTGCAAGAAATTAAAATTAATTGTGATCTAAAATCTTGCATAATTTGAGGGGATGTTTGAGGCCATAGCATATATATTTTGGTGAAAGTTTTATAAGCAGGTCAGTTTGGGAAATTTGAGTTACAGGCTTTCAGTCAAGAATTTATCTTGATACACAATTTGGTGAAACGTTTCTTCTGAGGAGTGTGAGATTCTTCTAGTTTTTTCAGTTCAAATCATTCTACTGAATCATTCTTACCTACTTAGTACAAAATAAATTTAGAAGAAAAATATCTCTCTCTCCCTCAAAGATATATATAGTTATGTCTACTCTAGACATATATAATATATTCTTGCTTTGTTTTGCACGGATAATTACAACACAAAACTTTTTTTTTTTACTTAGTGAATGAAAACAGACACTATATATAATACTCTCCTTTCTTTACGATATTTTTTTAAGTTAATTTGTTTTATTGTAGGGCATTATCATTTTTCTATTAATTAAAAATCTTTGTGTATGTGTGAATAAGTTGCGGTTTGGGAGCTGATGTTCAAGACAACAGTACTACTTCATATTTTCACTTGTCTTTTTTAATATATTTTTTTTAAAAAAAAAAACCTAATAATGGATATATTTACTATATTGGTCTAAAAGATTGACTTCTCAGGTCCTGTAGAAAAAAATGCATCAACATCTTACTCAAATTAGACCAAATTAAAGTAGCCCCATTTTAGTAATCTTTTAGTAGCATTGCACTAATTATCTGTGAGAAACCTGTCTGGAATACAGACATTTTGCAGTAGTAAAATATTTTCCTTCATCTTACTATTATTAATTAATTATCCTTTTAGTTCAACCCTTTTACAGAAAAAAATTAATTAGAGTAGAGAAGAATTTTTTTTCGATTTCAAAAGTGAGATCTTATTACACGAGGATGTATAAGAACCATACCTGTTTTAATCCTATATATTTATATAGTTGATTAGTTTATGTTTCATATTTTATTTAAAACAGTGATATGTTACACTATTGTCTAATGATATATTTAAAAAAATCTTGATTTCTAGTGGTCATCTAACATTTATTGAGAGTTGATGCATTTTCCTTGATAAGGATATCATAAACATGTTATATTTTATATATTAATTAGGCCTATTTAGAAGTTTCGAGAATTAATTTTATTTAATCATTAGTAATGGCATTCGAACAGCAATATATATATATATACTTCATTAAGTCATCAAATTAATTTTGAAACATTTTTCTAATCAAGAAATTAGTACTATTGTTGTTTTCATGAACTTTATATATATATGCAGCATGACGAAGACCCTGGAGCGTTACCACCGTTGCTGCTTTAATCCTCAAGACATGAACTCTCCTGAATCAGAAACACAGGTTATATATATATATATATACATGTAGATACAACATTTTAATTCAATCTCAATTTGCATGACATTAATTTTCGTGAGATGTATTAATGTTGATTTCATATTATTTTGAGACAGAGCTGGTACCAAGAGGTCTCAAAATTGAAGGCCAAGTATGATTCCCTTCAAAGAACACAAAGGTACATATATATATCTGCACTCTACTCTTTTTTATATATATATTGTTTTGTACGTGTGTGTATGATTAATTAATAGTACTATTGGAAATTAATGGTTGAAGGCACTTGTTGGGGGAAGATCTTGGTCCTTTGAGTATTAAGGAGTTGCAAAATCTTGAAAAACAACTCGAAGGAGCTCTTTCTCAAGCCAGGCTAAGGAAGGTACTTTTCTTATTAATATTATATATATTTAGATCAAACATAAAAACTCATTGTAATATTGTACTAGTAGTATTTAATTTGCATATTCATAATCTGATTTGATTTTGATTGTTATTTTTATATACGTACAATATAATTGATGTCTTCAAAATTCTCTCCTTTTCTCCATCTATATATATATATAGTGCAATTTTTCATTTAGTATTATGAATTAATATTATATATATATATATATGGGAAAAAATTCATTAATAATAATAATATTATTATGAGTCATATATAATATATATAGTTTGGTACTGTCTGTCTGTTTGCAGACACAGGTTTTAACGGAACAAATGGAAGAGCTCCGAAGAAAGGTATAAATTTAATTTTGAGAGTAGTATAAACATTTGATTAAATTCACTAATAAATTAGATTAAGATTTTATATTCAGAAAGTTGAAATTTCAGATTTTGAAAATGATCATTGCACTCTAATACATGATGATGACCAGACCTACATGAGGCCGCTGGATGCTACAGTTATCCCATCATACATCATCTCCCCTATAAATTAAAATATATTATATATATATATATTGGTGAATTAAATGAAATAAGGAATTAAATTATAGAGAGAGAGAGAGAGAGAATTTCATGTGTATATATATAACAATTAAGCTCGCAATTTATTGTCAACTATATATACAATGCAATTACTCGATCCATTAATTAGACTAGTTAATATCCATTATATAATTAAATATATAATATTTGCAGCTAGATGTCACAATCATCAAACCCTAAATTAAGATATATAATTATATGTACTAGCAAAGATATATTAATTATGATGATGAGCCACATCAACATTTTGATTCATTATTGCAGGAACGTGAGCTGGGGGACATGAACAAGCAGCTCAAGATTAAGATTTCCTTAGAAATGTCATCGGTAATATATATAAATAATTAAACTTAATTAATTTGTTGTAACAAATTAATTAATCTTCGGAATTTGCAGCTTGAGGCCGAAGGACAAGGCCTAAGAGCCCTTCCTTTTCCATGGAATCCGAGTTCATCTGAAACCACAGGCTTTCCTGTCCAAATTCAAGCTTCACATCCCATGGAAATAGAACCAGAACCATTTCTACAAATAGGGTACAAGTTTTGAATTAATTAAATCAATCTTTGAAGTTGCATTTATAAATTTCTTGAAAAAATATTTAAAAAAAATAAAGTATAATTAAATTGGTTATATTGATTTTCACAGGTATCACCACTATAATATTGGAGAAGGATCATCTGTCCCAAGAAGGATGGCTGTTGACACTAATATGATCCAAGGATGGACACTTTGATCGATTTGCTTCAATGAATAATTAAATTAATACCGATCCATTATATATATATATATATGTTTGCATGCATGTCTGATATCAAGGGTTGGCTTGTGCTTTTGGGGATGATTTGAAAAACTTAATTATGATTTGCACTTTGGTTTTAATTAATTAGTGATGCAAGAGACTTGTAATTAAAGTGCAGATCTAATACATATAACATGTAGTATTACAACCAATAATGGGACGTACGTATGATTTTGTTATTAATTAATGTCATGTCATGTCAAATCATGAAAATTTTGTGTGCATCTTGATCTAATTATTCGTTAAGCTCTGATTTGGAAAGTGATTATATATAGAAAATACAATATTTGGGCCTTAGCATAGTAAACCACGAGAAGGTGCTGTTACTTTTTACAATTTAAGGTGGGTGCAAAAACACATTTCCAGCTGGCAAGAATGTTAATCGAGTGTACTAATGAAATACTGATTGTACTTTCACTTATATGAGTGTACTAATAAAATACTGATTGTATTTTGTACATTATTTTAAAAAACATGGACATTTAATACACTGAAAAGGTGTTCAGATGATGTGACGTTTTACTGTAGCAATCACAATTATTTTGATTTTTTCTCGAATCGAAGATCGAACTAATTGATGTATTCTTATTGTACCATAGCCATTCTTATTGTACCATAGTGATTCTTAGTGTACTATTGTATTTCTTATTATACTAAGATTTTATACAGAAATAAGGTATTAAAAATGGCCTACCCAATAAAAATCCAGCCAAAAATAGAAAAAAATCGGCTAAAAATATACTGAAATCTCACTCTAGCCATAGTCAAAACACATAAATCCATCATAATTAAAAAACTGATCCGAACATGAAATGTGACATCTAATAAACCATCCAAAACTCACAAGCTCATACAAAAGAGAAGGAATCGAAAATTTAAAATAATGACTGGGCAATTACAATAATTTGTTGGCATCCACCTTCCTCAACGGACCGTCTTCTCAAGCGAGCAACCCCCAAATCGGCATTCACCTTCCTCACGGACACTCTTCTCGATGAAAACCCTTCTTCAACGGACCCAAATCGGATGTGAAAACTGATGATGGTTCAATTTTTTAGAAAGAAATCACGGATGACACCACAGGAGAGAAAGAAAGTCATTGAAGCAATTACACAAACATCTGATGTGCAAAAAAAAAATTAGGGCGAAAAATTTACTGAAACTAAGTATGAGTAATAGTACACACCTCATCTTCTTCACTAAGACTCTTCGATGAAGGCCTGGACCACCGCCATCACTCTTCGACGAAGGCCTGGACCAAAAGCATAGGGCAAGCGTCACCCACGCTGCGCGAAATCCACCTGCTCAACAACCATCTCCCCGGCTGCCTTCCCTACCGCCGGCAAACACAGGCAGCGGCGGCGCGTGGGGGTTTCTGAAGCCAGATTTCTCAATCATCGACAACACATTCATCGTCTCCGTCAGAGCACCTGCTTGATGAACCAAAAATCAGTAAAAATCCACAAATCCAAAAATTAAAAAAATAAAACGACATCAAATTAGGATACAAGTGTGGGAAAGGTTAGATCTCTCGCCGAAAAACCTACCGAAATCGACGATTTAACAGAAACTCCATTACCCCCAAGAAAAACCACGTCTCGTCCCACCCGTCCAGATCATCCGCTCCGTCGCCTCCGTCTTCGCCCCCCTTTGCCGCCGTTGCTCCGCCCCATCCATCTTCCTTTCACTGCCGTGCATATATATATTTATATATATATATATAGAGAGAGAGAGAGAGAAAGAGAGAAAGATAGGGGAGACGGGGACAAAGAGAGAGAGTACGAGATAGGGAGAGTATGAGAGATAGAGAGAGATATTTTGTGTCTCTAGCTGTATCACAGCTGTCGTGGCAAAATTGTTATTAATAGGAAAATAATGGGTCTTTGTTAATAGGATTACACTCAGTTGAAAAATGAAGAGATAACAACACCATGATGTGATTAGGAGTAGATAGTGCATACCGGCCTGTCATTATCTCTTAAATCATCTAGTCAGTTGGCTCGAATATAAAAACATTAGTTAATTAATTATACGTAAATATAATCAAGTTGTAATTGTAGACAAGGAAAATACACATATTTCCTATAAAGATTAATAATAATTAATACTCCCTCCGCCCTGAAAAGATTGCATACCTCCTTTTACACACATTTTAAGAAAAGTGTGTAAAAAATAGAGTATTGAGGGTAATGTGTAAAGTTATATTATTAAAATAGTGAAATTGGTTGGATTTATTGTAAAAGTAATGACATTTTGTGTAAATATATATGTGAATATTATGAGGATAAAGTTAAAATAGTTATTGGGTGGTGCTATTTGTCCACAATGTGAACGTCCATAATGTGGCACTTGTGTAATAATGAAGTTTTGTTCAAAGCTAAATGAAAATTTTCGCTCAAAATTTTCGTTTGATTTCAAATTCAAATTCAAATGTTGACTTTCTCTCTCCATTTAATAATTCTTTTTCTCTCTTCATTTGATATTTCCCAAAACCAAACCAGTTACTCCTATTTTCACTCCAACTTTTCTATTTTCTTCATCCATTTTCGTCTTCCTTTCTTCTTTCTTTTCTTCCTCCATTTTCATCGTCATTTCTTTTCTTCCTCCATATATATATTTTAATGTTTATACATATAATATATGTTGATTGCCGATTAATTATATAAAATTATCTACATATAATTATAATATTTATATAATATATATACATACGGTACAATACATTTTAATATTTATATACATAATATATATACAATACAATAAATTTTAGTTGTGCTAGTTATTTAGTGTATATTTTATTAGCATAGAATTATCAAGTGATCAACGTGGGTTTTAGAATTTAACTTAGTATTCAAAAACCAAAATTGAGATATTTTAGGATTGAGAATTATGAATAACTGTTAGTTAAAGAAATATATTCATACTAGTACATAACCCCGTAGATATGCAGGATTAAAATAATACTATATTTTAATTTTAAATTAAATTTTTTTATAAAATATTGAAGATTATATAATTGAATTAAAAATACTTAATGTAAAATTTTTTTAATTTTAAATATGATTATTCTAAAAAAATATATTCAGTATTTAATAATTATTTAGTAATTAAAAATAGTAAAGCATATCTCTCTCTCTCTATATATATATATATGTATTAAGCTTGTAATGCTATTATAAATTGATTTTGAGTTTGCAATTTGTGTAATATAATAATTAGTAAGATGACATTAAAACTTTAAATAACATTAAATTGGTACTAATAAGAACATGTTGACTAATTTTTTTTAAAAATAATTATTAAATTAGAAATTATTTTTTAATTTATGAAAATAAATGATTTTTTTAATATATATAATTTAAATTTTAAAATAAGTAATGAGTGGAATTTATTTGGTCTAGATTTATGTTCCTTTTTTTAGGTAATTGGTGTTTGAATTTGGATGTGAGTAAACATTTTATTTTCGTAAGTATTTTGTAAAATTAGTTAATTCCTACGAATTTGTTCTTTTTTTTATTATTTTTTTATTTTTGAAAATAAATGATTTAATGTGAAAACAAAAAAATATTTTGGAAATTAATTCATACAAATATGTTGATTAATTTTTTATTGAAAATAAATGATTTAATTTTGAAAATTTTCATTTTTGAAAAAAAATGATTTAATTTTAAATTAATTTGAAATTTTATTTTATTTTTTAAATAAATGAGTAATGGGTGGAATTTAGTTGGCCGAGATTTATGGATGGTGGTTAGTATTTTTTTTAACTATCAAAAAGATTTTTTTTAAAGATGGAAAATAAAAATATTTAGAAATATGGAGTGATGGAATAGATGGAAAAGTTTGTAAATTAAAAAGAAGATGGATAAAGAAGTACAGTTATTTATATTATATTTTAAAAAATATAAAATTATGAGAAAATTATAAAGATACGTAGAAAGCATTGTATCATGTAATAAATAATAAAAATTTGAACCGCCTCTAATTTTTAAATTTGAACCGCCTCCAATCAATAAATAATAAATTATATCAATATAATTTATATGAAATAAATAATATATTCCCTCGATATCAATAAATAATAAAATATATCATATACTTTAATACGAAATAAATTTCGAATATATCATATAATATATCATATTTAGGTACTTATCATAAATTCCGGTCTTTTTTCATAGTATCATATTTCGGGCTTTTTTCAAATTTGGATATATTCCTTCGACATTAATAAATAATAAGATATATCATACAATTTATACGAAATAAATTTTGAATATATCATATAATATATCATATTTATGTACTTATCATAATTATAATAATGATGATTTATAATTGATATTTATAGTGTTTAAGTATTTCACACTATGAATATTAGTAATTCAATTAGAATGAATACTAGTACCACTATCAATAGTTCACTAGCACTTTATAGTACTAATGTTGATACTACTTAAATGTAAGTCGATATTAGGTCTATATCTTTGTAATATATCTTAAGAATAATAATGATGATGATGTATAAGTGATATTTATATTGTTTAAGTGTTTCACACTATGAAGATTAGTAATTCAATTAGAATGAATACTAGTACCACTATCAATAGTACACTAGCACTTTATAGTGCTAATGTTGATACTACTTAAATGTAAGTTGATATTAGGTCTATATCTTTGTAATATATCGTAAGAATAATAATAATGATGATATATAAATGATATTTATATTGTTTAAGTGTTTCACACTATGAAGATTAATAATTCAAGAAAATATTATGAAATAACCTAATAGTATTACTCTTTTGTGAGGATGGTACTAGGAAATAACCTAATAGTATGTAATACTAGACTGAGTAGTTCCTAATACCATCCTCACAAAAGAGTGATACTATTAGGATCCCAACATCAATACTTGTAAATAGAATCACTAAATCATTAATCAAATTGATAATCACACACCAAATCACTAAATTTTTCATAACATGGAGTTTTGGTAAACATGAGGATGTGTGAGTACTACAAGTGAATATGACTACTATAAGTATCACAAGTACAATTTCAACTAACAAGTAACACAACGAGTAATCTTTTCGTACAACAAGTGTATATCTTTGAACTAATTTTATTTTTTATATCTAATCTAATAATTTAAAACTAAAATAGATACTATCTTGCAAAACTTTTATTTTAATAGTAATTTAAAACTAAAAATTAAGGAAATAACCTAATAATATTACTCTTTTGTGAGGATGGTACTAGGAAATAACCTAATTATATGTAATACTATATTGAGTAGTTCCTAATACCATCCTCACAAAACAGTTATACTATTAGGATCCTAATATCAATACTTGTAAATAGAATCACTAAATCACTAATCCAATTGATAATCACACACCATCATAAATAATTTCTAATACTATCCACATTATTACCAATAAATATTAGTATTATTTTTATTTTTTGATATAACTAATACTACTTGCCAAACATACTATTACCAATAATATTAGTATTATTTTTATTTTTTGATATAACTAATACTACTTGCCAAACATACTATTACCAATAATATTAGTATTATTTTTATTTTTTGAATTTTAGGAACTACTCAGTCTAGTATTACATACTATTAGGTTATTTTCTAGTATCATCCTCACAAAAGAGTAATACTATTAGGTTATTTCCTTAATTTTTCATAATATATTATTTATTTGAAAATATATGTTTGTATAAATGAATAGAATGTGACAATCTGTCAGATAAAAAATGACAGGGAGTAGATAAAATAAAAAATTTCAAGCATTAATAAATATTTTTTATATATGTAAATTTTAAAACCTGATTATTTTTATTGGACGGGGATTAAACATTAATTTATGTTTAACTATTATTATTTGTATTAAATGACATTTTTTTTAAATTTGTATACTGTTTTTTTGTTAATCATCCAATTTAATTTATTAATATTATTTATTTTATTTTAAATTTACTTCTTTTTATTATACGTGGCATCTCAATTTGTCTTTTCTTTTATATGTTCTTAAATTCTATCGCACGGTTATCATTTAATAATTGATTATTATTAATTTTAATTTTAGTTTGCATCTTAATAAAAATTGATAACATGCACGGTTATAATTTAAAATTTGAAGATTTTAATAATACATGATAACATTCACATTTCTGATATAAGATTTTAATATTATTTATTTTAATTTAAATTTGCATACAATATTTCGTTAACCACCCACTATGTTTTTAACTTCTTTTAATCGTACGTGGCTTTTCAATATGTATTTTTTTTTATATATTTTTTAATTCTATCACACCTTTATCATTTGCATCTTAATAACATGCACGGTTATAATTTAAATTTTTTTAATAAAACCTGATAACATGCATGGTTATAATTTAAGATTTTAATATTATTTATTTTAAGATTAATTTGAAAATATTTTGAATTTTTTTTGGAGATTTGGTCAATTTACTATAACTTAATAATATGCACGAACGATTTTAATTTAATAATTTTATATTAAACATTTTTCAATGAAAATAAAAATAAAAAAATAGTAAAAAAAAATATCATAATATTTTTTTAGTCAAATCGTATAATGTATCTTAAATATAAAATATATCATAATATCTCAAAAACCAAAATTGAGATATTTTAGGCTTGATATATTTTTCAATGAAATTTAATCCCAATGACATTGAAAAACTAAAAACTTGTTGGAGGGAATTAAACCGCCATAAATGGGATTAGGAGGGAATCAGCCCGCCTAATTATGCTTAAGGTGGGAATTATGGTGCCATTAATTAAATGGTTATTAATGGAATTTGTTAATTAATTTTCATTTAATTAAAGAATATAAAAGATTATGGACGTCCATATTCTGGATAAATATCTTTATTCATAGTTATTTTTATTTATAGAATGTGCAAAGTGTTGTGGGATAGACAAAAAAGAAAGTGTGCAAAATGTTTAGAGACAGAGGAGTAATAATTGGAAGTTGCATCATGAGGCAATTGAATATATGGGGTTAAAAAAAAGGAGTTTGCTTGTCGGAAACTAAAGAGGGCACTTTCACATACGTTAAGGTACCTTTGTAGGTTTAGCTTTGCCATGTATGAAATCAAAGGGCCTTAACTTGCATTTTGAACCAAGCAACTCATTTGGATATACTTATATAATTATAAACGCCTCTTATATATAATTAGTTAATTTCTCTCCATCTTCATATTATGACAATCGAAGATATAACCAATCAAATTATACTCAATTTTCAATTTTAAATATAAATAGACTCAATTATTAAGTGACTGCACCTTGCACCAAATTTATATGAGACTTACTCTACAACAGATATAATTATATAATATATTGAGAAGGGGTACAAAAATTCATATTGTTAAAATAAAATACAAATTTAACTTGAAATTTATGAGGGGTCAATGCTCATCGCTACTGAGGCAAAGGTTTGAGTCTTGATTTTTTTTACTAATTTTTTTATCATCGAATTGCACATAAATTAGCAAATTATTTTTCCCCAAAGGAAACTTAATTTTCTTCGATCCTTTTGTTGTTTTCTTAGACTCGTGTAAAATGGAGAAATTATTTTAGTTTAGGACCGCGGAGGTGCCCACTAAAAAAAAATGCCACAAACACAAGTTATAGATTGCCATAAATTGTCACCTAAGTCTAAAAGAATTTTTTATTTTTTTTTTTAAAAAAATTTAATCAAAATATTATATATTTTCAGTCATAATCAGAATTCCATAATCAAACTTTCTTCCAAGACTTGCCATTCCAAATCTTCAACGCATTACTGACTAAGGAGTTAAGCTAAAGTCTATTAAACTTTCTTTATCACACTATATTATGGAAAGCCTTGTTACTTCTTCTTTAATGCCACCTTCAAATTCATCCTATTTAATTGTAATAATAACTCTTGTCAGAATACATGCAAATAGATTCTCTGTAATTTGGTCTTGTTCAGTATGTCAATGAAGATTCATAATCTGTGGCCTTATCTCATACTCAAACTACTTCTCTTCACAAGTGCAGTTGTAGCTGCAAATGAAAATGTCAGAAAATTTTTGTTTATTAATTACTACATATCTGGTGTAGATTATGATGCATGATTTGGTCCCATGTTTTTGCAGGATTATTACATTGTTTTCTTGAAAGATGGAGCGACGACTGAGAGATTCGAACTCCAGACGACGCATCTTAATGTTCTCTCATCCTTGAAGGGAAGGTTTGTTTATATCATCTCTCGATCATCATAATTGAGGAGTTATTACCAAGGAAAATGATCTAACCAGCTTCACCATATACTTGTTGTAGTGAAAATGATGCTTCGAAAGCGCTCGTCTATAGCTACACAAACAGTTTCAATGCATTTGCTGCAAAGCTTTCTGCAGAGGAGGCCAGGGTGTTATCCAGTATGCATATTTAATACTTGTATATATATTCATGTATACTGATAAATCTGTTGATCTTATTAAGCAGAGCTTCATTTTCAGACATGGATGAAGTAGTCTCGATTTTCCCTAATCAATACCGCAAACTACACACAACAAAATCATGGGAATTCATTGGCTTAACTCCAAACTCAAGAAGGAACTTCAAAGAGGAGAGCAACATTATAGTGGGACTACTTGACACAGGTGATTGATCAAAACAAACAAGAAAATTTGAATTTGATCATCTTTAGACAATGCCATGCATAAGCTTACCTTTTGTCCTTACAGGAATTACGCCACAATCGGAGAGTTTCAAGGATGATGGTCTCGGACCTCCTCCGCGAAAATGGAAAGGGAGCTGCGCCCACTTTGCCAACTTTTCAGGATGCAACAAGTAAATTAATGAACTCACCTTAATCTTGAGATTAAATTAAGTTAAAATTGGATTTTGTTATACCTAAAGGATGTTCTGTTTGATGCCCTGAAGCAAGCTCATTGGAGCAAAGTACTTCAAGCTGGATAAACAGCAGCCGTCTGATACTGCAGAAATTTTGTCACCTATCGATGTGAATGGTCATGGTACTCATACATCTTCGACTCTAGCAGGAGTTCCGGTTCCTAATGCTAACCTTAACGGTCTTGCAAAAGGAACTGCACGCGGAGCAGTGCCTTCTGCCCGCGTGGCAATGTACAAAGTCTGCTGGGAAATGAGTGGTTGTGCTGACATGGACATTCTTGCTGCATTTGATGCTGCAATAAGTGATGGAGTTGACATTATCTCCATCTCGATAGGCGGGATTACAGGAAGCTATACGTCGGACTCCATAGCTGTGGGGGCATTTCATGCGATGAGGAAAGGGATTCTTACCGTGGCTTCTGCAGGGAATGATGGACCGTACATTGGGTCCGTTGTTAATCATGCGCCTTGGATTCTTACAGTAGGGGCGAGTGGGACTGATCGACAATTTATAAGCAAAGTCATGCTGGGAAATGGAGTCACATTGCCAGTAAGTCAGTAACTATACTTTTTAACTTTGATCAGTTAATCATTTATATGACAATTTATATATAGAGCTCAAGTTTTGTGGATGTGTATGATGAATCAGGGAGTTGGAATAAGCACATTTGAGCCGAAGCAGAAGTCGTATCCTCTTGCAAGTGGGGTGGACGCTGCTAAGAGCTCAGAGACGAAGGATCAGTCGATTCATTGTCTTGAAAACGCAATGGATCCTAAGAAGGTGAAGGGGAAGCTTGTTTACTGTAAACTGTCTTCTTGGGGTGCTGATTCTGTTGTCAAAGGTCTCGGCGGGGCAGGCGTTGTTATTGAGGGCGACATCTTTCTTGATGTAGCTCAGATCTTCATGGCTCCAGCAACCTTTGTTAATTCTACAACTGGGAAAAAAATCAATGACTACATAAAATCAACAAAGTAAGTAATATAATATTCTTGCATCTAATGATATGATCACTTTTTGATAAATATTATGATCCGTGATTTGCAGAACACCTTCTGCAGTTATATACAGATCTGAAGAAATCAAGGTCCCTGCTCCTTTTGTTGCTTCATTTTCTTCAAGGGGACCAAATGGTGGAACTAAACATGTTCTCAAGGTACATAATTTTGTCATATAGAAATTGATTTTTTATAATGAATAGTCAGTCTTTCAAAGTGTGTTTTTTTCTTTGGATCTTTAACAAAAACACGTAAACAGCCCGATATTATAGCTCCTGGAATCAACATCCTTGCATCATACACTCCATTGAGATCACTCACAGGATTGAAAGGTGACACCCAGTTCTCAAAGTTCACCATCATGTCTGGTACATCAATGGCGTGCCCACACGTGGCAGGCGTCGCCGCCTATGTCAAATCGTTCCACCCCCAGTGGTCACCAGCAGCCATCCGATCCGCCATCATGACAACAGGTACTGCAAAACTCAGATACCAGTTATCCATTACTTCTTTCTGAACTGGATTCTTATTCTGCAGCAACACCGATGAGTCGAAAGGTAGACAAGGATGCGGAGTTTGCATACGGATCTGGTCAAGTTAACCCGACCAAGGCGCTCAGCCCCGGGCTAATCTACGACCTGGATGACATGTCGTACATTCAGTTCTTATGCCATGAAGGTTACAATGGGACTTCTATAGGGAGTTTAGTAGGTCAAGGACCTATAAATTGCTCCAGCTTGATTCCTGGTAAAGGTGAAGATGCACTCAACTATCCCAGCATTCAACTTCAGTTGAGTGAACAAGAATCCACCGTTGCCATTTTCAGACGGACAGTCACAAATGTGGGCCGGCCTGAGTCCGTCTACAACATCACCGTCAAAGCTCCGGCAGGTACAGAGATCGTGGTGAAACCGACGACTCTCACCTTCAGTAAGGCATACCAGAAACGGAGCTTCAAAGTTACTGTGAAGGCAAAACCAGTTGACAGCAGTGTTCGTATTTTATCAGCTTCACTCACGTGGAGAAGTTCTCATTACAGCGTGAGGACACCTATTGCTCTTTACAGTCCATGGCTTGATTAGGGGCTATGGAATTTATAACCAGAATTTGTGAATGCGTAGCAGATTGTAAATCTATAAAATTAACATAAGGGATTTAAAAAAATATTGTCTTTCAAGATTTATTTTTTTCCTTAAATTAAAGTCGTCTGTGCTTACACGGGTTTTTGGTTTGGAAGATGGGATCCTACTAGTATATTGATCTTTCAGCCAAAAACATAATCTACAAATTAACCTGATAAATACTAATGATATCTGGATTACAAAAAAAAAAAGTTTACCATGATTGAGATCTTGTGTATTACAAAACTAAGATTCTAAACCCACTGCAACATCAGGGCTCCTAATAAAAGGTTAAGAGAGATAAAGAATAGAAAGAAAAGAAAAGATAAAAGCCATTTTGGATATCAAAATGCTCACTTATTGGCCCATAAAATAGAAAAAGAATATATTAAAAGAATCGTTTTTCTTTCTAAAAGTTAACTAACTACACAGGTTCATACCCTTCCAAATTTGAGTGGGAACGAGATCTGCTACATTGGCTGTCGTTGTCGTTGTCTCATTAAGGCGATCCAAGGGATGCTAGTGAAGATTGCGTTCTAGTGTTTCTACATCAAACCTTTTGTTTCCCTTTCTTAGCTCTTTCAAGTTCGGATTCAGCATCCTTGAGCTTTTCTCGTAGTGTTGCTACTCTCTCTTCCACCTCTTCTAGCGTTCCTCGAACAAGAGATGGTTGATATTGTGATACAAAATGATGTGAAAATGCTTGCAAGGCATCGATTCCACAAACCTGTCACATATTACTACCAGTCAATTAAAGTAATACTGGATTTGAGAAGAGGGAGAGAGAGAGAGAGAACAAATGCTAAAGTGTGATTTAACCAAGAAACTCAGAGTTCATGGTATGAAATTCTAGAGAACGACAATCGTATGATAAGCCCTCTGGAAAAATGTTGATCAATCACTTCCACAAGAATTTAAACAACATATAAATGAGAGTAATGTAGCAATGGATTACCTCCTCGGGCAACAATGGTAACTTAGTTATGTTAAAATCGTCATACAACACGTAGAACTGATCCAGATACTTCCGTTGCATTTGGATTCTAGAGTTGAGCAACTTTGATTCGATAACTAATGAATAACAAATACCATGTAAATCGCTTGGGTGAAGACACTAATTTCCAAATACAAAAGGCACCACAGCACTGTGAAAAGAGTGTTTACCTTCTTCATCAAAAATGACTTGGTTAATGATAATATTGTGAGTATCTATCTCAAATCTAGTAAGTTCCTGAACAAGTCGTTCAGTTTCATACAGAGACAGGAACTCTGGAATGCAAACACAGATAAATGTTGTCAAATCCTGCCACAAAACAAAAGTAATGCATCAGGGGTTTTATCAGTATGTAATAGCATGTTACAGAGCTTATGTCTAAGTTCATCTTTTTAAATGCAATCTTCACCTATAGCAGTCCATATTCTTTTTAACACAAGTGTTGCTTAAATAAACACAATAATAGGGGACAACGATGTGACAGTAAAATTAAATTCAAGAACATATATGTTTTTAGATAACATCTAACTAATGCTAATTCATATGACAGTAACTGAGGTGAATTATGTAAAAGTCTTGCACAATCAAACACACCATTGGAAAGCTGAATTTGTCATCTAAAAGAAGTATTCCGCCTGTCCCTCAATCTTTAAGGAAAGGCTGAAGCTAGATAAAGGCAAAGAGATATGACACCTCATGTTCTCCAGAACTAGATTCATGCCTTGAACCCCAACCCCATCCCCATCCCACACCCACTTTAAAGAATGTTGATTAGTTTTACCTAAACTGCTCCATTGACTAATATATCCTCCAGTGATTCAAATTCCAATAGTGTGCAGGCAATCAAAAACCTACAGATCTATACTTAAAATGAGACTTTTTCTCTTTATATGCTTCGACCAACATTTCTTTTCAAATCTTAGCACATATGTTAAATGTATGTGGCATTAGTAGTTTTGTGGTGTCCAGTATTTGTTGGTACTGCAATTATCTTCTGAAAATACTTGAATTGCAGAAGTAATCTCTCCTGATAATAAAAATAGCCAATAACATGATTTGACAGGGAGCAATAAGGTCTTACAGGATCCTTAAACTGCCTGTTCACTTGCTCAATCACATCTTTCATGCCTTCAAGCTTTCCCAGGAGGTCATCTTCACCAAAATCATCAGCAATACCAAAGAGGCGAGTCATCTGCATGAAAAGATTGAGATCTAGTTATTTGCATCTCTAGCAAACATGCTAGAGACATATGAGAAAATTAAACATGATAAAAGATTCTAAAAGGATTTCTTCGAACATTATCAGAAAGTAATCAATTTTATTTGCAAGAAAGCAGACTGGACATTCAATATGGAGATAATAGATTAGCAATAAGATTGTTCTTATATTAAAATTCGTAAAAAGGATAATGAAATGATCTCACCAAGCACAACATTAGACGCCTGAGATAAATTTGTTTTTAGACATGTTGCAGTACTTGAATCACATATTCACAATCAGCCAAATTAGATGCAATGTTAGAAAGAGTCATGCAAATGTTAACTAATACAACCAACATGACCGAAAACCAGATCAATGTGTGTATATAATTAATATATAGGTGTGTAAAGTCCAACTCCCCATACGTGATGTTTAATATAATTAAATCGACACAGAACCTAGTTCATTTTTTTTTTCTTTTTTTATAGTTTAAGGTTCATCACTTGTCTGGTCGTAAATATGAAACTGCTAAAATTTATAAATTCACGCTAAAAACTTCACAGATATATTAAGACTTATATTGCATGGAAAATAGGTTACTTAACAAGTCACCACCACGTACCTGGCTCAACAAACCACCAAACTTATTCCTCAAACTCATCATCTTGGAAAGCCCTTTTTCTAGTGTAGAAGGAAATTGTAACAGCCGAAGTGTATGACCAGTTGGAGCTGTATCAAACACTATAACAGAATAATCCATAGTCTGCACAAGCCTGAAGTACACATTCACAGAGAAATTCCAATTTGAGAATGAATAATAAAATTATATACCCTGTACTGCTAAATTAAGGTCCACCACTTGAACAGTAATAGTGAGAATCCATCCATATATCATCACAAGGATAGTTCTGCATAAAATCACTTCATCTGATCCTTAAGGAATTAGAGGAATGGTAAAGTGGTAAGGATAAACTAATGAGTTAATTTGGCACTTTTGGAAGTTAAATAAATGCAAATGCTAGGAAAGTAGGAAGTGAATTCCTGATTTTTCATTTTTATTCTTTACCGGAATTGTTTCTTCCACGAAATTAAAGAAGAATGTCATAGGCAATTATAGAAGGACAGAGTCCTATGGAAAACTTGGAATCAAAAAGGTGAAGAAATAACATGGTCATAATGGATATCATACGAAAACAGGAATTGATGTGCAGGCTCTACCTCTTCACACGGAAGTTTCTTTTTTGTCAACCACAATTGCTTCACAGAAGAACACGAAGCTTTTCAATCAAATTTACAACACGAATCAAGCATCGCATATTCAAAAGATAAATATTGAAACACTAGAAAGACAACTACTTACTTGAGCATTTCTGCAAAACTCATAGCCTCATCAATTCCTGGGATTGAGTTTGCCAAGTCTGACATAAACCCATCGGTATCTGAACCAATGTTGTCCTCATTATCCATATTAGGATCAACTTCCTAGAAGAAAGAATCTTTATTATCCATCATTTTAGATCACAAACTGAAATTATTGTGTGGTGCAAAACCTATACATCCATGAGCAAGAAACCACAACAAAGAAAAGGTGAACTGAACGCTCCACCAACCCCTCTGTCTTTTTTTGTCTAAAAACACATATTATAATCCAAAGAAAAAGTAACAAACACAATGGGAGCATTTTTTATGGACAAGTATTGTTCATTAATACTACATTTTGAAAAGAAAAAAAAATTGGACGCAGCCCTCCCCCACAGAAAAAGAAATCAAAAGAAAGATCTCCTTGTTCATTAATTCGGGTAAAGCACCTTCGGATACACAAAAAGGAAAAGTTAAGTTAAGAAAATAAAGCACATACGAATTTATCAAATAAACGAATGAGGTAAAAGCTTCCTGAAATCCAAAATACATCAGAAATTGAGTCTATATCTAAGGAGTTTATCAGAGACCCAAACTTCCAATCCAATTGCCCAGCTAAGAGACAAACAGAGCAATACGACCAAAACAAAAAGGACTTCAAATTTCTTTCTCACCATGGCATACAAATTTGTAAAGCCGGTGACAAGGGTGGGAGTCTTGGTAAACCTCTGCTGGAATGCGTCGCTTAGGTTATGTGCAGGGTCGGTGGAAATAATGAGCACGGAGGGTCTCACACGCGCGAGTAGAATCGACATAATTGAGCTGCATGTAGTCTTCCCGACGCCGCCTTTTCCCCCGACGAACACCCATTTCAGCGTCTCTTGCTCAAGAACATTCTGCACCGTTCCTTCCGGGAATTCGTCGTTGGAACCCATCAATCAATGTTGATTGATTTTTTAGCAGCTTCGTTGTCGATGATGAATGCTGAAACACGTCTTATTCCTTCCTTGTTGTATGATTGATAGTACCTATCGTGGTTTTGGATTTCTGTCTCGTTTGGGGAATTTGCGCAAACAGGTGGAGTGTCCTACTTCGTGACAGAGCCACCGAGGGTTTCCAAGCGGAAAGAGATCTGTCTCAATTTCTTTTTTACTTATATATATATTACTCCTAATTAGTTAAAATAAATTAACAAATTAATTAATTATAAAAAAAACCATTCAATTAGACAACATATTATAATAATTAAGATGATCATAAAACTATAATTCACATCTCCCATGAATCTCGAGCATTTATATACATTTTAAAAAATTTCATCCTCAACAGAACAAATCAGATGATGTTGTAGAAGCATGCGTGATGCTGATCCTACGATGATCTTGATGAAGCTTCCATTTCAACGACAATGGAATCCAAATTGTCCTCCCTGTGTGGGAGCAGCCATTGTCGAGAATGTCCGGTTGAAATCTCGTAACTATCAAAAGATTGTCCGGAAGCTGAGCCCTGCACCGGAAGACGGCATACTGGACACTTGGACTGCTTCCGGAGCCATACATCGATGCACGACAGATGGAAACTATGCCCGCATTTTGGCATCATTCTCAACACTTCCTTCTCTTGATACTCCGACAAACATATGGCGCATCTGTGATTCAAAACCAAACTCTATGATTATTTACTAAGTCAGAAAATTAATTTCTGAAATTGAAGGAACTAGACTGTTTACTCACTGTGTATTCTCCGTTGAACTGAATGCTTCGCGATTGAACTTCATAGTAGGAATTGCAGAAACTGCAACTGCTGCAAGACCATTAATCTGGTGGTCCGGCTGCCATTAAAATATCCGTCTCAAACTTATAAAAGTCTAATTGCTAATTGCTATAGGCTTAGCTTATGGTTTTTAATCAACTTTATATATCATCATTCATCAAATCAGTATGACTTTAGACAAAAAAGAATTTTTTTAATTCCATGGAGAAACAGAGAACATACCAGGTCAAGACCAATCCTGGGTTCGAGCTCTAGCATGTGGTGAGCCTCCAGGCGGCGCAGGCGCCTACAAATGAGTCGAGTGCACACAAACGCAACGAAAAATGCACTCAATCCGAACCCAATAATGGTTGTAATCAGGTTCATGTTCATTCTGGACCCTGATGATCAACCAACAAAATAAAATCCTGGATCGACAAAAAGATGACAACTCTCTCAGATTATTCTCTCAAAGTCAATTCTTGGGTGAGAAATTGAACTATATCTGCCAACTAGAAGATAAGTCGTTGCCAATAGAATCAACGGTGGGATGAGTAATCAGAGCACGCGCCAAGAAATAGTTTTTTTTTTGTCGAGGCAATGATTGGATGAGTGCAAAATTGAACCAACAAAACTAAGAATACAACATAAGTGAAAAAGGGAGATTCCAACGAAACAAGGACAACAAATGAATCGAGATTGCTGGGATCCTGACAATCCCTTTGGATGAGAATGAAGAAGCATAACAAGAAGTCTTCCTTCTTTATTCGGCTGGTGCGTGTGGACTTGCATTTTGCTGGGGCCCACTCTCTGGGAGTGGGACCCTCTTTTTTCTTTTTTCTTTTTCAAGAACAGTTTGCTGGACAAGAAATCCTTGGAAATTGCGGCACAAACCAATGAAACCTTTTCAAGGGTATGATTCAGAAGATTCCTCAGAGTGGCAAAAACCATTCTTTTTTATGATTTGACGTTTCTTTCCTTCCCGTGGTTTTTATATATGGGATGGGGCCTAATTGTGGCTGCCATTCATTTAATTTGGAAAATGTAGTTGGGGAAGAAACATCATCAGATAATTAACTTTTTGTGGCTGCCGATTTTCTACGGATACTAATATATGTGAACAAAGAAACAACCCCAGCTGTCGTGAAAGGATTGTAATTATGGGTATCTTCCTCTTTAAATTAATAATGTAATTTTTTTTTTAGTGGTGTAAATAATACTCTCTCCATCTCAAAATTTTTTATAAGTACGAAATTTAGGTAAAAAATAGCGACAAAAGAATATTATATGTATATTTTATCAATATATAAATAAATTAATTTTTTTTAATGCGTAAATAATTGGTTTTTTGCGGTTGGTCTGTGAGTGGAAAAGTTGAATTTTGGTGTATGGTGTTGTGAAATATCATATATAATAGAGTTTGATTGTACCAAATAGTTTGGTAATGATGAAATTAATACGCTACCTTTTCCATATAGTTTTATGGAGGGTGGGCCCGCATGCCTAAATTTGCCTCTTACTACTAAAATAAGGTTACTTAAAATTGTCAATATTAATCATTAATTTATCCAAAATTAACTCATATTCTACTGCACTACTGCGAATTTTTTGTTATTTGTTTTTTCAACTCTTGTTGTTGAATTTTATTTTAAATACATGATAAATTATTTTTCTTAATATATGGTAAATTAGTTTAAGTATTTTTACACATTTTAAATATATTAAATATTAATTTAAAATTATATATAATTACTAAATAAAAAAATATTATTATTATTATTTTAGGTTATGTTGGATTGTGGATGTAAGTATAAAAGAATAAAATTGGATTGAATTATAGATTGTATATGTAGAGAGCAGAAAAATTATTATTTTATTTTAGATAGAGTCGTGGACGATGAGATTCAGTTCCATCAGTTAGATAAAAAAATGTTCAAACTTCCGCTTTTAAAAGAATCAAAACATAATTTTATTGAAAATTGACATGACTTTCCTATGAAATTATCTCCACAACTTTTTAACTTCATCGTCAGATCACACTACTGTGCCACATATATAATTGTATTTAGAATAGAATACACAGAAGTCTTGTTCTTTGTTTTTTAGATGGATTTGACAAATCCAGATTGTAAAATAAAGTAAATAATAAATTTATATTCCGTCCATGAAAATTAGTCCACGTTACCTTAAATAGCCGTCCACAATAAATAGTCTACCTACCCAAAATGGAAAATTTTCAATCATTATTTTTATTTTTTATACACATATACTCACTTTTACACATCACATCAAATACTTTATTAATAATTAACACTTCTTTATACTAATACACTCACTTTTACACATCAACATCAACTTTTTCTTAATAACCGTGCACAACCAAGGTAGACTAAATATCATGGACGGAGGGAGTATATTTTTTGGGATGAAAAAGTAGCGGTGAATATAATTTTATATTAAAATTAATATTTTTTGAGAAATAATAATTATTAATATAATATTTAAATTTTAAATAAAAGTAAAAGAAAGAGAAAATAAATATAAGAAAACATGATAAAAAAAATAAGAAACAAATAGTAATGTTGAAATGGATCCCCCACGGGTGGAGGATGAGTTATATACCTCCCAAATTAGTCGGTTTTTAATTGAATATCGAGTATAAAAAAATAGTAATGTGATTATTTTAGATATGTAGAAATATAATAGAGATACACGTGTATTTAGATGGAATAATAAACTTATAAATTCAATAATTAAATAAAATTAAATATCTAATTCAAACTTTGCAAATTAAAAAACAACATGAATTTAAAACTAAAATACTCCACATATATAATTGTGTTGGAAATTCATAAACATATAAATATTGATATGAATTAACAACAATTATTGTGGACCCTTCTAGTATAGTCAATTTTGGATTGATTGGCATATTCATAACGTACTTTCATTTCACTATCATAAATACATCATTTAATATTAAAGGTAAAGTCGCTTGAACATTTGAGTATCATGATACAAAACCCATAGTTTGACAGAGAGGAATATATCTAATTTCCTAATTAAGTAAAAATGGTCTATTAATAAGAGGTGAATGTACAAAAACTATTTCATGATTATCATGGAAGGCCCATTTTATCGCATGGAAATATATACAGTGGTCTCATGCCAGATACATGGTATCTCACTTAATTGGTAAAATATTATATAAATTATCCACACTTGAGTGAGTGATTCAAGTTCGATTCCTTTTGGGAAGGAATATGAGGGGATATAAGGTTGGCTTGGAGATAGGAGTGTATGGAGACTTGATGAACAAACTTCTAACCACTAACAACTAATATTTACCGTTAAATATATATATATATAAATATATTATTTTTATGATATAAATTATTTTATAATATAAAGTTTATATTTATGAATTTATTTATTTTTTATTTTGTTAAAAAGTTCACAATACCTACTCCAGTGACTCCACTTAATTTCTTTCGCATAACATATAGTTTTGTCATTTTCTTTTATCTTAATTTTTTACGTTTTGGAGAGTAGATATAGTTTAAGTTATCCAGTTGTTAAAAAAAAAAAAAAGAAGAGAATTGTATTTTTTAAATCAAAGAAAATCAATGTTTTAACTAAAAATGCTTGCTCAAAAAAATCAAAGGAAATGTAAACTTTTAATTAAAAAAATAAAGAAAACAATTTAATAAGCCCACTTATGGCGGCATGGCCCAATATGATTATATAAGACCAGGCCCGAAAGATTTCATTAATCACGTTGTCGTTTAAACGTTAAAGTTCACAGAGGAAGTCACACTGTCGTCTTCTCAATTCTAGGGTTTCTCAACATCATCGGCGTTCCTAACATAAGCTCAAAGGTAACATGCCAACAGTCTTCTTCTCTTATCTTTTCGCGTATAATCTCACATATTGTTAAAATTCCATGATTTATGATGCTCCAATGTAAAATTAAGATTCTCTTAGGAACAAAATGAAGTACAATGTGATGTATCTTATGTTTACAGGAAGATCTCGGGATCATGAGGCCTATATTTTGCGGAAATCTGGATTTCGATGCTCGACAGTCCGACGTTGATCGTCTTTTCAGAAGATATGGGCGGGTTGAGAGGGTGGATATGAAATCTGGTATTTATCGAGCGTGTGTTTTGTTTTTAGGTTTCGACTAATAATGTCTTTTAGTTTTAAGGATCTGACTAATAGCGTGTATTGGTTTCAGGGTTTCAAATTTGTGTGTGTGTGTGTGATTAATGAGTGGAAATGTGGTTCTGTTCTTTTGGTTAGAAATGTGGTTCTGTTCTTTTAATTAACTCCCCAGTTATTTTGCATCTCAAGAATATAGGAGAATATAAGTGTCCTTTTGCTGTCCATATGATGGCAATAGATGAATTTGTTGTGATTGATTGTCCATTGTCTTCTAAAGAAGCTTTCTTCTGTTTATGTGTCTCCTTGTACAGGTCTATTTTTATGTCTTTTGCTGTAGTGAAGCCACCAGGAAGTTAAACTTCTTCTTTCATCTAATTTTTGTAAAAATTGTTTTGTTTATGATGTTTCACTAGAGAAAAGGGCTTGGCCTCGTCGTCTTTTGGTGTAGTGAAGCTACCATGCTCAGTAGTTTCTTTGGCGGGATTACTTGGATATTCCATGGTCTTCCTCGAAGGATGGTTCTCTGCCTTTAATTTCTGCCTTGTGCCCACGATACATGTGTGTGTCTGTTCGAAAGAACCAATATATCTGCTATGATCCTACCATCGCACTCTTTCCTGAGATCATTGCCTTTTTCATTCCTCATGCTTTGCTCAGTCATCAATTTCCGACATGTTTCAGCATAGATATCATGTTCATATCAGATCCATTGTCAGGTGTTGCGTTTCTTCACAATTCAAATGGATTTTTTTTGTCTTTTTTCTCTCTTATCTGCAGGGGTTATGAATCTTGTTATTATGTGCAACTTCATTTGATAATTTAGTGTCTTTACGGAAGGCACCTTAACATTGCCTCTGAGAGAAAGTGTTGGCATGGTTTTTAAACTCTTTTGGCTTTATAGGCTTCTGTTTCGTCTATATGGAAGATGAGCGAGATGCTGAAGATGCAATCCGGAAACTTGATAGGATAGACTTTGGTAGAAAAGGCCGCAGACTTCGTGTTGAGTGGACTAAGGTTTGTTTCTTGCTCATTGACTTTCATTTGATGTGGATTTATTCTTGTATTATGAGGAAATTAAGTGCATTTGTTTTATAAGCAGCAAGAGCATGGTCATGGTGGGAGAAAGCCTGATACTTCTAGAAAACCTGCTGCCAACACACGACCTTCTAGAACTTTGTTTGTCATTAACTTTGACCCTATCAATACTCGGACGAGAGACATCGAAAGGTACTTTGAGCATTATGGAAAAGTATCCAATGTCAGAATCAGAAGAAATTTTGCATTTGTGCAATATGAGGTGCAGGAAGATGCCACCCGGGCACTAGAAGCAACAAACTTAAGGTCTGTTAGTACAGAAATCATCAAAATATCCAACAATTTTTTCCTAGATTAGACTTGATTCATGACCTGGAGTTTCTTGCCTTTCTATGCAGTAAGTTCATGGACCGTGTTATTTCAGTTGAATATGCAATTCGAGATGATGACGAGAAACAAAATGGGCACAGTCCGGATAGAAGAGGTCGTGATGTGTCCCCTGATGGAAGAAACTATGATAGGCGACGATCCCCCAGTCCATATCAAAGGGATAGGGGTAGTCCTGATTATGGACATGGATCCCTACCCAATTCTAGATCAGAGCGAAGGGGAAGTCCTCACTATGGAAGAGCAGAAAGTCCGGCAAATAATAGAAGATATAACAGGTTAATATCATCATTTGTTTTTAGCATCTGTTTGATACTTCAGAGTTTTTAAAATGTAAACCAATTTCATGCCCGTTTGTATAATTAACTATGCAGCCGTTCGCCTCCGAGACATGAGAGGTCTTGATCTGGACAGAGGGGAGCAATGTTGGTAGCATGTCGTAGTATCTACTGCCGTCATCCCACCCCCCTTCTTAATTCTCTCTGACTGTTGACTGACGTTAAGTGTAGTAGTATTTATCCTTATTCTATCCTTTGTAGTTGAATGTATGATATCTGTTGGATTTCCCGGTAGGATTATGCTGTAATGTAGTACCTAATCTTTTTTATGTTGTGCTTGTATTTAATATGTACGATATTGATCTGATTGCTTGGTGCAAACGATAACGAGATTAGGGTGTGATGTAGTATCTAATCTTTTTTATATTATGCTTTTATTTAATATGTATGATATTGATCTGATTGCTTGGTGCAAGTGGTTATCGTTTCACAACTTCTATTGTGAGATTCTGAGTTCCAGTTATCTTTCAAATTTTTTTTTTTTTTGCAAGATTTCTATTGTTGACAAAAGTTAAATTTATGATATTTATAATAGAGAAGTTAAGCAAATAATAGTACAAGGGTTACGTTGCATTTTTTTAGGGAATTTGTGAATTAAATTCTCAATTTTGTGATTATAGAATTGATTAAACAATAAATAGAGTAGTGAAGTGAGGTTCCTACTCTATATTAGAGATTGAAGCTACAATAATAATTTTGTATGGCGAATTTTCAAAAAAGTGTAAAAAGTTATCAACTACTCGAAATGAAGTATTTATTTTATTGAACAGTATAGTTTATTAATAGTAAATAATTAATATATTATTTAGAAATGCACTTAGATTATATTTTATATATAATTTATTGAGATCTAAAATTGCCAATTGCATGTAGATTTGCTCTTAGAAAAACTTGATTATATATTCTTCTCCCTTTCTTTATTCTAATCGATCATCCAAAAAAAAAAAAAATAGCTCGAGCTAAGATTTTATGGAGGCATAGAATTCCAGTTTTTGGAAAAATATAGTCATTGCGCATGATACGGGCATGAGACAAATATAGTAATAAGCAAATTTTGAGAAAATGTGTCCATAAATAAATCTTACTTGACTTTAATCAAAATATTAAATTTTATGTTGATTTGTGATTTTTATTTTTGAAACAAGAAATTGCATTTTTTAAGGTTTAAAGTTAAAACGGAAGTTCAGAAAAAGCTTGAAATTTCATAACAATCTCATTTCCCAAACCAAATCCCAATTCTAATAAACTTTTTGTATTTAAAAATATTGGTTTTATGCTTTCAGATACTAGTAGTAGTACAGTGTTGATGAGTTGAGAAATATATCAATTATCGTTGACAGATGATAAATAATTTGCAGGGTATTTGACCGTCGGATCTATTGATGAGTTTGCTGGCATCCAGCGCAGCATTTGCTCAAGCCAAAAGAATATCTACCAAAAATTAACCACATTTTTTATTATTGCAATTTAAAAATAAGGGGGGAAAAAGTAGAGGACCATAGAAGCCTTTATCCGCGCCGCCGCTATTATCTTGAAATATTATAGCAATAAATCTTGGAATTGGAGAGTGCGTGAGAGAAGCAAGAATTTTGTTAGTAAAGGTATGGGCAAATTGAGTCTCTTGATAAATATATATATTTGTATATAAATAAATAAATAAATATGCTTGTTTTCCATGTGTAGATCTAACTTTATGCTTATATATAGTTTATTACTGATATCCTGTTGCCTCTGGACTTGTGTTATTAATATCAGCTTGAACTTGTTTTGATGGGATTTCAGATTTTCTTTAATAAATAATTTGGAGTTGGTTTTTTGATGAAGAAAAAGAATGAGTTCACTGGAAGTGGGTAGAGCAGAGCTTGGTCTTGCTGTGTTGTATCTGAACAAAGCAGAAGCAAGGGACAAGATCTGCAGGGCCATACAATATGGTTCCAAGTTCTTGAGCAACGGCCAACCTGGAACTGCACTATATGTCGACCAATCAACTAGTTTGGCTCGAAAGGTTTTTCGCTTGTTCAAGGTCTCTCTCTCTCTCTCTCTCTCTCTCTCTCTCTCTGCTTTCCTACATCTGTTGGTTTGTATGTTTGTTTTTTGCAGTTTATTAATGATCTCCATGCTCTCATTAGCCCAAATGCCCCAGGAACTCCACTTGCTCTCATTTTGTTGGCAAAGGTAATATAGATTTCTGCTTCTAATTACGTCTTCTTCCCCTCTTACCTTAATTTGGTGTTTGTTCCAGTCCAAGAATGCACTCATGTCCACTTACCTTTTCCTGGATCAAATTCTGTGGCTGTCTAGGACTGGCATTTATAAGGTATCCCTCATCTCTGATTCGATGCAAATAAAAGAAAATGGTTAAAAAAAAAAACAATCATTTCTGATGCAGAACAAAGAGCGTGCAGAGTTACTCGGAAGGATCTCACTTTTCTGTTGGTTGGGCTCTTCTGCCTGCACCACCCTCGTTGAAGTATGTTCTTTCTTCATCACCTCCTCTGCTTTTGATCAACTTGCCAATGCCTAATTTGTTTGTGTCCAGATTGGGGAAATTGGGAGGCTTTCTGCATCAATGAAGAAGCTGGAAAAGGAGCTGAAGAATACTAACAAACATAAGGTTGGTCTGGTTTTAATGTTGTTGTGGATGATGTGCTTTTTCCAATGATGCATTCTCTGATTCAGAATGAGGAGTACATAAGAAAGCTTGAGAAATCAAACGAGAGATCACTGGCTCTCGTTAAAGCAGTTATGGATGCAGTCGTTGCTGTTGGCCTGCTTCAGCTAGCACCCAAGAAAGTCACACCCCGTGTCACCGGTGGCTTTGGATTCATCAGCTCTCTCATCTCCTGCTATCAGGTTTAATTAGGCCCCATTTAGTTGGGGGTAACGAGGATAGGATAGAACGAATGTTAATTAACGAGGATTCATTTTCATCAGTAGCGTTTGCTATTATTTATTATACATGAACAAAATCATAAAAATAAGCTAAACAAAAGGATAGTCAGTAATTATCTCCTTACTATTCTCATCTTATATTCATAACAAGCGTTACTCTACTCAGTAAATTAACACCTACAAAGCATTCATACAAGTATGTGAATTTTGCTAAGAAAATGTTGTGATTTTGTGGCGCAGTTGCTTCCATCGCCGCAGAAGGAAAAGACAGTCTGAGCCTGCAGAACAAGAGTTTAATTTTACTTTGTCAACAGAAGAACTTGGGATCAATGTGTGCTTGGAAGCTGTAAGAATTTATAATTTCCCAGTTGTAAGAATTTAAGCGGTCAACAAACGTACGTATATAGTGTTCGTTTTGTTAAGCAAATATGTAAGGCTAATGCATACTTTGCCTTATTTTGATTTTTGGGTTGATTTAGACCAGAAGAAATTACTTCCTTAATTTCACACTGAATACACACACATTTTTTGCTGAAAGAATCGAGCTGAAAACACTATTATTTCACCGTGCATGATTGAGTTCGAACGATCTTTGTAATTTAAGGAGCCATATAAAATAAATTTGTGATGATAATTATTAAGTGAGCTCGATATCTTTCTCTGAAGATATAAAATTACATTTAGTAATAATTCTACCGAAATTATTTACCAGTTTAAAGTAAACGTGCTTAATGTTTGTTTGCAAACTCAACATAAAAAATAATTTTTAAAAAAAACACTCAAAATATGTTTTCAACAATTATTTTAAGTGCTTATTATTACTTTTGCTCAAACAAAAATTTTTAGCTTTTAACTTCTAGTTAAGCATTTTTACACATTCCCCAATAAAATAATATTCAATACTCTTTCTAGAAGTACTTCTTTTGCAAATATATTTTTTTTAATCATTTTTCAAAACCACTTAAGTTTAAAACACTCTTTATTTTTTATTTTGCTTCTAAAATTACTTAATATCATTTTTTCAATTCTACTAGAGATTGCAAACATGCACTTAATAACGAGTAAAATAGATAAAAATGGGTTGAATTCCAGATGAATATGGGATATGTAAATTTGCGTTCATCAAATTTCATACCTAGAGTTTAGTTAATGAATGAAGTGTTATTTTTAGTTAATCAGAAGAAAAACGAAAACGATAAATAAAACTTGATTTTTTTTTTTTTAGAAATGACAAATTTTATTGCAAAGGGAGTACAAGGGGTACTCAAACCCTTACAATGTCAGGTGTTGTTCACATCTACATAGTCATCAACTTAACCAACTTACAATACTACAATTTCAAAACTAAGGATTCACTCTACTCTTCTTTTAGCACCTGCCGCATCAGCTTGTTTTTCCAATAAGCCCCTCGGATTCATACTCCAATCCCCAATTGGAATATCTCTAAATACAGTAGACTTTCCTGAAATCCACGACCAAGATCTCCCAAATATTTACTCCGTTAATCTAATTACATTTGTAGATGCTCCATTGAAAATTACACCATTCCTCATATTCCATAAAGACCACACTGCACAAATCCACAATGTCGCCATAATTTGTTTCCTTTTCTTTCCATCTAAAAACTCACTGCAAATCACAAGATGATGTGCCAAATTTTTTGGTATCACCACTGGTAGTTTGAGTCATTCCCAAATTGTCTCCCACACCTGAAAAGGAAGTAAAACGGTTTAAAGATAGTAACGTAAAAAGGCCTGAAGCCCACTTTTGAATCTGTAGGCCCATACATATTTAGGGTTAACATGACTATGTGTTCGTTGCTAACAAAATCAAGACGTCCAATTTTGGTCAATTCTTTTCTTAAATTTGTCTCCCTTTGCTAATAGAGTGTTATTTTTTTTTTATTACAAATTTTCACTCCCTCCACCCTATAGCAACTTGCAAGGGTGAAGAAACACGCATATTAAGAAAAAAGTGGAATAAAATTGAAAAAATAATGTTTTAAGGGGTAATTTGGTAAAATATTATGTATAAAGTAAAAAAGTTAGTTGGATTGAGTGTAATGTATCATGTATGTCTAAAAAGTAAAAAATTAATGTCATTTTGTGTTAATATGTAAATATTATAAGGGTGTAATTTATGAAAGAATTTCTTTTTTTGGGTCTGTTAGTTTTTATGGGACATCCTAAAAAGAAAAATTTGCAAGTTTATTTTTGGACGGAAGGAGTAGTATATAAAATACATTATTTTAAAGAAAAAGTGTAATCCTAGTGAGGTGCAAATTCTTATGAACTATGAGGAGTAAAATTTAATAAGCAAATTAATAAAATTAAAATGTAAACATATTAATATATTAAGATGTGTGTGCGTGTGGAAGGAGGATTTGTCCTATATTTCCATTTTCCTCAGTCATTAGTCGTCTTTAGTGTGGAGGAAATATAAAAAATATCGGTATACCGCATTTATAGTATCGGAAAATATTAAATTTATCGAAATTTTTGATACGGTATGATATCATATCGAAATTTTCGATACGATAACGGTATACAAATATAGAAATTTCAGTATACCGCGATCACAAAAATTTATATGAAATGTTTCACGGCGTGAAACGATACCATATTATTAAATGAGTCATATCCAAACCCATTCGATTATAGTAACTTCCTCCGCAAACCGCATGTGTTCTCCAGATATGTAAGTAAATGGATTAGTATTGTCACTCGCCCCACTCCTTTCCAAAGTAACTTTTATGATTTGTTTTTATCAATTCTGGTTACGCGAATTTAAAGAATGTGCTATAGTAACAATTTTTTTAAAAAAATTTGTCTGCATGAAAATTGCATGGAAACATACCCATGCATAGTAACGATTCTTTAAAAAAAAAATTGCATGGAAATTTTGTTTGCATACATAAATATTTTATTGTTATTTAATTAGAGAATATATTATAAATAGTAAAAATATATAAATAAGAAATTAATTTTAAATAAAAAATATATTTTATCATATAGTAACACATGTTTGCCCAAATAATAACACAAATTGGGGAACAAATATATGTTACTATTATAGCAAATGTGTGTTACAATCTTATAAAAAGTTGTTATTTTGCATATATTAATTTATTTTTATAGAATAAATAGTTTTTAACATAATATAAGAGAAAAAAAACATGGGTGTTACTATAAGAAAACATATTGGTTTATCATAAATATTTATTTATTTGTATAGAAATAATTATTTTTTATATAATAACACATATAAAATAGTAAAAAAGTGTATTAATATATGAATCAATATACCTAGATTTAAAAGAATGATGATTAAATTAAAAAACACATACTTATTTTTATAAAAATACAGTTTCTCTTTCAGTAACACGTATTTGCCCATATTGTAACACAAATTGGGGGAGCAAATATATGTTACTATTAGAGCAAATGTGTGTTACAATCTTATAAAAAGCTATTATTTTGCATATATTCATTTGTTTTTATAGAATAAATAGTTTTTAACATAATATAAGAGAAAATTCATGTGTGTTACTATAAGAAAAAATATTAATTTTTCATAAATATTTATTTATTGGTATAGAAAAAATTATTTTTATATAATAACACATATAAAATATATAAAAAATATATTAATATATGAATCAATATACCTAGATTTAAAAGAATGGTGATTAAATTAAAAAACACATACTTATTCTTATAAAAGTACATTTACTCTTACAGTAACATGTATTTGCCCATATTGTAACACACATTTGGAGGAGCAAATATATGTTACTATTAGAGCAAATATGTGTTACAGTCTTAGCAAATGTGTGTTACAATCTTATGAAATGTTGTTCTTTATATATATATTCATTTATTTTTATATAATAAGTAATTTTTCATATAACACAAAAGCAATATGTGTGTTACTATAAGAAAATATATTATTTTCTCATAAGTATTTATGAAAAAATAATATTTTTTGTAGTAACACACATTTATTATTAGATTGTATGAAAAAATGTTATTTCTACACAAAACAAATGAATATATGTAAAGAAAACAACATTTAATCTAATTGTAACACACATTTTGCTTATTAGTAACATGCATTTGGTCAAATATTAACATACCTGGGAGCGAAAATAAGAAAATATATTATTTTCTCATAAGTATTTATGAAAAAAATAATATTTTTTGTAGTAACACACATTTATTATTAAATTGTATGAAAAAATGTTATTTCTACAAAAACAAATGTATATATGTAAAGAAAACAACATTTAATATAATTGTAACACACATTTTACTTATTAGTAACATGCATTTGACTAAATAGTAACATACCTGGGAGCGAAAAAATCTGGAATCATAGTTGCGATTTTTTTTTTTAAAAAAAAGACCAAATCCGACCCGATCCGGTAGGATCCGCGAATTTTTTTAAATTTACCCGTTTCACGTGAGTGTTCCTCTACCGCGATATACCAAATTATTTTCGGTATATTACAATATACCAAAAATTTCATATTAAAAATATTTCGGTGTACCGAAAAAATCAAAATTTTCGGTATACCGACCGTTTGAAAATGGTATGATTTTTTTTTGTATATCGAAATTAGGTATACCAAAATTTTTGGTAAGACAACAGTATGATATTTTTCAATATAAAAATTTTTAATACAGTAACAATATGACCAAAAAAAATTTGGTATATCATACTTTCCACCCGTAGTGGTCTCACGGTCAGCATATCCCTCTGTTCAAAACCAAAAAATGGAAAAAGTGTTTAGGCGCAAAAAACAATGGTGTTATGCTGAGTCAGATCCACATAGCTGACGACTTTCCTAATGAAGCATAATTGTCAATTAGTGCGTGGCTTATTAGCTTAAACTAATACTAATAAAGTGAGGACTGATGATGAATCATCATTAATCAACTGCTTTTTACCATTTAATTAACCCAATGCCACATACTAATCTCATTTGTCACCATTATACATGGTTAGCGTTTTTGTTGCTTTACATTTTATTAATACACATACTATGTATTGCAAATGATATGTACCAATCGATCATTGAGGAGTTATTATGCGTTCCTAAACCATATATTTTAATTCATACAGAAGCACATATTTTAGCGGTGTTTGTTTATTTAATTATTCATTTATTGTGATATACATGGTATCTGTATTGTTAATTCATATATATTATGGTATTAATTTTTATTTTTTATATAGTATTTTATGTCATCCATTTGTATAATAATAAAATTTTCAAAATATTTATTAATGAATTGTTATTCAGCATAATATTCATTTTGTGTATCGTTCACATAATACTTTGTCATGGTCATATATACATTTTCTCACTCCCAGTTATATAAATTTATTTTTTTCATGAATATCTCAATTATATGGACTTATTTTCTTCTTGTAACACTTTTGTTCCGCATTAAATATTACATTTGTCCAATATATATATATATATATATATATATATTTGGCATATAAAAGTTTTTTTTTTACTTTCTTTTAATCCAACCAACTAATTTCTTTTAAAATTAAATTTATATAATAAACAATTCACATAGCTTATTATTTTCTTTTAAAAAGTAATTTTACATAATAAACAATTTATGCACACATTAAGTTACATGCCAAATAGTAAAATATTCCGACTACTTACCAAATTAGAGCTCCAATAAAATTTGGCCAATATTGATGTGAAAGTAGATTATAGAATAAAATAATTTTATAATAATGAATTTACCACTAAAAGCTAACATATGGGACAACGAATAGGGCAGCAAAAATTGTTTAGTGCTTTGGGATTTTTAATAATTAATAATTGAGCCTTTTGTTTCAAGATATCAGAAAGTGCTTTGTTTAAAGTGCAGTGGGAGTATTAATTAGTCAACAACAAAAACGATTGGCTATTAATTTGTGAAAGTGGATAAGGTTATATTCGGCAAAATGAAAAAACTACTTAGCTAAAATGCTGAACCAATCAACACAAAAGTATACATTGACCAAATAAAAAATGTGATACATAACGTATATATCATTCTCATGTATGTCATACAACCTAAATTTTACTCAAACACATACAATAATTATATCCATTCGTCCCTTTTTATATTTCACGTTTTTTTAAGATTTTCTATAATAACTTTTATATCCTAAAAATATTCTTATAATACATTTTTTTTTTTCAAAATATTCTTCGTTCATCGATTCAAAAAGTCAATAAATTAATTTTTTTTTAATTTTTATTATTTAATGTATGAAAATTAAGAGTGGATAAAATGAGTATATGACGAACAAACATGGTTTCTTACAAGACAAATAAAACCTAGTCAAATGTATTTAGTTTATTATTATTTTTTATTATGAGCTATGTAAACCTATAAGGTTTATTGCAAGTGCCATCTAAAATTTTAAATCCACACTCTTACTTTATCTCCCATTGGTATTTAAAAAAAAAAAAAGGTACTCCCAACAAACTAAATTAAGTATTTGTAATACCTAAAAGTGATGTTAGTAATTTTAAAACTAACATAATAATTTCTATACATTAGTCAAACCTCATAAACAGAATTAATAAGTTGCCTTCTTTTTATATTAAAAAATATTTTTTGGATAAAATATTAGAAGAACTAAGGTGGGAAAAGATTGAACATGAACATCATAATTTATAGTAGAACAGGTCGAACAACACCTATGTTCAACTAGTCGGATTAAATCAAATGTTTTTTGGGTTTAATCGATCCTCAAGTTAATTAAATTGGAAAAAGAAAAAAGAAACAACAGTTATTATAGTAGTGCTTGTTAATTTTATCGTATGTACGTCGAGATAAAAACTTATATTAAATAATTTTATACGGGCTCATTTGGTTTGTAAGATAAAAGTATCTATCCGTAAAAAATATTCATGTTTTTTGCGGATAGATACTTTTATCTTACGAACCAAATGAGCCCTACATGAGATACTCGACATTTTATTTATTTTACAAAAAAACTATTGTTTTAGTTAGACGGTCTATTTTACATTTTTTTTTAACTTATGATTCAAATAAGATTATAATTCCACAAATCACATATATCAATATGTGATGAGAATTCGTGTTACATATAAAATCGTCATAAATTTTTTGTCTTGTTTTTGTTATATGTCATTTTGGAGCCAAAAAGAATATTAAAATGGAGTACAATGTCATGTACAGGAAAATCTCATACCATAATGGCATAATCCCCCTCTTATTTCAATTAGCAAATTGATGACATGATACACGTAATACATATTTTTAATTTTTAATTTTGTGAAGTTGATATGTGACATAAACCACCAACCAACTAGATGGTGATAAGTGGAAATTTTGGGGGTCCTTCTCAAAAAACAAAGGCTACAAACAAATAATAAAGCATATAATATTTTTTAAAATTAATAATTTTTTTTAATATTATTATATTTATTATAAATGTATCACTACATTTTTTTTAAAAAATTATAATATTTTTATTCAAAGTTATTATTATATTTTATTATAATTCTATGCTAATTTTTGGCAAATTTATTAATATAGAGTTGTTTTGACGACATATTATCAAAATAGGGAAAAAAAAAGGAGATTTATCAAAATAAAACCAGTCGGTACTGGTAGTACCGATTGGTGACGTGGACCACAGGTTCTCTTTCCTTGGGGAAGGTGCTCCAGTCGGCACTCTCACAACCGACTGGAGGGGACAACTATATCAGATGGTGAGAAGCGGCTGAGATGGAAATGGACATGGAATGACTTTGAATTGTTGTTACTATCCGATGATGTGGACAATTTCGATGGATTTGGTAGAGTGAGTGGCTTGACGGGGAGAATTGATTTCGGAAACCATGGTTGTTGTTGGTTTTTTTGTGGATGGTGGTGGCAAGTATGGACTGCTTCTGCGCTTTTCCGGGCGTGGAGTTTTAAAGGTGGTGATGAGCTTCAGGTATGTGGTTTTTTCACTTCCATGGTTGTCGATGGTTTCCAATGAATGATGATAAAATATTATATTAAATAATTATTTTATATATTTTTATTTTATTTTATTTTCTTGATAATTTTTTGAAAATTCTCATTAGTAATTATATGTTGATTCAGTCAAAGTAGTTGGGGGTATATCACATTGAGCATTTGTAGGAAAATTTGTTACCATTTACCACGTTCATTTATTTCTCTTGAGATTTAATTGATTAATATTTTTTAATTTATATTCACTATTTATTTAAATTATTCCGCAAGATTAAATGTGATTTAAGTTTAAGATTATATTTTTTTTTTTGACGAAAAGTTTAAGATTAGATTTGATTGAGGATGTATTTACATATTTTGACCACTAAATTAGCTCTTATCATAAATAAAATCATAAATAAACATTTTCAAATTGTTATTAGAAAATTGAATTATTATATAAAAAATATTGGGGTTTTCTTATATTTTTTTAATTCGGCATTCTTGCGCTTTTCTCGTTTGCAAAAAATCACAATTTTTTTTTCATGTGTGTAACTCATGTTAACAAATTTCTCTATTTTTATGGAAAAAAACAAGTTGAAAGTTTTTTATTAATATTAATATTTAAATTTAATGAATTGGACGGTTTCTAAGAAAAATTATAATATTAAAATATATAGGATGAGTAAAAATTCATAAATATAAGAGAATAAGATTTATTTATTTTTATTTTTATTTTTATTTTTTGTTTTCGATCAATTTATGTTGATTTTAATAATTATGATTGAAAATGCTTCATCCTCAAAAAACCACCATTAATGCTGCAACCAAGTTTTAGACGCCGGAAATTGCAAGGTTGCCACATCAAGTCACTTACGGCCAAATTCGTCAAAATTGTCCATTTCACCCACGTCCATCTCAACCGACATGTAAGAGTGATGCTCATGATTGCCAACTTAGCATTTTGTCTCCTCCAGTCGGTTGTGTGAGTGCCGACTGGAACACCTTCCCCGAGGTAAGAGAATCTAAGCTTGTACATGTCACCAGTCGGTACTACCAGTACCGACTGACTTTATTTTAATAAAATTTATATTTCTTTCCCTATTTTGATAATAGATTCTGAAAACAACCCTATATAAATAAATTTGCCATAATTTTTTCATCAAACCCATATTAAAACCACGTCATATATATTCATTTATACTGCATTTATTCATTTAATCCAAATTGCAGCCACGTGGATACATAATTACTTTTAAGTTTTCATTGCCAAGTGTCAACTTGGGGCTAGCGTAAGCATACCATTTTTGAACCTACAAATTGCTTGAGAAGCGCGTGTCGAGTACCTCCCGGTACTATAGACAAATATGTTAGAAATCTAATTGTACACATATCTATACTTATCTAATAACAAAATATTGGGCCAAATTAGACCAACAAGTTATTATTCATTTTTTAATAAAAATTTAAAATCTCTAAAAAATTGTTACTAGCTCAAATGGTAAACTTTAACTTTTTCTCCTTAGATGTTCAAGGTACAATTCCTTAAAATTTCGATTTAATTTGTTTTTAGTATTTTTTTAAATTACATAGTATTATTTTTATATTCAAATCATTATATATATTTATTTATTTTTATATCTTAATATCAAAATATTATTCAAAAGTTACACATTATTGATTTAAATATAAAAATAAAATTGACTTAATATGATTATTTTTTAATATTGATTAATATGTGTGTGCATTATATATATAATTGAATAGTATTATACATATACATGTTATACAAAAAAAAAAGTCTAATTTAATATAACTTAGTTGTATATAATATTGATGTTTAAATTTACATTATTAATTGAAGTAATTTTAATTAACTATATTCTTTTTTGAAAAAAAATGTGATAATGTAAAATTTTAAAACTGATAAAATCAGATAGATTTAATATTTTTAACTCTAAAATTTCAATTTTTTTATATACTTAATCTATATTTAAGTTATAATATGATAATAGATGAAAAAAAATATTTATTGGAATTTTCATTTATAGCTAACAATTAGGGTTCTTCACAAGATGTAATTAGAAGAATGAATGCATATAAAAATAAATATAAATTTTTTTGGAGTAGTTAATGTAAAGTTGACAATCAAATTTCTTCACAAAATGAAATTTGAAGAATGGATGCATATAAAAAGAAAAAAAAATTTAATTAAAGATGAGTTTTGATTGTGGATAAAAATTAGTTCCGGAAAATGAAAGGATGGATAAAAGAGTAAATAAATAAATTTAAATAAAATCATATATACAGTGTTATATAGTTTTATATTGTTATCATTCTAATTTGTCTGATTTTTTCCACATTGTGAGCACAAAAAATTGTATATGCCTCATTTTAAAAGTAAAAATATTCACACATCAAACATGTAAAAAGAAAAGTTTAGACGTGAAAATTATTTTTTCAGGATCGTAACCTAAGAGGGGTGATAAAATGAGGATCGTGACTTTTTGGATTGAAAGAATGAAAATCATAACTATAAAATATGACAAATTGAGGATAAATCAACCCAAATTAATGTAAATTGGCCAAATGATCAAATTTGGGTTGAATTTAGGCTAGATTTGGGTCAAAATACGACAAAATTGACCTAAATTTGATAAAAAAAAATCTCAATTTGTAATTTTTAAAAGTTATGATCCTTAAATTGCCAACTTAAAAAAAATTATGGTCTTTATTTTGTCAGCACGAAAAGCTATAGTTCTCATTTTGCCACCCTAAAAAACTATAGTCCTCATTTCACTATCCCTTAACTTACCATCCTAAAAATATAGTTTTCTAATAATTTAGACATACAAAAGTTTCTAAAATATAAAAAATTATATATAGATAAAATAACTAAAATTAATTTATTATGAGATAATACGATAACTATAATACAAATTAACATCATATTCATTTTATATTCACGGGTCGTGCAAACGCACGGGTAATATACTAGTTCTTCTAAAAATATTATATTATAATATTAAATTTGTATATATTTTTTAAAAGGGTTAAAACTTTTAAATTCGCGTATCGAAATTTTTACGTGACCAATCTATCTGTTATCTAACGAATTTTTAAATTTACTGTACGAATCTTATTTATTAAGCATTAAATATATTATTTCAATTTAATTTTATTATAATATATAATCTAAATTGATAATAAAACACTTGTTTTAGATTAAATTTACTATTATGAGTGATATATTAAATTAATATAACTTGAATTGATTTTTTTTTACATAATTATATTATATTATTGAATAAACTTTAATTTTAGGTGATAAAAAATATAAATTACATAGTAAATTATATATAATAAATAGATGTATCCTTAATTAATCACACTATAACTTTTTAAAAAAACTCGTATTCCTGAATTCGTATCGTATCACCCCTCACTCGCATATCCGCACCTATGTAACATAGGTTGAGACTAGATGGCTAGTAAGAATTTTTAAATACTTTCTTTATCTTATAAAAAATTTTAAAAAAAAATCGATTCGCAAAAGAAAAAATTTTATACCCTTAAAATGAATTTTTTTAAGACAAAAACTTGTATACATTCGGGTTCATGGTGAACTCGGGTTCTCAATTATCACTGTCATGTGTATACGCTATCACTGTTATGTATATTTACTATCATTTTTATGTATATACATTATCACTGTTGAAAAATCAAGTATATTTTTATAACAGGGATAGTATACATGAATAACAGTAATAGTGATTACACATGACAGTGATACGAGTTCATGTGAACTCGAGTTCACAAGAGACCTACTCTTATGTCTACTCTCGTATTACCCATAGATTTATATTGAATGTCGTTGCTATTCACACACCCGCATACAATCTAATCAATTCTTTTGTTTCATACATGCATATTTACAAAATCACTATTAAAAATATTAATTATTATTTATTCTTATTTTCACCCTCAGACAAATATAATATAGATATTGAATTTTGTTTGATACTACTACGTCTTAAAAGGAATTATATTTTCTATGTATCTTGAATATTAGTAGGCTCATTTTGAAATATGACAAATATCATGAGATTTTTAACATATAATTTCGACATATTTTTTTAAATCAAATAAGTGAAGACGTTAATATATGAGATATAAAAAAAAAATTCTTTTCGTCCATTAATATTATATTATTATTCCTATTATATACTCCCTCCGCCCCTTATAATTTGCTCATAATTTTTGGGCTTTAACATTAAAAGTAAAAAATATTGATATAGTAAACGTGATGTTATGAAAAAAAGTGAAAAAGTAATGAGAATAATGTAAAAGATATTGAAAATAATAATAAAGAAGTGAATAGTAATTTCCTAAAAAGATAAAAAAGCAAATGAACAACATATAGTTGAACGGACAAAAATAGCAAAATGAGCAACTTATAGTGGGACGGAGGGAATATTCTTTTTGGTTTATCCCACTAATTTTATTCTTTTTCCATTTTTGTAAATAAATTATACTAAAAAAAGAGAGCCTACAATGCTCTATATTTTTCTTATTGCATCATTTTTTTATCGAAAAATAATTTTATTAAAAATAGTTTTAGCATAAGAAGTGGCCAGAAGCTAGTCCTACAACTTATAACAAATTTGAATGTGATGCACATAGATTATACATTTTGATATTGACTATGTAAATTTGAAAATATTTTGATTTTATCATTTTACAAACTTATAGAAAACTAAAATCAAAATATTTTAAACCTATAGAACTATTATTAAAATGTATAATTCATCAAAATCAAAATAAAAACAAATTATCAAATCTAAATCTATAAATCCCTATTTTAAAATTAGTTGGCATTGTTGAGCATCAATTTGGTTGAAGTCACGCTCCAGGGTGAGCATGGGAAACCCATATATGCATTTGGATAAGAATCTTCCAGCTTTTATCCCGACTCCCAACACACCCAACCCTGCGGTTTCTGATAGTGCTCTTTCATGCATTATCATCTCAATTCTCAACTAGTCAAAGTAAGCACTCTACCTATAGATACCACCACATATCTAATTTTTACTGAAATTTTTTACACATTCTTATACAGAAATTCAGAAATATAGTATAAATAAAAGAAGAAATAATGATAGAGATAAAATTAGAGTTGTAGAAAAAAAATATTATAATCACCCTTATCAAATTAAAAAATATGAACTTTTGAGTGATTTTAAATAAAAATTAAGTCTTTTATATACTAAATGTACTGTGCAAAACAATTTTTTTTTAAGTTACAAATATATATATTATGAGTAACACTTGCGTAGAAATTTCTACCGTAAATATTTCTAATTATAGACAAAATTTATAAACAAGCCCACGAGTATAAATGCACCAAACATCCTAACCTCCCTCTCCCATCCCATATGCCCTCCCCAACCCGTCACCCCCAGCCCCCACCCATATTATACACCTTGATTAATGTTAATATCACCAGCCACGTTATTGGCAGTTTTTTTATAAAATTTATTTTAACTTTTTATTTTTTTTAAATTATTATATTAATTAAAAAATATTCATTTAATATTATATTATAAATAAATATTTATGCATATAGTAAAATATAATTAATTTTACAGTAATATATATTTGGTCTAATAGTAACACATATTTTGTCTCCCAATTTATGTTACTATATAGACAAATGTGTGTTACTATAAGGACAAAATATATTTTTATGAGAATGAATATGTGTTTCTTAATTTATTCATCATCCCCTTAAATTTAGGTATATTATTTCATGTAATACATATGTTATTATATAGAAAAATAATTATTTCTATAAAAATAAATATATATTTGTGAATAATCAATATTTGTTCTTATAGTAATACACATTTTGTTCTTGCATTATGTGAAAAATATTTATTCTACAAAAACAAATGAATATATGTAAAATAACAACATTTTATGAGATAGTAACACACATATGCTCTAATAGTAACACATAGTTGTCCCCCAATTTGTGTTACTATATGGACAAATGTATGTTACAATATGAGCAAAATATATTTTTAAGAGAATAAATATGTTTTTCTTAATTTATTCATCATCTCTTTAAAACTAAGTATATTGTTTCATGTAATACATACATTATTATATGAAAAAAATAATTATTTCGATAAAAATAAATTGATATTTGTGAATAATCAATATTTGTTCTTATAGTAACATACATATTACTCTTACATTATGTGAAAAATTATTTATTCTATAAAAAAAATAAATGCATGTAAAATAACAATATTTTATAAGATATTAACACACATTTGCTCTAATAGTAACACATATTTCATCTCCAATTTGTGTTACTTTATGAGCAAATATGTGTTACTATATGGGCAAAATATATTTTATGAGAATAAATATATGTTTCTTAATTTATTCATCATTCCTTTAAAATTTATGTATATTGTTTTATGTACTACCTCCGTCCCATGTCTTTCTTCAAAAAGACCCGAGCACGCGGATTAAGAAAAAAATAGAGTATGTGAGTGTGAAATTAATTAATAAAATATAAAAAGTGTACTTTATTGACTTTTGTGAGTGTAAATTATTTCCTTTTTAAGGTATGAAGAAAGAGTTGGGACGTACCGAAATGGAAAAACAAGAAGAAAGAGTTGGGACGGAGGGAGTAATACATATGTTATTATATGAAAAAATAATTATTTCTATAAAAATATATAAATATTTGTGAATAATCCATATTTGTTCTTATAGTATCACACATTTTGCTCTTGTATTATGTGAAAAATTATTTATTCTATGAAAATAAATAAATATATATAAAATAACAATATTTTATATGATAGTAACACACATTTGTTAATAGTAACACATATTTATCCTCTAATTTGTGTTACTATGTAAACAAATGTATGTTACTAAATGAAGAAATGTGTGTTATTATACTAACATAAATTGAGAGCAAAATTTATTATATATTATTATTTAATTTATTTTTAAATTTATAATAATTAAAAAATAATAATAAAATCATAATTTCTAAATTATTTTGCATGTAACTGTGTGTATAACTTGTAAGCAGTATGCATGTGTGCTTGTGGAGGGAGGGAGAGGGTGCTGGGGGAACACGTGTCGCATAGGTCGCGTGTGTTTAAATTTAACAAACGCGCATGTGATTAATTTTTTTTAAGTCTATTTTTTAAAATTTCTATATAAATTTTTGTCATATATTATAATTAAAAAAAAATTAAAAAAAAATATTTTTCAATAATAATATATGTAACTGTATAAAAATACACTTGAATTGCACGGTGCACACACGACTAAGGCTAAATAAAAAAAATTTATTTAAGCAATACATAATAAAAAAATATTCCTTTTGTCCCACTATAAGTTGTTCATTACTTTTTGACATAAATATTAAGAAGAGTATAAAATAATGATATAATATAAATAATGTGATAGAAAAAAATAAAAAAATAATAAGAATAACGTAAAAAGTATGAACAATAAATAAGGGAATAATAATTTAAAAAAAAGTAAAAAAATAAATAAGAAATATGTTAAGGGATGACACAAAACGCAAATGCAAAAATGAGAAATTTACTGTGGATTTGAGTGAAGAATAAACATAGGGCTCATTTGGTTATCTTACGAACTAAATGAGCCCATAGAATTTAGAACGAGACATAGCAAATATGGTATAGCTATTAAAAATGTAGCATAAACTGGAGTATAACTTTATTATTTCTTTGACATTTGTTTTCTTCTAAACTATACCAACTCATCTTTCTTATAATGAGAAAGAAATTTAGTAGCAACAAGAACTTTTTGGCAGTGGAAAGAACCGTACAATATGGTACTGGAGAACTGATTCGATCACGCAGTCACAGAGTCTCCCGCGGAACTTTACATGGCCAGTTGGCCTCTCCCTCTAAATTCTATATATATATATATATAGAAATAAATAGTATCACAAATTCATAATCCGGAATATTAAAATTACCTCTTTCAGACAATTCTCTTTTAGCGTAATTCTTTCTCCGGCCATCGGAAAATGGGCGCGAATGCATCTGCTCTTCCCGCGGGATCGGGCCCAATAATCAAATCCGAACTCGATGATATACCGGAATCCTGCGTAGCTCTGTTTCTCTCCTTCTTGGACCCGCCGGAGATAGCAAAGCTGGCCCGACTCAGTCGGACTTTTCGTGCAGCATCCTTCGCCGACTTCATCTGGGTACCGAAATTGCCCTCCAATTATCCCTATATTCTCTCCATATTGTCTGATGAAGGCGCCGGAGACGAGTGCAAAAAGGACATTTTCGCCAGGCTATGCAGGCCGAACCCGTTTGACGGCGGGACTAAGGTTTGTGCATTTTCTAGCTTATATATATATCCGAGAATTTGTAGCCTATATTTTCCCCTGTGAAGTTCTAATTTGGCGTTTCATCTGTGGAATAGGAAGTTTGGATCGACAAGAGAACAGGGGGTGTTTGTCTGGCTATTTCTTCAAAGGCGCTAACGATAACGGGAATTGATGATCGGAGATATTGGAACCACACTCCAACTGATGAATCTAGGTGAGTTCTGTTGTGGGTTCTTTAGATTTCTGGTTATTGATAATTGATGGATGGGAAAGGTTAAAATTAAAAATGTTTCTTTTGAATATCTGCCTGCAAAATCTCAATAGAATTAGATTAGTGCAGAATCTAAATTTTCTTGTGCAGTTTGGAGCTGAGAAATATATGTTTAAGGACGATGAGAAAAGAATTCCATTTATAAATTGTTAGACCTTTCTTTCTGACAACTTCATCCAAACAAAGCAGAGAATGTTCAAAGTTTTATATAATTGTGTTAGGCTTATTATTTCCTGAACAACTTCCTATAACTTGTTTTGGAATGAAGGATGCACAAGTTGGCAAGTTCATTTGGTCACCTTCTCTAGCACTAGTTTGTTCGATGGAGAATATTAAAATCTGTCTTTGATGTTTTGTTTTCATAACCTCATCCTTGAGGGCAGTTAAGTATTAACATGATAATCAATCAATTGTCCTTTTAGTTTGGAAAATGAAGTTGCTTCTAAGACTGAATGTTCCATGTTGGTTCTTCATGCAGATTTCAAACAGTTGCATACCTCCAACAAATATGGTGGCTGGAAGTGGATGGAGAAATGGAGTTTCAATTTCCCCCTGGAACTTATAGTGTATTCTTCAGGTTGCATCTAGGAAGGGTTGGCAAGAGGTCGGGACGTAATCCGGACAACGTACATGGATGGGATGTAAAACCGGCACAATTCCAGTTGAAGACACATGACGGTCAGCATGCAGTCTCCCGTTGCATGTTGAGCAATTTAGGGAACTGGGTACACTACCACGCAGGGGATTTCATCGTTGAGAAACCTAATGCATTGACAAGAATCAGATTTTCTTTGACTCAGATTGATTGTACACATACCAAAGGTGGTTTGTGTGTAGATTCTGTTTTGATATGTCCAAATAATGTAGGAAAAGACTTGTGTTCTGTGGATAATGAAATTCGTAAGAAGTTGTAGGTTGAAGAACAAGCTAGAAAGGCAAAGATTGGTGTTCTGAAGATTTTGTGAGCTAAATTGTTGCTGGATGCATTTTTGTACATAATTTCAGAAATCAATGTTGAGAGAATTGCTGCAGTCTGTTGATCATGTTATGCAACTGCTGTTAATGAAACAAAGTGTATATATTTATATATAACTTTCTAAGTTGTAACATACTATAAACAAGAAAACTCATGCTGTAACTGTACATAAACAACAACGGGCATGCGACTATACGAGATTGGTCTAACATCAGTCCTGAACGTGTTGATCATACAACTGAGAGAATGAAAAGAAAAAAGTACGTGAAGTTTACATGACTATAAAACAATCCTCATGTCTTTAACTCGAAGGCCCCATTTCAACTTGTAGAATTTCATCTATATTGTTGGCAGTCCTGGGAAGTGATGATGGATCATTTCTTTTGAAGCAATTCCGTAGTGGAAGAATTCTTGACCCGGAGAAGGCAACAAAATCCATTATCCGTTTGAAGAATTTCCATAATGCAACAATTCTTGCACTGGTTATGGCAATGAAATCTGATATTCTTTGAAGAAAGGATCGATGGTTATGCAGGCGGATAAGTAGTGAAACAACCAGGCATGTCAATGTCACAAAACCTGTAATTGCAAAAAGAACAACAAAACTTCGTAATGACACTTTAGTTAAAGGGCCATTCTTGTCAGGACCTGGACACTCTGTATCCCTCTGCTCCAAATTTTGAATGGTACCCTCTTCTGTCAACTGAATTATGGTTTTAGAGATATCGGAAATTGCAGGGAAGTCTTTGGGGAAAGCCTGTCAATGGTAAACAGATATGAGACTCAACAAGACAAAATGGATAATAATGTTCATGATAGGAAATTTTATCCTCATTATGTGCCTGTCAATGGTAGACACATGCATAAATATAGTCTTGAAAGGTAAGTGGATATATGAAGTCATGCTGTTAAGATCTCTGTAGCTTTAAAAATCTAGGATTTCCTCCATCTGAAATTCGATTTGAATCATAGGTAAAAGATTTGAGGTTACCTAATGATACATAGTGCAATATAATCAAAACAAGGTAGCTTTAAATTGAGAGCATACGAGTAAAAAGGAATATGCTTACAAAGGCAAAACCATCTGTGCGATAGATGGGGTCGATTATCATATACTTGCCACAAGATTGAGATAATATATGCTTGATATGAGGCAAAACATCACAATATGCTGATATACTCTTATTCCCCAAGGATGAATGAATATCATCAACAACTGATATCCCTTTTATTTTTGATTCATTAAAGTACCTCTTCAAGTAATTGACAAGAAAAGACCCTTCTTGACACCCAATGTAATCTCCACTCTTACTAAGTTGTGTCACATTTGTGACTGATGGTGTAAGTCTGGCTACTGTAAGTCTAGACGACAAGCTGGCGGTGTAGGTCGAGTTTAGCAGACTTGCTACAAAAGCCCATGTCACCAGAACTAGACAAACTAAGTTGGATTCAAACCCTTCTCCTACATACAGACAAAAGTGTATACTTATGCATTGGATCAAACAAGACAGTAAACATTTCATGAAAAGAAGTAAACAATTTGCAGTGAGATTAGAATGAGGTCCAACAGAAGGAGATAGAGTACCTGGAAAGAATGGAATGTAGCCGATCATGCCAGCATGTTGGCCCGGGAACTCATTGTGGAGAATCCTCTTCGAAAGGATCCAAATTACAACAGCAGTTGCGATGTAAAAGAGAGCAGTGGTTAACCATAGTTCTTTACTTAGGGGATCTATAAAAGTGAATGCATCATTTATATCCTCAAACTTGATGGGGACCATGCAAGCAACACCTCCTTCTGCATATGGCATTGTGAAATCTGCATAGTTAGATCTGTTAGCAGTGATGGTGATATCTCCTAGTGCGCCGTCATAATGTGTCTGCCATCACCAAGAGAGAGATTAAACAAAATCACATGAGTCAAATAACATTCTAAAAAAACAAAACAAATGGCTTTTGCAGGAAAAGAGCTATGTTATATAAATGTAGTATTACCTGCAATGAAACTTCATGAACAAGATCATCATAGTTCCTACCATTGCGCATGGCATAAGGGACATATTTATACGATAAATTCAACGCTGCCATGACTTTATCGAAAACATCTTTGTGCACTTGCATAAAATCATTGAAACCAGGTTTTTCTGGCACTCCAATTCTAAGCACTTTTACTTCCCAACCTCTTGGTGGTATGAATGAGTCTCCAGGCCATAATATACTCCTAAAATTCACCATTGCAGTTGAGTTAGAAATCCCACCAGATCTTATCCAGGTTCCTACAGGCCTCTCTATGCTTTCAATAACATTAACTATCTGATATGCAGTCTGCTCCAACTGTCTATTAACAAGGTTAAACTCTCCCGCGAGTCCTGTAAACCTCGTCTCCAACAATGCTTTGCGAATCTTAGGACCTGTTTCTGAAATTCCCAAAGAATATGACTTAGTAGGGTCCACATTGGCTCCATGAACTACATTCCCAACTACCTCAGCTGCCTGTGCAAGAGCCCACAAAGTATCATATGCCCAAAGACCAAACATACTTGGCTCAGTTGCTTTAATATCTTGATCAGCTTGACGCGATGTCCTGACACATCTAGCAGAAAAAGACTGACTGGATTCAGGGATCACTGGTCTTACCCCGAGAACCCCCTGCATGGCTTCAACAACATCAGAATCGACCAATTTGAACAGATCGGTCAGCCCACTTGTAACAATCCAGGCATATCCTTCACTCATCATCCCCAATTCTTTCACTTTTAGGAGGAGTTTGGCTCCAAGAGATGGGGACATGTGCACCACGAAGACTCGCGTCTCCATGTTCATCATTTTGCGCAGTTCTTCCCTTATAAAATCGTCACTTGCTGATTTAGGAAGCACACACTTGTGTGAAACTCGGGCTTTGATGTCTTGAATAGCATTAGAAAGGTAAGGTATAATGCCATTCCCAAACTTTGAATCCTCATATATAATCACCACCTGCCTCCACCTGTACTCTTTGATTATGGAAGCAATAGCCTGAACTTGGTTCGCGTCGTTCTGTGCTGTCTGAACAAAATAAGGGGATTGGTGAACGAAAGAAGGACTTGTGGCAGAGAATGATATAACCGGCACATGAGCCCTTTCTCCCAGATCCATCACGAAGTTGGCCTGCGTGGATGTTTGAGGGCCGATGATTGCGTCCACTTTAACATCTCTCAGCAAACCAAAAGCTGCAACACAGAAGCTGGAAAGTGTTAACTAATTAGAATATGTCATGATCAATGTGACAATTGACTCACCAGCAATAGCAGCATCAGTAAGACTGCCATTTGAGTCTATTGGATGAAGAACCAGCCTAGTCTTGTAGTCCTTATGAACTGAATAGAAATCAGAATGTGCAATACGTAAACAGCTCTGCCCTATACGCCCAACTGGTGAATGCATATCAAGAATCACACCAACATGAAAATCAACAGCACGGGCGACTGGACTTTGTGCAGGCAGAACAAGTATCATAAACAAGTGAAGCAGCAAGAAACACATTTCCTTGGGACAACTCAAACTCTATCATTGGAATATACCAATATATAATATGTCCATGGTTTGAAAAGGTCAACCATAACCAAGGATGAAAATATCACGAAATATCGCGGATATATCGCAAATTTTGAGTATGCGATATGGATATTGGGGTACAATGTATTTTTTACAAAGTATCGTGAATATATCGCAAAATATCGCAAAATATCGATATCGGTTCACTCGTAGTACAAAATTAATTGAAAATCGGGAAATATCGCAGATATATCGCAAAATATCGCACTACATAAAAAATCGCAATTTTTTCTTTTTTTATATTTTTATACAATTTTCAAATGATAATTTTTTTTTAGTGATTATATATTCTGTCATGGTTTTATTTTTATACATATATTTTTTTATTGGGCACTGATTATAGTGATATTTCTCAAGATTTATATGCTTCTGACACACATTCGAGTTCACAATTTGGTTGGAATACTCGAAATGTGTTTCAGCATCAATTTTCATATCAACAAATTCATTGGGTTAGTGCACACTATCCAATCTATGGTGAAACAGTTGGAAGCGATAGAGAAACATATGAATGACATGTGCATAACTATATGCAGGATTATTCTAATGCAATGAGTTGGTATCAATATTGTTTGGACAAAGATGTGATTCCATCTTCTACATTTGAACCTCATAGGTCATCATTTTGGTACTAAATGTATTGTATCATGTAATTCAAATCATCTTTTATTGTTTATGTATTATATTATTAATTAATTAATGCCAGACAATGATTATATAGTCCATTATCTATTTATTTGCTTTAAACATGTCAATTTTTTTGTGATCTTAAATGAAACATATGGATAATAACATGCTATAATAATCCCTAAAATTTCATATTAAATTTCCAAAATTTTAATAAAATTTCCGTTATTTTTCTATTTTTTTTGCGATATCGATATATCCATCGATATTTCCGTAAATTTAAGGTTGCGATATTACTTGCGATAGCGATATTTTCATCCTTGACCATTACAAACTTAAAAAGTAAACGGCACACAACGCTTTCATCCATTGCATTTGTCAAAACAGGCTAGAATCTAGCCATATATTGGATATTGCCCTGAAATTTCTCCTAGTATATATATATATATATATATATATATATATATATATGTGGGTGTGGGTGTGGGTGTGGGTGTGTTAGCAATTAAGGTAGTTTGTTGCTTGGCGGATTTCATCTATGGATATCAATGTCTCAACATTACAATCAACACCTCTGGCAATGTTTATTTCTACTTCATTATTGTACAATATATAGTCAAAACACCACCAAATCTGTAATAAATGAAAAAATTATCATTGACCACAGGTCTACAAGTCACCTCTAACACCGGCCCTATCCAATTACATAATTTAATAGAATCTCATTTTACCATCCACTAGGAAAAAAAAATTTAAAAAAAATCCTCATATAAAATTAATTAGATGTGCTGCCTCTTGGGAAGGAATATTTGTAAATTGAGGGGTTGCTTTACATGAATAAATACAAACATCAGAGTCTACGTCATTAATTAATCAGCTCTACCCATCAAGTGAAAAATATATTAAGGTGGGGAAATTGTCCTGCAATTGGGTCTGATTGCAACAAGGAAAAATAAAATCCTAGAAATTTAATACTCCTTCCGTCCCTAATCAATTTGCACACTTTCTATTTTGGGTTGTCCCAAATCAATTTGCACACTGCTTAAAAGAGAAACATCGATTTGCATGCACATTCACAAAATTTTCCGCACATTTACCCATATACCACTACTTTATTTAAAAAATACATTTTTCTTAAACCATGTGTCATTTTAGGGGTGCAAATACCCCTGGGACGGAGGTAGTATAATTCCAACAGTAAAATTTAGAAATCAGCTGCCGTCTGTTGAACCACTGTACGTTAGTTTGAATTCTAATGTCATGCATGTGGAATAGAGTTAATTCTCCTTCTTGATTGATTGATAGTTACGTGGAAATATTTATTTACATGAATATTCATCCTGCATGCAAATATTTGGCGTATATATATACACAATACTATATGAACCAATTTCAAGTGAAATTTATTCGCATTCTATATGTATTGATGGTAATACTCATGTGTATAATAATAATTATTGTGGTTTTCAGTTGCACTTTAAAATAATTTACAGGAGATTTAGTAGCGGAAAACTGTGAGGAACCTAGCATGGCATAATAAAATTATAATATTTAAATACATGCAACAAATTAAAAATAAATCCGAGTTTTTAAGTAAATTAATAGAGAAATAGTAGAAAAATAGATTACAAACCAAACCAACTAATTAACTAACAGTATCTTTGCAACTACCTATAAAAGACTAATGAACGTAACCTAATTGAATAATCAATATATATATATATATATATATATATATATATATGCGTACATACACCCCAGAGGACAGGAGATATACAAAAATGACGTCAATGATATATATAATAGATCGATATTTATAAGTTTGAATAAGTCCAGGATATGACTTTAGACATAATTCATAAATCATAATTCAAGGGAAGATCCGTTTTGAATGCTTGTGTAATTTGGTATTTATTTTTATATTACAAAATTAGGTAGCTAGGGAGACGACCTGACCAGCATGCCTTCTTTTAATATAAAATCATGTTGCTTAGATGAAAATAATCACACGTTAAATCAGTGGACATCATAAATGTGATAATGATACATAAACAAATTTAATCAATTATTTAAAATAATATTGGGTCTCTGTTTTTGTGTCATTATCATATTCGTGGTGGGAGTAGAATTTGTGTTCACCGATAGATCGTAAAATGTTTAAGAGGCAATTATTTATAAGCCTTAGTCTTGTATGCAACAGGTGCATCGTGCAATTCAAGTAAATTTTTTAAAAAGATACACAAAATACTATTGAAAAGTCGCACTTGTTATTCTTAGTTTGAATCTTAGTTTGTGAGAATAGTGTTAATTTCAGATGATAAAAGTAGTAAATTGAACAAAAATTATGTCCATGGATCATCTTCATTTTTTATGTGTAAATATACTGTACATTTTGAAGAGAACTAGACATATAATTAAAATATTTAATAAAATAATATTTTTTAAATTTACGATAATAAGTGAGTTTTATGTATTATATTTATTTCTTTTTTAATTTTATAAGAAATTTATATAAAGAAAAAAATTATTCAAGTTTAAAAAATTATACTAACTCTATTCCAACTCTTTCTTTCTATTTTTATTATAGGGAAAATCATAAAATGGTTCATAAAATTGACAAAAATTACAAATTGAAAAAAAAAATTATGCAGGAAAAAATTATATTTTTGTGCAGATATTGTGAATCAATTTATAAATATAATATTTTATAAATCTAATATGTAAGTCACATTTTATTATATTCTCTTCAAAAAAAAAAAAAAAAGTGGAAGAAAGTTATGGAAGGAGGGAGTAATAAACTGAAGAGGATAGTGAAATATCGGCTTTCACAAAGAAATTATGGTAATAAGCCCAAGATCCACTAGAAGCGATCTCAGATCCGTTATAACAGCCCAAACTGAAGTGGGTAAGCCCAGTTGGTAATCTGTCACTCTCTCTCTCTCACACACACACACCTGTCACACGGACGCGCAGCACACAAACAAAAACACACAGTAAGAACCCTGATAACTAGAGAAGCAGGAACGAAGAGCCGGAAACCCCCCTCTCCTCTCGAAAGACGAAAGCTGTGACGCGGACGACATAATTATTACGGAATTGCATTCGATGGAAGGAGAACAGGACGGCGCCGCCGGAACGGTTTTTGAGGAGGACGAGATCTTCGACAACGGCGGAGAAGTAGAGCCGCACCGCCCAATCATAAGCGGCGAGCAGCTCGACATTGAGGCGTACGCGGCGCTGTACACTGGTCGGACGAAAATCAGCCGCCTCCTCTTCATCGCCAGTAAATGCCGAGTCCCATCAATGGAGCTCGAGGCTTTGCGGATGGCATATGACGAGATTAAGAAGGGGGAGGACACGCAGCTGTTTAGGGAGGTTGTGTCGACGATTGATGGGCGATTAGGGCCGAATTACGGGCCCGATAATTCCTGGGCAGATGCTGTGGATCGACGGGCCGAGTTAAGGAAAGAAAAGCTCGAGAATGAACTCAATGCTTACAGGGTAGAGTTGTTATTTTGCCAATGCTAAATCCTAGCGCATTGTTACTCAATTGCTCATATGTTTTGTAGGGTTTCAATTATGATTGCATGTTTGGTGATTTACAATTGCAACTTATAATGTCCATTGCTCATTCCAGTATATCTAGTGAGCATTATGTTTCTATGCTTGTTCGGGTTTAAAGCACTATGTTCTACACTTGTTTGATTCCGTGGAGTTGTTCTGTCCCGAATTAAACACACTTTCGTAAGTTGCATATATGTAAATGTGAACTGAAGACCTAAGTTTCTCTACTGTTTAGGAATCAAATTACAGGACCTGATGAGTTTTAACTGCTGGAGTAATGATGAAATTTATTGAATTTCAAGCTACTGGTTGAGTTTCACTATGCCATTTCGTCCTTTTGAAACTCTCCTCATTTACTTCATTAGCATGTATGATGTATCCGATATCAATCTGTGAAAGTTTACAGTAATTCTTTCCCAGCTTCATTTTACATTGTATATGACACTTGATGTTATTAATCTGAATCTTCATATCTGATTCTTGCAGACAAATTTAATCAAAGAAAGCATTCGGATGGGGTACAATGATTTTGGAGACTTCTATTATGCACATGGTCTGCTTGGTGAGGCATTTAAGAGTTATGTCCGGACACGCGACTATTGCACTACATCGAAACATATAGTACATATGTGTCTGAATGCCATATTGGTAAGCATTGAGATGGGTCAGTTTCCTCATGTTTCAAGCTATGTCAGTAAGGCTGAGGCGAGTCTAGATGCCTTGGATCCTGTCACAATTGCAAAACTACGTTGTGCTGCTGGATTGGCTCACTTGGAAGGTGCAAAGTATAAGCTTGCTGCTCGAAAGGTTTACCGATGAAACCTTCTTCTCGTACCCTAGAACATGTTGTATAAAGAGTGTTAACTAGTGTTTATATTTCATACATGTTCTTTGATGTGAAGATGCTTGTCCACAACTGATTTCTGGGTATTAGTGTACTGTGTACAGCAAGCTTGAGTAGACTGGACACAGAATATTTGTATATATGTAGTGTGATTCCCCTTTCCAATTTCAGATGTTTGCATTTTGTTCATTGGTGAAGGTGGAATGCCTAATTGTTTTATCAGGGAGAGAACTCCTACAGATATACAGTTAGCATTTAAATAATATTTGTTTCGAAGTTCAGAAGATACCTGAATTACGCAGGCAAATTGCACTTATAATTGTAATAATAACTTAATGCAGTCTTACTCTGATTAGTCAGGAAAGAGAAAAAGTAATACATGTTTGAAAAGGATATATTGTGAGGGGCTGAGGGCATATATTTGTGAACATTAAATTTTATGTCATATATATCTCTAACATGAGAGAATAATACTTGCAGTTCCTTGAAACTGGCCCAGAAATAGGGAACAACTACACCGAGGTGATTGCTGCACAAGATATTGCAACCTATGGTGGTCTATGTGCACTTGCGAGTTTTGACCGTGCCGAACTCAAGGCAACATGTTATCTTTTTCCTCTTAGTTCTTTTTTTAATTGAAGGATTTTACAAAATCTCCTAATATTTCGTTGCGTCCAACCTCTCCTTACCAGCTATACTTTCTCTTTGACAGAGCAAAGTAATTGACAACAGTAACTTCAGGAATTTCCTGGAATTGGTGCCTGAAGTAAGGGAGCTTATTAATGATTTCTACACAAGGTACCTTGATTTCTTATTACCATAAAACAAGTTTTTTAGTTGCATTATACCACATATATTCAATCCAGAGCACTGATAGGTAGAAATGCAAGAGGGTGAAACCAGAGCCAAAATGATTTGACTGAGAATGTAGCATTTCAGATGTTCGGAGTTTGATTTGCTTATTCTGAAATTAACTTATTCACTCCGCCCCACAAAGACAGACTTACTTCTATTTTCATCCGTCTCACAAAGATAGGCTTGTTGCTATATTTAAGATATCATTATATTTGTATTTCCATCTTTCTCCCTATTAAATGTATTTTGTTACTTTACTAGAAATTGTCTTGGAAAATGAAATCATAGGTGCTAAATGGTAAAATAAAGCAAAAATGTAATGTTTCAACTATAATAACTTTCATTTCTTTAATCTGTGTGAAAAAGAACTTGTAACTCTATCTTTGTGAGACAGAAAGAGTTTGTTTTAGTTAAAAATTCTCATCTGAAGAGCTTAGATAAGCCACCCATTGTAGCACATCCATCCACATATTCTCAGTGTCAAACCTACAAAATATTAGTTGTGGTCAGTTCAAATAATGATTTATCACTATCCCCAAGGCAATATAATAACTCCATCATGAAATAAAAGCATAAGAAAGGATAAAGTAACATCTTAAATTCCTCGTTTGAATTTCCACATTTTCATTTTGCAGCCGCTATGCTTCCTGTCTGGAATATTTGGGAAATCTGAAGGAGAACTTGTTACTTGACATCCATTTAAATGATCATGTAGAGACTCTGTATGAGAAAATACGTAACAAGGCTCTCATCCAGTACACTCACCCATTTGTCTCTGTTGACTTGCACATGATGGCAAATGCTTTCAAGACGAGCGTTGTGGGCCTTGAGAAAGAGCTTGAAGCACTGATTACTAACGATCAAATACAGGTACTCCATCTCTACTCTTCTTATATTGTTTGGGTCAATATATAATTTGAATATAGTCAAGAAGTTTTTCACAATTGGTACTGGCACGTTCCCTCAGGCTCGTATTGATTCCCACAACAAAATTCTTTATGCACGCCATGCGGATCAGAGGAATGGCACATTCCAACGTGTCTTACAGACTGGCAATGAATTTAACAGGGAAGTGAAGGCCATGCTTTTGAGAGCAAATCTTATGAAACATGATTACAACCTTAGCCTGAGGGCATCACGCAAGCATTGAAATCTACGGGTGCTGGTTCATGTAAACATAAAATTCATACTAATACATGCTTGAAAATCAATTATGCGAAGTTCCATGTGTTCTGATATATAAAAGAAAAGGTCTGCTCACAATTCAGATTTCTAGTGCAGTTTTTACCCTCCAACTCACTTTATAGTGATCACCTCTCGCTATCACATCACAATGTTACTATGCTTGTTTATAGCCAGTTTGTCTAAAAGTGTGAGCATTTTAATTTGTTATAAAATGAATCAGCAGTGTTATGCCAGGCAAGAAAATCCATCTCTTGTTTTTATGCTCAGCATAGGATAAATGGGAAATAGGGGTATATGCCTCTTTTCATGCTTGAAATGACATGTTTGCCCTCTCGTTTTTATTGGAAATGTACCCTGGTGCTCTTATTTTTTACTTATACTACCCTTGAGTCCTTGACAATATAAAAGCAGTCATGAAAGGTCAAAGGTGGTCTTGTACGTGGTGACTGGTAGTCGCTGATGGTTACTGAATATGGTAAATAACCTTTGTGGTTGAATGTTGATCGCAAATGGTCACTGGTGATCGGTTGTTAGTTGTTGTGTATGCGGTTGCGGGTCGGTCCACAGCTTCACGATCGGTCATGGATGTTATCTAGCCGTCGGGGCCTGTCACAGAAAGGATCTCATTACCTTTATTAGAGTGTTTTAAGACTTAAGAGTAATGTAGATTTAAAAAAAGACTACTTTTCTGATAAAATTGTATATGTGAGCAAAAGTTCCCATTTGTAGTAATGTAGATTTAAAAAAAGACTATTTTTCTGATAAAATTGTATATGTGTGCAAAAGTTCCCATTTGTAGAATGAAAATGGGTATATACATACCCCGATTTCCTGTGAATATGCCATCTCACTAGGGATGGGATGGGATGGGATGGGATAGGACGCCAGGGATCTGCCCCACTTGGATCCGTCCAGTGAATTCTTATTTTTCTTATACATATTAAATGCATTATAAAAAATATTTTAAAATTTAAATTTAATATCGATATGCATTTTAATGATTTAAACAACAATAAATATACAAAATAATCCATATTAAGTTTCAATATATTAAATCTAAATATTAAAAATTAAAATGATAAAATCAATTAATGAACTCTGTTTATAATTTTATGAATATATCTAATTTAATATTCTAATAAATATATTATTCCCTCCGTCCCACTATACGTCGCTCGCACCATTTTGGCACACGAATTAAGGTGAAAGTGAAAAAATATAAATGATGTGATGGAAAAAGTGAAAAAATATAAGTGATGTGATGGAGAAAAGTGAAAAAGTAATGAAAATAGTGTAAAAAGTATTGAAAATAATAATAAAGAAATAAATAGTAGTTTCCAAAAAAGGTAAAAAAACAAATGAGCAACATATAGTGGGACGGACGAAAATGACAAGTTACTCGTTATTTTTTGTCACATAGATTAAGATAAAAACAGTGTTCTAAAAAACGGCCTAGTCGGCCGACGCCGACCCGATAAACCCCAAATCGGCAAGAAAAAATGTTCGGGTCTTTAGTCGGCGCCTAGACGCCGACTAGTCGGGTCTAGGCGCCAAGTCGGTGACTTACACGTCCAGATGTCTTCTCCGGCGTCGATTGGTGAGCTTTTCCGGCGGCGCTGCTGCGGCGAACAGATGACCGGTGTTTGGACTGCATCGTCGAAGGCAGCGGGTGTGTCCCGTGTGGCAGCGCGGAGGCGAGGCAGCGACTTTGTCTGATGTAGCGCACAGGCGTGGGCGGCGCAGGCGTGGGAGGAGGGCGACTTTGTCTGATGTAGCGCACAGGCGTGGGCGGCGTCGGCGGCGTCGGCGGTTGAGGTGGAGGAGGCAGCCGCTGAAAATTCGTGGTAATGACCGAGGAAGAGAACAAGAGTATAATAGATGGTACAATGTGGATAAGTGGGTTTGTGAAATTTTAGGTTTAGATATAGGTCTATGGGCTTTTGGCCCAACTTTCCCATTTATTTATTAGTGGACATCTAGGTTATAATTTTATTAATTAAAAAAATATTAAAAAAAATGTTTATTATTATTTTATACATAATATATTATTAATTTATTAAATAATTAATTATATTTACCGTTTAGGAGTTTTCGACTAGTCCCCGACTAGTCCCTCTAGTCGCTAGACCCTAGTGGTCCGACCGACTAGCGACTAGTGACTTTTAGAACACTGGATAAAAGTAAAAAAATATAAGTGATATAATGGAAAAAGTGAAAAAGTATAAGTGATGTGATGGAGAAAAGTGAAAAAAATAATGAAAAGTGTAAAAATAATTAAAAATAATAATAAAGAAGTGAATAATAATTTTCCTAAAAGGTAAAAAAACAAATGAGCAACATATAGTGGAACAGACAAAAATGACAAAATGAACAACTTATAGTGGAACGGAGGGAGTATATATATATACAGTGATGTAGAAATTGATCTAGACGGCCCCTTGCCGACCCGATTTCTGTAAAATCGGTCCTTTTAGGCGTTTTCGGGCCTAGGTGTCCTCTAGGCGGCCAAAATTTTGTTTTATTTATTTTTAAATTAAAAAAATTAGGCGGCCCTAGGCGCTAGGCGACCAAAAAGCGTCCGATTACTAATTTCCGACTTCTACAACCTTGAATATATATATATATATATATTATATGTGGGATGTGTTTGGGGCGAGTACACCTAATACCAGAACTCATTCCAGATCCGATGAATTTTAGGTCAAACAGGTTTAAACCCGCCCTACGATTCATTTGATAGGGTTTTTATCCGGCCCATACTTGGCGGGTCCGAGTTTGAACCCCGTCTCATTGCCATTCTTACATCTCACCTCAAGGAGTATAACACCCATTGCTGATTTGATTTATTAGGGTTTGTTTGTTTTGAATTTAGGAGTGCATAGAAGTCATGATTTTGAAATTTTAAGATTTGAAAATCTTGATGAATAATATAAATATGTGTTAATATTTGGGATTTTGAGAGGATGAAATTTTACTTTTATGTCAAATCAAGATTTACTAATTATTAACATTGTATTATTATTATTATTATTATTATTATTATTATTATTATTATTATTA